>JBAIAA010001197.1:2500-52500 GCA_037893245.1 Crossaster papposus | reverse complement strand
GGTATAGTAACCTTATTAGTTTCTTAGTATAGTTTATTAGTATAGTTTCTTGGAAAAGAAAGCGATGGGCCGCTGATCTTTGTCCGAGTGTTGTTGTAGTACCCCACCGACAGCTGTGTCTGATGCGTCGACCATCAGGCTTAGTGATGCACTTGAGGATGGATGACCGAGCATGGTGATGTTGGCCAGGGAACGCTTGATGAAAGTGGTTGGCTTACGAGGACGCTCTAGTTGGTTACGCAACAAATCCGTCAGTGGTGCAAGGATGTCTGCACAATGCGGGAGAAACCGTCGGTAAAAATTGATGAGACCGAGGAAACGACGTAATTGACGCACTGAAGTTGGACGAGGGAACTCGCTGTTGGCAGTGATCTTCTCATCTAGTGGATGAATACCCTGCTTATCAATGTGATGACCTAGGAAGTCAAGGTTTGTTGCTCCAAACTTACACCTGGCTGGGTTGATTACTACTCCGAACTCGGATAATCGTGAGAACAGTAACCCCAAGTGTTCATGGTGTTGTTCCAGCGAGTCGCTAGCCACAAGGATGTCGTCAATGTAGGCATACACGAATGGCAATGAAACGCTGGAAGGTCTGAGCCGCATTCCGTAGGCCAAAAGGCATGCGCACAAAATGGTACAACCCAAAAGGTGTGGTAATGGCAGTCTTGGTGGTACGCACGCACTAAATCAATCTTGGAAAAGATGCGTTTACCGGTCAGGTTGGCGGTAAAATTATGTAGATGGGGAATCGGATAGCGATCTGGAACAGTTACTCTATTCAACGCACGATAATCCCCACAGGGGCGCCAGTCACCAGGGGTCTTCTATCCGATGGTGCAATGATGCCTAGGTCGAGCATGTGGTTGAATTCGTCTTTTGCGATGGTGAGTTTGTCAGTTGTGATGATGTGGTGGGTGACTGAGTGTTTCACTGGTACCTCGGTATAGACAGGGCGCGTCACTTAGTGTAGGCGATGTTACTTCCATACCGCGTATCGAAAGGTGAGTGGTAGTATCGATAAGCTTGCGATTTCGTATGTCGACCAAGAGGGCATAGTGTTGCAGAAAATCTGCACCAATGATGGCCATCGGAACATCTGCAAGCAGAAATACCCATCGGAAAACCCGTCGTAGCCCGATGTTGAGTGTGCAAGACTTCTACCCAAAGGTTGGTATAGGAGATTTATTGACGGCCTGTAGGCGTACTGAGGAAGGTTGCAGTTTCCAGTTGTGATCATGTGGTGGGTGACTGAGTGTTTCACTGGTACCTCGGTATAGACAGGGCGCGTCACTTCCGGAAACGAAGCGATGAGCGTGTCCAAAGGCGTATGCAACCGCGTATCGAAGGGTGAGTGGTAGTATCGATAAGCTTGCGATTTCGTATGTCGATCAAGAGGGCATAGTGTTGCAGAAAATCTGCACCAATGATGGCCATCGGAACATCTGCAAGCAGAAATACCCATCGGAAAACCCATCGTAGCCCGATGTTGAGTGTGCAAGACTTCTACCCAAAGGTTGGTATAGGAGATTTATTGACGGCCTGTAGGCGTACTGAGGAAGGTTGCAGTTTGCGTTGTCTATCCGCTACCGATGGAGGTAAGACGCTAACTTCTGCCCCAGTGTCAACCAGGAATCGAAGGCCGGTTGTTTGATCAGTGATGTAGAAAAGGCGACTAGGGGAACTTACGCCAGGCTGGCTTGTCGCCGTTAGTTGCTGGCGTTGGTGTTTTCCGACTTGGGTTGAGCAGAAGTGCGGCGGGAACAAGGACTAGTGCATTTACGGGCATTGCCGCCATACTTCCAGTGGTACCAGCACTGTTGGTCGGATGACTGGCGATCCGTTGATGGGGTGGAGTCTCGTTGGTTATTGCGCCGACGAGAGAAAGAGCGAGAACGATCTCGCCTCTGACCCACCTGGAACTGCATGAGTTGTCAAAGCCATTACTTGTTTTGTGAGGTCATCTACCTTGTGCTGCACAACGAGGACCTCGGACGGGGCTTGTGGTTGTGGCTGGGCATGCTGGGGTGGCAGTGCTGCTGAAAATGCTGCGACATGCTGTGAAATCCCCGGCGGGGCAGACACCTCGACGATCTTGTCGGCTAAATCAGCCAGCGCTGTAGATGCGAGGATGGGCTGGACAGCGGTTGGGAGGCGTTGCAAAAACAGCTGTTTCAAAATCTTCTCCTCCAGTGTGTTTTCCCCAAGCAACTGACGCATTCGCCGTAGAAGCTGTGATGGCTTTCGATCTCCCAGCTCCTCGGCAATTAGAAGCTGATGGAGGCGCTTCTGTTCTGAAGTCGAAGTCCGACGAATGAGTTCCGCCTTCAGTTTGTCATAACGAGCAGTGGCTGGTGGCGCAATCAAAATATCCCTTACTTCTTGGGCGATCTCTGGCTGGAGCGAGCCCACGACGTATGCAAAACGTGTTTCCTGTGTGGTAATTTTGCGAATGGTGCACTGGGCCTCCACTTGAGGGAACCACAGGGTGGGATCATTTGGCCAAAATGGCGGTAGCTTAAGGCTTACTGCTGCTTGTACATGTTGTACCGGAGGTAGGAGTGAAACAGGGTGTGATACCGACATTGTGATGTTGCTCTATAAATGATTAGGAAAAGTCTGTAGATGTTCAGATCACGCCTGGGTCACCAATGTAGTAGTTGGTGTACTACTTAGAAAAGGCCTAGTATTGACTTAAGTGTTAACTCACCACTGAAGTCAGTTGTGAATAATTACAACGACGAAAGCACCTCGGACCACTGCACTAGCCGTGTACAGCTCCGGTGGCGTAGAGCGTACCGTAATGTCAGTAGCGGTGAGAATGAATGTCAAAAGTTGATTCTCACTCCACAGAAAATACGGTGAATAGTCCCGTGTAGAGGGTGTTCACAAATGTTCACAAACGTTCACAAACGTTCACAAAGGACAAACAGTTTGACGGTAGACGAAGACAATATACGAGTAAAACTGATGAATAAAAACTGGTGTAATAAAGCTGTCAAAACGCGGAGTCGAAAAGCAAGACTAAAAGTGCGTGAGGAGAACACGTGGTCTAAACGTTTTGCAACTCCTCAGTCAGTTCAAAGGTCACCAACAATAACAACAATTTGGGCATGTATGCACTATGGGGTGCCAAATGCAACAAAATACAAAACAGTATTTATGTACAAACGATTTAGGTCGCTACAATACTTTATATTTTATATTAAACCACTATAGTTCATAGTTTTTTATTGTCACAGATATAAATACAAATAATGGATCGGTATAGTTCTACTTTGGGTAAGATTATGTCTTTGTCCCTTTACCTATTTATCGTTGTTTGTGCCACTAACCTCTAAAAGGTTCCGATTTATTTTGTTATACTTTTAGTTTAAATGACTCGAGATGGAGACTGTCACGAGGTGCGACATAACCGTCTTTCAAATAGCTGCATAAAGGGAGAGACAGCAAATCAAGATGCACCCGCCCGAGATGACCAGGAATGAAAGCCACGAAGATTGGTGGGTGTTTTTATGATACGTTCTATTGTATTAAACCTGATAATGTTTGACCATGGAGGAATACTTTGACAAAGTAAGGGTCAAGTAACTGTATCACCCCAAACCACCGTGCTTGTTACTCCTGAGAGTTTCCAAAACTGCCAGAGCATTGCATAGTTTTACAACGTTGGTAGAAAATATGCCTCATTTTATGGTCATGATAAGAGTGGAACAAAAGACATTATATAAAACGGTGTTTGAAAAATTAACTCTTTGTCAACCTTTAAT
The DNA here is from genome assembly GCA_037893245.1 of Crossaster papposus. Classification (NCBI taxonomy): domain Eukaryota; kingdom Metazoa; phylum Echinodermata; class Asteroidea; order Velatida; family Solasteridae; genus Crossaster; species Crossaster papposus. Next base: position 48,730 of record JBAIAA010001197.1, on the reverse strand, counting down.
TGGAAACTGTTGATATTTCACTGCAGTTTGTATCAGCCTGGTTGTGGATCTTCTGGATTTGTCGGTTGTTTGTCACTACTCGCATGACATACCTCGAACCTTGGCAATTCTACTTTGGGTAAGATTATGTCTTTGTCCATTTGCCCATTTATGGTCGTTTGTGCCAGTAGCCTCTATAAGGTTCTGATTTATTTTGTTATACTTTTAGTTTAAATGACTCGAGATGGAGACTGTCATGGAATGCGACATAACCGTCTTGCAAATAGCTGCATAAAGGAAGAGACAGCAAATCAAGATGCACCCGCCCGAGATGACCAGGAATGAAAGCCACGAAGATTGGTGGGTGTTTTTATGATACTTTATATTTTATATTAAACCACTATAGTTCCTAGTTTGTTATTGTCACAGGTAGATATATATACAAATAATGGATCGGTATAGTAACCTCGGTATAGTTCTACTTTGGGTAAGATTATGTCTTTGTCCCTTTGCCTATTTATCGTTGTTTGTGCCACTAACCTCTATAAGGTTCTGATTTATTTTGTTATACTTTTAGTTTAAATGACTCGAGATGGAGACTGTCACGAGATGCGACATAACCGTCTTGCAAATAGCTGCATAAAGGGATAGACAGCAAATCAAGATGCACCCGCCCGAGATGACCAGGAATGAAAGCCACGAAGATTGGTGGGTGTTTTTATGATACTTTATATTTTATATTAAACCATTATAGTTCATAGTTTTTTATTGTCACAGATATAAATACAAATAATGGATCGGTATAGTAACCTCGGTATAGTTTTACTTTTGGTAAGATTATGTCTTTGTCCCTTTGCCTATTTATCGTCGTTTGTGCCACTAACCTCTATAAGGTTCCGATTTATTTTGTTATACTTTTAGTTTAAATGACTCGAGATGGAGACTGTCACGAGATGCGACATAACCGTCTTGCAAATAGCTGCATAAAGGGAGAGACAGCAAATCAAGATGCACCCGCCCGAGATGACCAGGATGGAAAGCCACGAAGATTGGTGGGTGTTTTTATGATACGTTCTATTGTATTAAACTGATAATGTTTGACCATGGAGGAATACTTTGACAAAGTAAGGGTCAAGTAACTGTATCACCCCAAACCACCGTGCTTGTTACTCCTGATAGTTTCCAAAACTGCCAGAGCATTGCATAGTTTTACAACGTTGGTAGAAAATATGCCTCATTTTATGGTCATGATAAGAGTGGAACAAAAGACATTATATAAAACGGTGTTTGAAAAATTAACTCTTTGTCAACCTTTAATTGGAAACTGTTGATATTTCACTGCAGTTTGTATCAGCCTGGTTGTGGATCTTCTGGATTTGTCGGTTGTTTGTCACTACTCGCATGACCTGCCTCCAACCTTGGCAATTCTACTTTGGGTAAGATTATGTCTTTGTCCCTTTGCCTATTTATGGTCGTTTGTGCCACTAACCTCTATAAGGTTCTGATTTATTTTGTTATACTTTTAGTTTAAATGACTGGAGATGGAGACTGTCATGGAATGCGACATAACCGTCTTGCAAATAGCTGCATAAAGGGAGAGACAGCAAATCAAGATGCACCCGCCCGAGATGACCAGGAATGAAAGCCACGAAGATTGGTACGTGTTTTTATGATACGTTCTATTGTATTAAACCTGATAATGTTTGACCATGGAGGAATACTTGGACAAAGTAAGGGTCAAGTAACTGTATCACCCCAAACCCCCCTTTCCTTTTACTCCTGATAGTTTCCAAAACTGCCAGAGCGTTGCATAGTTTTACAACGTTGGTAGAAAATATGCCTCATGTTATAGTCATGATAAGAGTGGAACAAGACATTATATAAAACGGTGTTTAAAATCTTATCTCTTTGTCAACCTTTAATTGGAAACTGTTGATATTTCACTGCAGTTCGTATCAGCCTGGTTGTGGATCTTCTGGATTTGTCGGTTGTTCGTCCCTACTCGCATGACCTGCCTGCAACCTTGGCAGTTCTACTTTGGGTAAGATTATGTCTTTGTCCCTTTGCCTATTTATGGTCGTTTGTGCCAGTAGCCTCTATAAGGTTCTGATTTATTTTGTTATACTTTTAGTTTAAATGACTCGAGTTGGAGACTGTCATGGGATGCGACATAACCGTCTTGCCAATAGCTGCATAAAGGGAGAGACAGCAAATCAAGATGCACCCGCCCGAGATGACCACGAATGAAAGCCACGAAGATTGGTGGGTGTTTTTATGATACTTTATATTTTATATTAAACCACTATAGTTGCTAGTTTTTTATTGTCACAGATATATATACAAATAATGGATCGGTATAGTAACCTCGGTATAGTTCTACTTTGGGTAAGATTATGTCTTTGTCCCTTTGCCTATTTATCGTTGTTTGTGCCACTAACCTCTATAAGGTTCTGATTTATTTTGTTATACTTTTAGTTTAATCATGAGATGCGACATAACCGTCTTGCAAATAGCTGCATAAAGGGAGAGACAGCAAATCAAGATGCACCCGCCCGAGATGACCAGGAATGAAAGCCACGAAGATTGGTGGGTGTTTTTATGATACTTTATATTTTATATTAAACCACTATAGTTCATAGTTTTTTATTGTCACAGATATATATACAAATAATGGATCGGTATAGTAACCTCGGTATAGTTCTACTTTGGGTAAGATTCTGTCTTTGTCCCTTTGCCTATTTATCGTTGTTTGTGCCACTAACCTCTATAAGGTTCTGATTTATTTTGTTATACTTTTAGTTTAAATGACTCGAGATGGAGACTGTCATGAGGTGCGACATAACCGTCTTGCAAATAGCTGCATAAAGGGAGAGACAGCAAATCAAGATGCACCCGCCCGAGATGACCAGGAATGAAAGCCACGAAGATTGGTGGGTGTTTTTATGATACTTTATATTTTATATTAAACCACTATAGTTCATAGTTTTTTTATTGTCACAGATATATATACAAATAATGGATCGGTATAGTAACGTCGGTATAGTTCTACTTTGGGTAAGATTATGTCTTTGTCCCTTTGCCTATTTATCGTTGTTTGTGCCACTAACCTCTATAAGGTTCTGATTTATTTTGTTATACTTTTAGTTTAAATGACTCGAGATGGAGACTGTCATGAGGTGCGACATATCCGTCTTTCAAATAGCTGCATAAAGGGAGAGACAGCAAATCAAGATGCACCCGCCCGAGATGACCAGGAATGAAAGCCACGAAGATTGGTGGGTGTTTTCATGATACGTTCTATTGTATTAAACCTAATAATGTTTGACCATGGAGGAATACTTGGACAAAGTAAGGGTCAAGTAACTGTATCACCCCAAACCAACCTGCTTGTTACTCCCGATAGTTTCCAAAACTGCCAGAGCGTTGCATAGTTTTACAACGTTGGTAGAAAATATGCCTCGTGTTATAGTCATGATAAGAATGGACCAAGACATTATATAAAACGGTGTATGAAATCTTAACTCTTTGTCAACCTTTAATTGAAAACTGTTTATATTTCACTGCAGTTTGCATCAGCCTGGTTGTGGATCTTCTGGATTTGTCTGTTGTTTGTCTCTACTCACATGACATGCCTCCAATCTTGGCAGTTCTACTTTGGGTAAGATTATGTCTTTGTCCCTTTGCCTATTTATGGTCGTTTGTGCCACTAACCTCTATCAGGCTCTGTGAAGTGTAAGTCACTGTGAGTACATGCTTGGCCACGAGTAGTTTGCAACGGCAAGTCGATTATCAATAATAGAAGGAGGGCTTTGTCACAGTGCATTTGGGTTTCTCGTGATAGTGTTTATCGAGATTGATTTGTGATTGACTTGTAATTATGCTTCTGTAATGTACATGTAGACCCGCTGCAAAATAATTACCACTGTAATGCTTTATGTTTTTCCTAGGCTGATTTGTTTTCCGAAATGCTACAGCAGACAGCATTGCCTACTATAGGCCTGGAGAGTTTCTCAAGGCACTGGATACTTGAGAAGACGACAGTACTGGGGTTGTCCACGAATCACTGGCAGAGCATCACTTTAAGGTAAGACGGGAAGAATGGTGAGCTAAAGTTGTGACTCCTTTCACCCTGAACAAAATGTTCCTTTTCTACATAGAACAGTTAATCTCTGTTTAATGCAGTAATCAATGGGAATTTTGAGCCTACTCTTTCTTATTTAACTTTCTGTCTCGAACTACCAAAATGAGATTCACCTTGTCTAGGAGGTGAATCTACACTTTGGTAGTTCAAGACAGTAGGTGAATAATTGATTTTCTGCATCAATGAGACGTGACTGGAAACACTTTAGTTATTGAATATATTTGTTGTGATTTGTTTCAGTCACGAGCTGCCGTACACACAATTTTGCCTATAATCTTACAAACATTTGCCCCAAAATTCAAGAGAAAATGGCCAGAATCATAAACTTTTCATAGCTCGAGGGCCAATTTTATAAAGCTGCTAGGCACAAATAATTGCTTAGGCCATTTAAAATAGATTGTTATGTTTTCGTATGTTTTTTTGCTCCTGCCCCGATGTTGTTATGTCCTATTATTTTCTGAAAGTATTTTTTGGTTCTATTTTGTGTGTGTATTTTTTAGACAAGTTTCACACCAAATCTACAGGCATGGTCACATTGTGCTCAACATAAAAGCTGTACTGTGTGACCCGGTGTAATACATGTCATAGCAGGCTATGTGTGACATGTTGATGTACAAGTAAACAAAAGAAACACGTGGAGATTGCACGTCGTGACTGCTTCGTCTGCCACAATGAGACCGCAAGCCCAGACCTGCATGCCCAGACCAGCACACCTAGACCGAAACAAAGATACGTTAATGTTTTAAGAGAGGTCAGATTGACTAGGGGACTAGTTATTTAAATTTTGTTTGGCTACTGTGCCAGTGTAAACATTTGTTGTCATTGCAGGTGCCACCAAAATGAACCGGCGCTGAGCCGCATTGCCCGCCGCCGTCAACGCTGGTTCATTTCAGTTGTGCCTGCTCGAAGAAAGACAAGAAGACACAAAAAGGAATGAAAACCAAACCCACTCAAATACTGACACACAGTTTCGAGTAATTTTTTAAGAGATGCCAAAATGATTATGAGACTAAGTTTGTCGACTTTGTTTGGATACTGTGCAAGGGTAGACTTGAAATGAAGTCGTTGGAGCCACTATGCATGGACAAAGACGACAGTGTCTAACAACTTTTGCTTGTGTGTATTTTAAACCACTTTAGAGGAAGACTGTTGTTGGATAAGGGAGTGACCGCCCAAGATGCACCCGCCCCAGATGATGACAGGACTGGAAGACTGGACGATTGGTGGGTGTTTTATGACACGTTCTGTTATATTAAAGCACTGTAGTGCATATTTTGTGCATAAATAGATACATATAATGCGCCTTCATATTTGGCGCGATGAAATTTGTTTGAAATTACACCTTAAATACCCGACTCTAGTAATAACTAAAACAAGTATAACAATGTATACAGCTTTGCCCATCCAAAGTTAATATTTGATTATTGTTATTGTTTTAATTTTAAACAGCTTGAGACGAAGAATCAATGAATGCGACTGAAAGCTATGAAAGACTGGAAGATTGGTGGGTATTTAATGACACGTGTTATTACACGAGTTATTGTTTATTGTCACAGTTATAGATACATATAATGCACCTTCATTTCGCTTGCTAAAGTTCATTTAGAAATACACATTAAAAACGTGACTCGTATATTTCAGTATTCTATTACAGAAAATATGTCGCCTCTGATACCTACATATGCATTTTTATGCGCATGCGCAAGGAATTCAGTGAAACGAAAACAAAGGCTATGACGTCACCCACACACTGCACCTCCCAGAAGGCCATAGCGTAAAGATCGTATTTCCGACACGACAAGGCTGAACCAAAATCTAAGAAAAAGACAGCGAATCAAAATCACGTACATCGACCCGGCTTGGGCGCTCTGGCTCGGATTGGTACGGACTGCCATCATCACTCTCGTCCGCCTTTGAGCTACTTTTCTACGTACTACACTCGGGAGATGTCATATCATGGCGAACGGGGCCCTGGTACCGACCATTTACTTCGCCTGAGGGTCTCGTGATAGTGCCTATCAGGTCGTCTCCACGCAGCCGTTCTGGCTCTCCGCCTTACCCCAACACACACTGCCGTCCAGTGAATCGGATCTAGACAGTCGAGTTGTTCCATCGGGGCAAGGTGATCATCCCGGAAGTGGGTAAGATTTTACAAGAGAGACAGCTAGACCCACTCCTCCTTCGAATTTTGTGCTTCCCATTGACAGTTGTTTGGCGGACATCATGGATAAAGCCTTTTCTCTCATTCAGAAGAAAAAACATCCCAAAGATGACGACTCCAATCAGTTTTTTACTCTCCCAACAATTCCTTCAGCAGTCAAAGACAAATTGCATTCTTCCAACCCTCCCAAGAGAAGCTATTTTTTCCAGATAAGATGAAAAAGGTGATAGAAGCAGCGTTGCGCCGACAACATATATATATAGCCACTTTTCAAGCCTTGTCAAAGACTATCCAGCTTACCCCCAAATTGGACTTATTTATCAACCAGGAATGCATGCTAACCTGGAGCCTACTCACTTGGTGCATTCTTCGTCAAATCTCTCTACAAGCGAGCCACCTCTCTGGGAAGGAGAACATCACAGTGGATGCCCTTTCACGAGAGAGAGTAATCTTCATCGCCCCACAGTTTTGGGCCACAGACGCTCTGAGCATCAACTGGTCGGGCTACCTGGGGTATGCTTCCCCCATCTCCCTCCTACCCCGAGTCTTATCAAAGATCGACGCTGCACCCAGATCTGGACAGTCTTCATCTTTGTGTTTGGATGCTATCAAGTCTTCCCTTCGAACGGCTGGCCTTTCTTAGACGACCAAATGTAGACGACATTATGACAGTCGCCTACAACACTTTTTTTACAAAACTCACTCTGAATTTTTAGGAGTTTTTAGGACAAAAGTTTAAACCGAACCAAAGAAGGATGCTTTGCCGACTATATAATTCAGATTCAGAGCCATACTCTGATGGCTCTACTCTGACCAATAATACTGCTATATCTCAACTGATAAAAGGCAATTTTTTTTAGAGAGAAGCTCACTCGAAGCCTCCCTTTGAACACAACCTCACGGTCAAGACAGTCTTCCTTTTAGGAACATGAACAGCGAGGTGTTTGTCTTGTCCCACGTATCAACTTCCTCACCAAGAACCAAGTTTTTGACCGAAGCTTGACTTCATTTTCAAGTGTGCCCAAAGATAAACTCTTCATCACAACAGTCTGTCCGTTCAACCCAGCCGAAGCCATACTACCAGCTACAACCTGGTCCTGCAGTTCAACCAGATTTACAGGAGCAATTAATAGTATCTACTCTGACACAGAACACACCCCCCCTCAACCAGTTGCTGCTTCGGTCAAAGCTCACCAAACAAGAAGCATGAGATGTTCTTCAGTCTGAGGGGCACATGGGCAGACAAGTTTTGCAAGCAGCAGCACGTTCTTCAGCCCAGAAACATTGCAGGACTATCAACTCATCCTCATAAGAGCTTTTGAGTACAATTGCTTGCGCATGCGCATAGAAATGCATATGTAGGTATCGGAGGTGAGTATTTTCTTAGATAGAATAGGAAATCCCAATACGATTGCGGTACATAGTGACATATTTGAGGGTATTCATTGCATCCAACGAATACCACCAGGCCATTTATTAACAGTTTTTGTTGTTCTTTTTTTGATATGCAAATTAGCATCATTTGAACCGCTTGAATCCAGCATCTACTACAACCAACCGACACTTTTGTACTGGTCCTTTAAATACCAAGCCAGAATTATGAAGGGTTTCTTCAGACAAGACAGTTCTTCTGGTCTCAATCGAGCTACATGCATGGGCTGCCAATGAGCCCTAGTCCCTACACAATGACGGTGAAAATACTCGCATCGCCTTTTTCTTCATAGTCTAACCTCTTTCCTGAAGGTGCGCGACATCCTGCTGTGGCGTCTCTAGTCTCTCCTGACGGACCTGCTTACTGGTAGGATTTCCAACTGCGCTAACAAGACCATCTGAAATTCGGGCATTGGACATTCATTGGAGATCAGCAAGTGTCCTCATTAGCCTGCGACTGTCTGACATTCCTCAACTGCCTTGTCTTGATTGAGTTGTGTGTATGCAGGCATTTTGTAGCACCGGCCGGTACGCGGATCACTCTGTCTTCAATGTAACAGGTTCTAACGGTCGCTACGACATGAATGGAGTATTTACATGTAGTTCGCCGAATTTGTTTATTATACGCCTTCACCCAATTTTGCCTAACTTGACATCGTCGAGACCAACCTGCGACTGTGAGACAGGTTCACCTAGCATCTCCGTAGCGTTAGACTTGTTAATCGCGGCTTAACTGTGGTGCATCGGGCCACACCATTATAGACACGAGCGCCCGTTTCTTGGTTGCCAAAGGTACCGAAATAGAATTCAATTATCTTCCATCTTGTAATGCTTACTCTGTGCGGTATCAACGTGGAATTCTAGGCATTTCAGCACGACGCCCCGACAAAGAACAGTACTCTTAAAAAATTGCACCTCGCGAAATGGTAAGCCCTTTTTAAATTTGTTTTTAACCAAGTCGTTTTTGTCCGTAAGGGCGCTACCTAAATGAACCAGTGCTGGGCCAGCATGCCCGCCGCCGTCAGGGCTGGTTCATGTCAGTGGCGCCTACTGGGACAAATAATTACAATGAACAAATAATGACCGGCACAGTGTTACAATCAATTTTCTAACAGATGTGCAATTTGTTATGGACAAAGTTTTTCGATTTTGTTTAGATACTGTCGACCGAAATGAACCAGCGCTGAGCCAGCATGCCCGCCGCCGTCAGCGCTGGTGGATTTCGGTGGTGCACCTAAAGGAATTATAAAAATAGAAAAAAGTTGACTGTGACCCAGACTTTTGAGCAATTTTAAAAAAAGAGGTCAAATTGACTATGGTTTTAGATTTTGTTGCGATACTGTGCAAGATTGTACAGTGCTTCCCTTTTGTTTGGGGTGCAACATTTTGGGACATACTGTCTTCCGTGAGGGCTTGGGAAAAATAATTCCATGATTCCATATTGATAGCGCGCTGAGTCAGCGTACAGAGATAGAAGATTGCATTCCATGTAGGTACCCGTGGCAACCAAGGCGCAGACACTCTTGTCTTTGATGGTACGGTCTGATGTAGAGAAGCGCAGCGCAGTGCTATACAGCTAAGTTACGGTAGCAAGTTTGACGCGGCGAAGATGCTCGTCGAACGTGCCAGGCAGTGGCCGCTTGTTATTGGCGATGTGAAGAAGGCAACACTGGGTGTCCGTGATGTAATAAACAACATTTGTCGTTGTGCATGCAAATAATCCTTTGGTGTGGTTTACGGCTCGCGGGACCCGTTATTATTGAAAGACAGTGGGGTACAAGTATCGAAAAGTGTTGCAGGTGTCTGTTTGCATGGCTGATCTTGCCTCGGTGGGGGGAATTGTTTGTACAGCCGTGACTAGTGGGGTGCACTGGTTGATTCTTCAGTGGGTGAAAAATGTCTGAATCGCGGATAGGCTTGTCGGCAAAGTTGTTGAGATCCTGCTGGTAAGCAGGTTTCTGTCACGAGGGTCTCTAAATGTCGTAGCAGGAGGCCTCGCGCACCTTTTAGGTTCAGGGGTTAGAATGTGCGGACGAAGTTTGGATGCGTAGTTGTTACCATCGTTGAGTAGTGGCTAGTGGTTGTTTGCGGCCCGTGGATGTAGCTCGGTTGAGAGCAGAAGAAACGTTGTTGTCTGGTTAAGAAACCCTGTACAATTCCGGCTTTGGTTTTGAAGTGAAATGAGACAAATGAGTGTCAGTTGGCCTGTGGTAGATGGCGGCTATACCCCGTAAGATGACGGCCAGGAATAGATGCCATGAAGACTGAATGATTGGTAGGTGTACTTATGATACGTTCATAAATAACATTAAGAATAATGGTAATTCAAGCAATTACCAATGGTTCGTACTTTTAAATGCTCTATCCGATTAACATCATTTTGTTCAAAAAGCGTTTTGTAGCCGAATTTGGCGATTTTAGAAAACAGTGCCCCTACATCTCGATCAATAGTAACCTTGAAAATTTCATGTGTCAAAATAGATGGGATGTGATGTGATGAGATGCAACCGTCTTGTAACAAGCTGGATAAGAGAGAGACGACCTGGAAGCCCCGAATACTGGACGATTGGTAAGTTTTTATATGATACGTTCTGCTCACATGTTATCCCAAACTCATATCTTTAATTCATAATCTACAAGATCATGCTACTGGGCACAATATATGTTTGTATTGTCTAATTAATCCCTTAAATAGAACCCTTAAGTGTACCTCGCATGTTATCCGAAACGAACAATAATTAGTACATTTTTAGCCAGTTTAAAAAATCGCTTTTCACTGCAGTATTGTAATATGCTACTAGGCACACTCAATTTTGATATAGGCTTTAGCATTGTGAAGCGTTATTTTGGCTGCGAATATCTCTGCCTCTTTAAAACCAAGTGTGCCTCACATGTTGTTCAAAAGTCGTATGTTTATTTCTGAATCTACAACATCAGGATACTTGACATAGACTAAAGCCGATTAATAATTAGTTCATAATTAGCCAGTTAAAGATGACTATTCACTGCAGCATAGCAATGCGTGCGTTTTTTAGATGCGTATATCGGTCTCTTACATTACAAGCCTGTTGCAAGTCCCTCGCATTATAAGTCTGTTGCAAGTCCCTCGCATTATAAGTCTGTCGCAAGTCCCTCGCATTATAAGTCTGTCGCAAGTCCCTCGCATTATAAGTCTGTCGCAAGTCCCTCGCATTGTAAGTCTGTCGCAAGTCCCTCGCATAGTAAGTCTGTCGCAAGTCCCTCGCATTACAAGTCTGTCGCAAGTCCCTCGCATTACAAGTCTGTCGCAAGTCCCTCGCATTACAAGTCTGTCGCAAGTCCATCGCATTACAAGTCTGTCGCAAGTCCATCGCATTACAAGTCTGTCGCAAGTCCCTCGCATTACAAGTCTGTCGCAAGTCCCTCGCATTACAAGTCTGTCGCAAGTCCCTCGCATTCCAAGTCTGTCGCAAGTCTCTCGCATTACAAGTCTGTCGCAAGTCCCTCGCATTAATAGTCTGTCGCAAGTCTCTCGCATTGATAGTCTGTCGCAAGTCCCTTGCATTATAAGTCTGTTGCAAGTCCCTCGCATTATAAGTCTGTCGCAAGTCCCTTGCATTATAAGTCTGTCGCAAGTCCCTTGCATTATAAGTCTGTCGCAAGTCCCTCGCATTGTAAGTCTGTCGCAAGTCCCTCGCATTACAAGTCTGTCGCAAGTCTCCAGCATTACAAGTCTGTCGCAAGTCCCTCGCATTATAAGTCTGTCGCAAGTCCCTTGCATTATAAGTCTGTCGCAAGTCCCTTGCATTATAAGTCTGTCGCAAGTCCCTCGCATTGTAAGTCTGTCGCAAGTCCATCGCATTACAAGTCTGTCGCAAGTCCCTCGCATTACAAGTCTGTCGCAAGTCCCTCGCATTCCAAGTCTGTCGCAAGTCCCTCGCATTTCAAGTCTGTCGCAAGTCCCTCGCATTACAAGTCTGTCGCAAGTCCCTCGCATTACAAGTCTGTCGCAAGTCCCTCGCATTACAAGTCTGTCGCAAGTCTCTCGCATTACAAGTCTGTCGCAATTAAGTCCCTCGCATTAATAGTCTGTCGCAAGTCTCTCGCATTGATAGTCTGTCGCAAGTCTCTCGCATTGTAAGTCTGTCGCAAGTCCCTCGCATTACAAGTCTGTCGCAAGTCCCTCGCATTACAAGTCTGTCGCAAGTCCCTCGCATTACAAGTCTGTCGCAAGTCTCTCGCATTACAAGTCTGTCGCAAGTCTCTCGCATTACAAGTCTGTCGCAAGTCTCTCGCATTACAAGTCTGTCGCAAGTCTCTCGCATTAATAGTCTGTCGCAAGTCTCTCGCATTGTAAGTCTGTCCCAAGTCTCTCGCACAAAAAGTATGTCGCAAGTCCCTTGCGTTGCAAATCTGTCGCAAGTCTCTAGCATTACAAGTCTGTCGCAAGTCTCTAGTATTACAAGTCTGTCGCAAGTCTCTCGCATTACAAGTCTGTCGCAAGTCTCTCGCATTACAAGTCTGTCGCAAGTCTCTCGCACTACAAGTCTGTCGCAAGTCTCTCGTATTACAAGTCTGTCGCAAGTCTCTAGCATTAAAAGTCTGTCGCAAGTCTCTAGCATTAAAAGTCTGTCGCAAGTCTCTAGCATTAAAAGTCTGTCGCAAGTCTCTAGCATTACAAGTCTGTCGCAAGTCTCTCGTATTACAAGTCTGTCGCAAGTCTCTAGCACTACAAGTCTGTCGCAAGTCTCTCGTATTACAAGTCTGTCGCAAGTCTCTAGCATTAAAAGTCTGTCGCAAGTCTCTCGCATTACAAGTCTGTCGCAAGTCTCTAGCATTAAAAGTCTGTCGCAAGTCTCTAGCATTACAAGTCTGTCGCAAGTCTCTCGCATTACAAGTCTGTCGCAAGTCTCTAGCATTACAAGTTTGTCGCAAGTCTCTCGCATTACAAGTTTGTCGCAAGTATCTAGCATTACAAGTTTGTCGCAAGTCTCTCGCATTACAAGTTTGTCGCAAGTCTCTAGCATTACAAGTCTGTCGCAAGTCTCTAGCATTACAAGTTTGTCGCAAGTCTCTAGCATTACAAGTTTGTTGCAAGTCTCTCGCATTACAAGTTTGTTGCAAGTCTCTCGCATTACAAGTCTGTCGCAAGTCTCTCGCATTACAAGTCAGTCGCAAGTCCCTCGCATTACAAGTCTGTCGCAAGTCTCTCGCATTACAAGTCTGTCGCAAGTCTCTAGCATTACAAGTCTGTTGCAAGTCTCTCGCATTGTAAGTCTGTCGCAAGTCTCTAGCATTACAAGTCTGTCGAAAGTCTCTAGCATTACAAGTCTGTCGCAAGTCTCTCGCATTACAAGTCTGTCGCAAGTCCCTCGCATTAATAGTCTGTCGCAAGTCCTTCGCATTACAAGTCTGTTGCAAGTCTCTCGCAAGTCTCTCAAGTCTGTTGCAAGTCTCTCGCATTAATAGTCTGTCGCAAGTCTCTCGCATTGTAAGTCTGTCCCAAGTATCTCGCATTGTAAGTCTGTCCCAAGTCTCTCGCACAAAAAGAATGTCGCAAGTCCTTTGCGTTGCAAATCTGTCGCAAGTCTCTAGCATTACAAGTCTGTCGCAAGTCTCTAGTATTACAAGTCTGTCGCAAGTCTCTCGCATTACAAGTTTGTCGCAAGTCTCTCGCATTACAATTCTGTCGCAAGTCTCTCGTATTACAAGTCTGTCGCAAGTCTCTAGCATTAAAAGTCTGTCGCAAGTCTCTAGCATTAAAAGTCTGTCGCAAGTCTCTAGCATTAAAAGTCTGTCGCAAGTCTCTAGCATTAAAAGTCTGTCGCAAGTCTCTAGCATTAAAAGTCTGTCGCAAGTCTCTAGCATTACAAGTCTGTCGCAAATCTCTCGCATTACAAGTTTGTTGCAAGTCTCTAGCATTACAAGTCTGTCGCAAGTCTCTAGCATTACAAGTTTGTCGCAAGTCCCTTGCATTGTAAGTCTTTTCCAAGTCTCTCGTATTACAAGTCTGTCGCAAGTCTCTAGCATTACAAGTCTGTCGCAAGTCTCTCGCATTACAAGTCGGTCGCAAGTCTCTAGCATTACAAGTCTGTCGCAAGTCTCTCGCATTACAAGTCTGTCGCAAGTCTCTAGCATTACAAGTCTGTCGCAAGTCTCTAGCATTACAAGTTTGTCGCAAGTCTCTAGCATTACAAGTCTGTCGCAAGTCTCTAGCATTACAAGTTTGTCGCAAGTCCCTCGCATTACAAGTTTGTCGCAAGTCTCTCGCATTACAAGTCTGTCGCAAGTCTCTCGCATTACAAGTTTGTCGCAAGTCTCTCGCATTACAATTCTGTCGCAAGTCTCTCGTATTACAAGTCTGTCGCAAGTCTCTAGCATTAAAAGTCTGTCGCAAGTCTCTAGCATTACAAGTCTGTCGCAAGTCTCTAGCATTAAAAGTCTGTCGCAAGTCTCTAGCATTAAAAGTCTGTCGCAAGTCTCTAGCATTACAAGTCTGTCGCAAGTCTCTAGCATTACAAGTCTGTCGCAAATCTCTCGCATTACAAGTTTGTCGCAAGTCCCTTGCATTGTAAGTCTTTTCCAAGTCTCTCGTATTACAAGTCTGTCGCAAGTCTCTAGCATTACAAGTTTGTCGCAAGTCCCTCGCATTACAAGTCTGTTGCAAGTCCCTCGCATTACAAGTCTGTCGCAAGTCCCTCGCATTACAAGTCTGTCGCAAGTCCCTCGCATTACAAGTTTGTCGCAAGTCTCTAGCATTACAAGTCTGTCGCAAGTCTCTCGCATTACAAGTTTGTCGCAAGTCTCTAGCATTACAAGTCTGTCGCAAGTCTCTAGCATTAAAAGTCTGTCGCAAGTCTCTAGCATTAAAAGTCTGTCGCAAGTCTCTAGCATTACAAGTCTGTCGAAAGTCTCTAGCATTACAAGTCTGTCGCAAATCTCTCGCATTACAAGTTTGTCGCAAGTCTCTAGCATTACAAGTCTGTCGCAAGTCTCTAGCATTACAAGTTTGTCGCAAGTCCCTTGCATTGTAAGTCTTTTCCAAGTCTCTCGTATTACAAGTCTGTCGCAAGTCTCTAGCATTACAAGTCTGTCGCAAGTCTCTCGCATTACAAGTCTGTCGCAAGTCTCTCGCATTACAAGTCTGTCGCAAGTCTCTAGCATTACAAGTTTGTCGCAAGTCTCTCGCATTACAAGTTTGTCGCAAGTCTCTAGCATTACAAGTCTGTCGCAAGTCTCTAGCATTACAAGTCTGTCGCAAGTCTCTAGCATTACAAGTTTGTCGCAAGTCCCTTGCATTGTAAGTCTTTTCCAAGTCTCTCGTATTACAAGTCTGTCGCAAGTCTCTAGCATTACAAGTCTGTCGCAAGTCTCTAGCATTACAAGTCTGTCGCAAGTCTCTAGCATTACAAGTTTGTCGCAAGTCTCTAGCATTACAAGTTTGTCGCAAGTCTCTCGCATTACAAGTTTGTCGCAAGTCTCTAGCATTACAAGTTTGTCGCAAGTCTCTCGCATTACAAGTTTGTCGCAAGTCTCTAGCATTACAAGTCTGTCGCAAGTCTCTAGCATTACAAGTTTGTCGCAAGTCTCTAGCATTACAAGTCTGTCGCAAGTCTCTAGCATTACAAGTCTGTCGCAAGTCTCTCGCATTACAAGTTTGTCGCAAGTCCCTCGCATTACAAGTCTGTCGCAAGTCCCTCGCATTACAAGTCTGTCGCGAGTCCCTCGCATTACAAGTCTGTCGCAAGTCCCTCGCATTACAAGTCTGTCGCAAGTCTCTCGCATTGTAAGTCTGTCGCAAGTCTCTCGCATTACAAGTCTGTCGCAAGTCCCTCGCATTAATAGTCTGTCGCAAGTCCTTCGCATTACAAGTCTGTTGCAAGTCTCTCGCAAGTCTCTCAAGTCTGTTGCAAGTCTCTCGCAAGTCTCTCAAGTCTGTTGCAAGTCTCTCGCATTAATAGTCTGTCGCAAGTCTCTCGCATTGTAAGTCTGTCCCAAGTATCTCGCATTGTAAGTCTGTCCCAAGTCTCTCGCACAAAAAGAATTTCGCAAGTCCTTTGCGTTGCAAATCTGTCGCAAGTCTCTAGCATTACAAGTCTGTCGCAAGTCTCTAGTATTACAAGTCTGTCGCAAGTCTCTCGCATTACAAGTTTGTCGCAAGTCTCTCGCATTACAATTCTGTCGCAAGTCTCTCGTATTACAAGTCTGTCGCAAGTCTCTAGCATTAAAAGTCTGTCGCAAGTCTCTAGCATTAAAAGTCTGTCGCAAGTCTCTAGCATTAAAAGTCTGTCGCAAGTCTCTAGCATTAAAAGTCTGTCGCAAGTCTCTAGCATTACAAGTCTGTCGCAAGTCTCTAGCATTACAAGTCTGTCGCAAATCTCTCGCATTACAAGTTTGTCGCAAGTCTCTAGCATTACAAGTCTGTCGCAAGTCTCTAGCATTACAAGTTTGTCGCAAGTCCCTTGCATTGTAAGTCTTTTCCAAGTCTCTCGTATTACAAGTCTGTCGCAAGTCTCTAGCATTACAAGTCTGTCGCAAGTCTCTAGCATTACAAGTCTGTCGCAAGTCTCTCGCATTACAAGTCTGTCGCAAGTCTCTAGCATTACAAGTTTGTCGCAAGTCTCTCGCATTACAAGTTTGTCGCAAGTCTCTAGCATTACAAGTCTGTCGCAAGTCTCTAGCATTACAAGTTTGTCGCAAGTCTCTAGCATTACAAGTTTGTCGCAAGTCTCTAGCATTACAAGTCTGTCGCAAGTCTCTAGCATTACAAGTTTGTCGCAAGTCCCTCGCATTACAAGTCTGTTGCAAGTCCCTCGCATTACAAGTCTGTCGCAAGTCCCTCGCATTACAAGTCTGTCGCAAGTCCCTCGCATTACAAGTTTGTCGCAAGTCTCTAGCATTACAAGTCTGTCGCAAGTCTCTCGCATTACAAGTTTGTCGCAAGTCTCTAGCATTACAAGTCTGTCGCAAGTCTCTAGCATTACAAGTCAGTCGCAAGTCTCTCGCATTACAAGTCTGTCGCAACTACCTCGCATTATAAGTCAGTCGCAAATCCCTTGCATTAAAAGTCTGTCTCAACTCCCTCGATTTATAAGTGTGTCGCAAGTCTCTCTCATTGTAAGTCTGTAGCAAATCTCTCGCATTACTAGTCTGTCACAAGTCTCTCGCATTACAAATCTGTCGCAAGTCTCTCGCATTACAAGTCTGTCGCAAGTCTCTAGCATTACAAGTCTGTCGCAAGTCTCTCGCATTACAAGTCTGTCGCAAGTCTCTCGCATTACAAATCTGTCGCAAGTCTCTCGCATTACAAGTCTGTCGCAAGTCTCTAGCATTACAAGTCTGTCGCAAGTCTCTCGCATTACAAGTCTGTCGCAAGTCTCTAGCATTACAAGTTTGTCGCAAGTCCCTTGCATTGTAAGTCTTTTCCAAGTCTCTCGTATTACAAGTCTGTCGCAAGTCTCTAGCATTACAAGTCTGTCGCAAGTCTCTCGCATTACAAGTCTGTCGCAAGTCTCTCGCATTACAAGTCTGTCTCAAGTCTCTCGCATTAAACGTCAGTCGCAAATCCCTTGCATTAAAAGTCTGTCTCAACTCCCTCGATTTATAAGTGTGTCGCAAGTCTCTCTCATTGTAAGTCTGTAGCAAATCTCTCGCATTACTAGTCTGTTACAAGTCTCTCGCATTACAAATCTGTCGCAAGTCTCTCGCATTACAAGTCTGTCGCAAGTCTCTAGCATTACAAGTCTGTCGCAAGTCTCTCGCATTACAAGTCTGTCGCAAGTCTCTAGCATTACAAGTCTGTTGCAAGTCTCTAGCATTACAAGTCTGTCGCAAGTCTCTCGCATTACAAGTCTGTCGCAAGTCTCTAGCCTTACAAATCTGTCGCAAGTCTCTAGCCTTACAAATCTGTCGCAAGTCTCTCGCATTACAAGTCTGTCGCAAGTCTCTCGCATTACAAGTCTGTCGCAAGTCTCTCGCATTACAAGTCTGTCGCAAGTATCTCGCATTACAAGTCTGTCGCAAGTCTCTCGCATTACAAGTCTGTCGCAACTCCCTCGCATTATAAGTCAGTCGCAAATCCCTTGCATTAAATGTCTGTCTCAACTCCCTCGATTTATAAGTGTGTCGCAAGTCTCTCTCATTGTAAGTCTGTAGCAAATCTCTCACATTAATAGTCTGTCCCAAGTTTCTCGCATTATTAGTCTGTCCCAAGTTTCTCGCATTGTAAGTCTGTCCCAAGTCTCTCGCACAAAGTGTGTCGCAAGTCCTTTGCGTTGCAAATCTGTCGCAAGTCTCTCGCATTACAAGTCTTTTCCAAGTCTCTCGTAGTACAAGTCTGTCGCAAGTCTCTAGCATTACAAGTCTTTTCCAAGTCTCTAGCATTTCAAGTTTGTCGCAAGTCTCTCGCATTACAAGTTTGTCGGAAGTCTCTCGCATTACAAGTTTGTCGCAAGTCTCTCGCATTACAAGTTTGTCGCAAGTCTCTAGCATTTCAAGTCTGTCGCAAGTCTCTAGCATTACAAGTCTGTCGCAAGTCTCTCGCATTACAAGTCTGTCGCAACTCCCTCGCATTATAAGTCAGTCGCAAATCCCTTGCATTAAAAGTCTGTCTCAACTCCCTCGATTTATAAGTGTGTCGCAAGTCTCTCTCATTGTAAGTCTGTAGCAAATCTCTCGCATTACTAGTCTGTCACAAGTCTCTCGCATTACAAATCTGTCGCAAGTCTCTCGCATTACAAGTCTGTCGCAAGTCTCTAGCATTACAAGTCTGTCGCAAGTCTCTCGCATTACAAGTCTGTCGCAAGTCTCTCGCATTACAAATCTGTCGCAAGTCTCTCGCATTACAAGTCTGTCGCAAGTCTCTAGCATTAAAAGTCTGTCGCAAGTCTCTAGCATTACAAGTCTGTCGCAAGTCTCTCGCATTACAAGTCTGTCGCAAGTCTCTAGCATTACAAGTTTGTCGCAAGTCCCTTGCATTGTAAGTCTTTTCCAAGTCTCTCGTATTACAAGTCTGTCGCAAGTCTCTAGCATTACAAGTCTGTCGCAAGTCTCTCGCATTACAAGTCTGTCGCAAGTCTCTAGCATTACAAGTCTTTTCCAAGTCTCTCGTAGTACAAGTCTGTCGCAAGTCTCTAGCATTACAAGTCTTTTCCAAGTCTCTAGCATTTCAAGTTTGTCGCAAGTCTCTCGCATTGTAAGTCTGTAGCAAATCTCTCGCATTGTAAGTCTGTAGCAAATCTCTCGCATTACTAGTTTGTCACAAGTCTCTCGCATTACAAATCTGTGGCAAGTCTCTCGCATTACAAGTCTGTCGCAAGTCTCTAGCATTACAAGTCTGTCGCAAGTCTCTCGCATTACAAGTCTGTTGCAAGTCTCTCGCATTAATAGTCTGTTGCAAGTCTCTCGCATTGTAAGTCTGTCCCAAGTCTCTAGCCTTACAAATCTGTCGCAAGTCTCTCGCATTACAAGTCTGTCGCAAGTCTCTCGCATTACAAGTCTGTCGCAAGTCTCTCGCATTACAAGTCTGTCGCAAGTCTCTCGCATTACAAGTCTGTCGCAAGTCTCTCGCATTACAAGTCTGTCGCAAGTCTCTCGCATTACAAGTCTGTCTCAACTCCCTCGATTTATAAGTGTGTCGCAAGTCTCTCTCATTGTAAGTCTGTAGCAAATCTCTCACATTAATAGTCTGTCCCAAGTTTCTCGCATTAATAGTCTGTCCCAAGTTTCTCGCATTGTAAGTCTGTCCCAAGTCTCTCGCACAAAAAGTGTGTCGCAAGTCCTTTGCGTTGCAAATCTGTCGCAAGTCTCCAGCATTACAAGTTTGTCGCAAGTCTCTCGTATTACAAGTCTGTCGCAAGTCCCTCGATTTATAAGTCTGTCGCAAGTCTCTCGCATTACAAGTTTGTCGCAAGTCTCTAGCATTACAAGTTTGTCGCAAGTCTCTAGCATTAAAGTCTGTCGCTAGTCTCTAGCATTTCAAGTTTGTCGCAAATCTCTCACATTACAAGTCTGTCGCAAGTCCCTCGCATTGAAAGTCTGTCTCAACTTCCTCGATTTATAAGTGTGTTGCAAGTCCCTCGATTTATAAGTCTGTAGCAAGTCTCTCGCATTGAAAGTCTGTAGCAAGTCTCTCGCATTGAAAGTCGGTCGCAAGTCCCTCGCATTAAAAGTCTGTCTCAACTCCCTTGATTTATAAGTCTGTCGCAAGTCCCTCGAATTACAAGTCTGTCGCAAGTCCCTCGCATTGTAAGCCTGTCGCAAGTCCCCCGCATTGTAAGCCTGTCGCAAGTCCCCCGCATTGTAAGCCTGTCGCAAGTCCCTCGCATTGTAAGCCTGTCGCAAGTCTGTCGCAAGTCCCTCGCATTGAAAGTCTGTCTCAACTTCCTCGATTTATAAGTGTGTCGCAAGTCCCTCGATTTATAAGTCTGTAGCAAGTCTCTCGCATTGAAAGTCTGTAGCAAGTCTCTCGCATTGAAAGTCGGTCGTAAGTCCCTCGCATTAAAAGTCTGTCTCAACTCCCTTGATTTATAAGTCTGTCGCAAGTCCCTCGAATTACAAGTCTGTCGCAAGTCCCTCGCATTGTAAGCCTGTCGCAAGTCCCCCGCATTGTAAGCCTGTCGCAAGTCCCCCGCATTGTAAGCCTGTCGCAAGTCCCTCGCATTGTAAGCCTGTCGCAAGTCTGTCGCAAGTCTCTCGCATTACAAGTCTGTTGCAAGTCTCTAGCATTACAAGTCTGTCGCAAGTCTCTAGCATTACAAGTCTTTTCCAAGTCTCTCGTATTACAAGTCTTTTCCAAGTCTCTCGTATTACAAGTCTGTCGCAAGTCTCTCGCATTACAAGTCTCTCGCAAGTCTCTCGCATTACAAGTCTCTCGCAAGTCTCTCGCATTACAAGTCTGTTGCAAGTCTCTCGCATTAATAGTCTGTCGCAAGTCTCTAGCATTACAAGTTTGTCGCAAGTCTCTCGCATTACAAGTCTGTTGCAAGTCTCTCGCATTAATAGTCTGTCGCAAGTCTCTAGCATTACAAGTTTGTCGCAAGTCTCTCGCATTACAAGTCTGTTGCAAGTCTCTCGCATTAATAGTCTGTCGCAAGTCTCTCGCATTGTAAGTCTGTCCCAAGTCTCTAGCATTACAAGTTTGTCGCAAGTCTCTCGCATTACAAGTTTGTCGCAAGTCTCTCGCATTACAAGTCTGTCGCAAGTCTCTAGCATTACAAGTCTGTCGCAAGTCTCTCGCATTGTAAGTCTGTCCCAAGTCTCTCGCATTGTAAGTCTGTCGCAAGTCTCTCGCATTACAAGTTTGTCGCAAGTCTCTCGCATTACAAGTCTGTCGCAAGTCTCTAGCATTACAAGTCTGTCGCAAGTCTCTAGCATTACAAGTCTTTTCCAAGTCTCTAGCATTTCAAGTTTGTCGCAAGTCTCTCGCATTACAAGTTTGTCGCAAGTCTCTCGCATTACAAGTTTGTCGCAAGTCTCTCGCATTACAAGTTTGTCGCAAGTGTCTAGCATTTCAAGTCTGTCGCAAGTCTCTCGCATTACAAGTCTGTCGCAAGTCTTTCGCATTACAAGTCTGTCGCAACTCCCTCGCATTATAAGTCAGTCGCAAATCCCTTGCATTAAAAGTCTGTCTCAACTCCCTCGATTTATAAGTGTGTCGCAAGTCTCTCTCATTGTAAGTCTGTAGCAAATCTCTCGCATTTCTAGTTTGTCACAAGTCTCTCGCATTACAAATCTGTCGCAAGTCTCTAGCATTACAAGTCTGTCGCAAGTCTCTCGCATTACAAGTCTGTCGCAAGTCTCTCGCATTAATAGTCTGTCGCAAGTCTCTAGCATTACAAGTCTGTCGCAAGTCTCTCGCATTACAAGTCTGTTGCAAGTCTCTCGCATTAATAGTCTGTCGCAAGTCTCTAGCATTACAAGTTTGTCGCAAGTCTCTCGCATTACAAGTCTGTTGCAAGTCTCTCGCATTAATAGTCTGTCGCAAGTCTCTCGCATTGTAAGTCTGTCCCAAGTCTCTAGCATTACAAGTTTGTCGCAAGTCTCTCGCATTACAAGTTTGTCGCAAGTCTCTCGCATTACAAGTCTGTCGCAAGTCTCTAGCATTACAAGTCTGTCGCAAGTCTCTCGCATTGTAAGTCTGTCCCAAGTCTCTCGCATTGTAAGTCTGTCGCAAGTCTCTCGCATTACAAGTTTGTCGCAAGTCTCTCGCATTACAAGTCTGTCGCAAGTCTCTAGCATTACAAGTCTGTCGCAAGTCTCTAGCATTACAAGTCTTTTCCAAGTCTCTAGCATTTCAAGTTTGTCGCAAGTCTCTCGCATTACAAGTTTGTCGCAAGTCTCTCGCATTACAAGTTTGTCGCAAGTCTCTCGCATTACAAGTTTGTCGCAAGTGTCTAGCATTTCAAGTCTGTCGCAAGTCTCTCGCATTACAAGTCTGTCGCAAGTCTTTCGCATTACAAGTCTGTCGCAACTCCCTCGCATTATAAGTCAGTCGCAAATCCCTTGCATTAAAAGTCTGTCTCAACTCCCTCGATTTATAAGTGTGTCGCAAGTCTCTCTCATTGTAAGTCTGTAGCAAATCTCTCGCATTTCTAGTTTGTCACAAGTCTCTCGCATTACAAATCTGTCGCAAGTCTCTAGCATTACAAGTCTGTCGCAAGTCTCTCGCATTACAAGTCTGTCGCAAGTCTCTCGCATTAATAGTCTGTCGCAAGTCTCTAGCATTACAAGTCTGTCGCAAGTCTCTCGCATTACAAGTCTGTTGCAAGTCTCTCGCATTAATAGTCTGTTGCAAGTTCCTCTCATTACAAGTCTGTCGCAAGTTCCTCTCATTACAAGTCTGTCGCAAGTCTCTCGCATTGTAAGTCTGTCCCAAGTCTCTAGCATTACAAGTTTGTCACAAGTCTCTCGCATTACAAGTCTGTCGCAAGTCTCTAGCATTACAAGTCTGTCGCAAGTCTCTAGCATTACAAGTTTGTCGCAAGTCTCTAGCATTACAAGTCTGTCGCAAGTCTCTAGCATTACAAGTTTGTCGCAAGTCTCTAGCATTACAAGTCTGTCGCAAGTCTCTAGCATTACAAGTCTGTCGCAAGTCTCTAGCATTACAAATCTGTCGCAAGTCTCTCGCATTACAAGTCTGTCGCAAGTCTCTCGCATTACAAGTCTGTCGCAAGTCTCTCGCATTACAAGTCTGTCGCAAGTATCTCGCATTACAAGTCTGTCGCAAGTCTCTCGCATTACAAGTCTGTCGCAAGTCTCTCGCATTACAAGTCTGTCGCAACTCCCTTGCGTTAAAAGTCTGTCTCAACTCCCTCGATTTATAAGTGTGTCGCAAGTCTTTCTCATTGTAAGTCTGTAGCAAATCTCTCACATTAATAGTCTGTCCCAAGTTTCTTGCATTGTAAGTCTGTCCCAAGTCTCTCGCACAAAAAGTGTGTCGCAAGTCCTTTGCGTTGCAAATCTGTCGCAAGTCTCCAGCATTACAAGTTTGTCGCAAGTCTCCAGCATTACAAGTTTGTCGCAAGTCTCTCGTATTACAAGTCTGTCGCAAGTCCCTCGAATTACAAGTCTGTCGCAAGTCCCCCGCATTGTAAGCCTAGCTGTCGCAAGTCCCTCGCATTGTAAGCCTGTCGCAAGTCTCTCGCAAGTCTCTCGCATTACAAGTCTGTTGCAAGTCTCTAGCATTACAAGTTTGTCGCAAGTCTCTAGCATTACAAGTCTGTCGCAAGTCTCTAGCATTACAAGTCTGTCGCAAGTCTTTCGCATTACAAGTCTGTCGCAAGTCTCTCGTATTACAAGTTTGTCGCAAGTCTCTAGCATTACAAGTCTGTCTCAAGTCTCTCGCATTACAAGTCTGTCGCAACTCCCTCGCATTATAAGTCAGTCGCAAATCCCTTGCATTAAAAGTCTGTCTCAACTCCCTCGATTTATAAGTGTGTCCCAAGTCTCTCTCATTGTAAGTCTGTAGCAAATCTCTCTCATTAATAGTCTGTCGCAAGTCTCTCGCATTACAAGTTTGTCGCAAGTCTCTCGCATTACAAGTTTGTCGCAAGTCTCTAGCATTACAAGTCTGTCGCAAGTCTCTAGCATTACAAGTCTGTCGCAAGTCTCTAGCATTACAAGTCTTTTCCAAGTCTCTCGTAGTACAAGTCTGTCGCAAGTCTCTAGCATTACAAGTCTTTTCCAAGTCTCTAGCATTTCAAGTTTGTCGCAAGTCTCTCGCATTACAAGTTTGTCGCAAGTCTCTCGCATTACAAGTTTGTCGCAAGTCTCTAGCATTACAAGTCTGTCGCAAGTCTCTCGCATTACAAGTCTGTCGCAAGTCTCTAGCATTACAAGTCTTTTCCAAGTCTCTAGCATTTCAAGTTTGTCGCAAGTCTCTCGCATTGTAAGTCTGTAGCAAATCTCTCGCATTGTAAGTCTGTAGCAAATCTCTCGCATTACTAGTTTGTCACAAGTATCTCGCATTACAAGTCTGTCGCAAGTCTCTAGCATTACAAGTCTGTTGCAAGTTTCTAGCATTACAAGTCTGTGGCAAGTCCCTCGCATTACAAGTCTGTCGCAAGTCTCTCGCATTACAAGTCTGTCGCAACTCCCTCGCATTATAAGTCAGTCGCAAATCCCTTGCATTAAAAGTCTGTCTCAACTCCCTTGATTTATAAGTGTGTCGCAAGTCTCTCTCATTGTAAGTCTGTAGCAAATCTCTCACATTAATAGTCTGTCCCAAGTTTCTTGCATTGTAAGTCTGTCCCAAGTCTCTCGCACAAAAAGTGTGTCGCAAGTCCTTTGCGTTGCAAATCTGTCGCAAGTCTCTCGTATTACAAGTCTGTCGCAAGTCCCTCGAATTACAAGTCTGTCGCAAGTCCCTCGCATTGTAAGCCTGTCGCAAGTCCCCCGCATTGTAAGCCTGTCGCAAGTCCCCCGCATTGTAAGCCTGTCGCAAGTCCCTCGCATTGTAAGCCTGTCGCAAGTCTGTCGCAAGTCCCTCGCATTGTAAGTCTGTCGCAAGTCCCTCGCATTGTAAGTCTGTCGCAAGTTCCTCACACTGTAAGTCTGTCTCTGCCTCTTTAAAACCAAGTGTGCCTCACATGTTGTTCAAAAGTCATATTGTTATTTATGAATCTACAACATCATGATACTTGACATAGACAAAAGCCGATTTATAATTAGTTCATAATGAGCCAGTTAAAGATGACTTTTCACTGCAGCATAGCAATGCGTGCGTTTTTTAGATGCGTATATCGGTCCCCCTTTAAAACCAAGTGTACTTAACATGTGATTCAAAACTTTAAATTTTTTATTTTCTAATTTACAAGATCATGCTCATAGGCACACCTAATTTTGGTATAAGTTTGAGCTGAACACTTGTTAGTGCATAAATTATCCCTTAACTATAGAACCCTTGATTACTGAATCATTTTAATGCGTTCTTTTGGCTGCGAATATCTGTAAATCTTTCAAACCAATTGTACTTTACATGTTATCCAAAAGTCAAAATTCTACTTCCTAATCCACAAGATTATACTACTGGGCACACTTAATACTTGTAGAAGCTTAAGCCTAACACTAAATAGTGCCTAATTAATTCCCTAAATAGAACCCGTTCATTCGGCTGCGAATCTCTTTGCCTCTTTAAAACTGTGTACCTCGCATGTTATCCAAAACTTTTTCATTTTAGTTCCTAATCTACAACACCATGATACTTGGCACACTTACTTTAGGTATATTTACTGAAGCCGAATAATAATTAGGGCATAATTAGCCAGTTAAAGAAATCTCTTTATCACCTGCAGTATTGTGATGTGTTCTTTTCAGATGCGTATATCAGTAACCGGTTAACATAAAATGTACCTCACATGTGATAACAAAAAATCATTGTTATTTCCTATTCTACAAGGCCATGCTACTAGGCACACTTTATTTTAATATAGGCTTTATCCGAATAATAATTAGTTTTGTAATTAATCTCTGAAATAGAACCCTTTCTTACTGAAGCCTTGCCCCTTTAAAACAATAATTAATGTACTTGACATGTTTTCAAAAACTTAAAGCCTATACCAAAATTAAATTTTCTTGGTACCGTAATCTTGTAGATTAATAAATAAAGGTATAAGCCAAACACTAATTAATTCCTTATAAACCCTCGAATAGAACTTTGCTTACTGCAGCATTGTAATGCATTCTATGAGAAAATATCCCTATCTCTTGAAGTTTTGGGTAACATGCGAGATACAGTTTGTTTTTGTTTGGGGTCTGTATACGCACTGGGTTTTGGGGTGTGGTGTATAACCACTTAGTTTTGGATCTTGTGTACCTACTCTGTTTCGGGTCTGGTGTAACCATTTATTTGTGTGGTCTGGTGTACCCATTTTATTTGGGTGTGGTGTACCCACTAATAATTGTTCATTGTCGGACTTTGCCAAAATTACGGCAGCTGGCACAATGTAAAATAAAACAGACTGTGGCACATTCGCCTAAATACTAGTACAACCAGCACGCTAAATATTACCCTTGCCCTGCCAACGTCAATTTCTTTTTTATTTCTTTTGTCTAACAGGAAGAGACAGTGACTCAAGATTCATCCGCCTAAGATGACGATTGGGAATGGAAGCAATGAAGACTGGACAAAAGATGTAAGAATAAATACCCAAAACGTCAATAAAATTTAAATATAAAACAACGCCAGTGAATAAAAGATATATATTTCCACACTTGTCCACTTGAATTAATAAGATCAATATAATAAGGAATTTTAGAGTTATGAAGGTTCCTTAAATTTAAGGCAGTGACATTCTCTCAAGACGTAGCAGTTGGAGTGCAGAATCATATGAAAGATAGTTCCTTCCCAAAATTATTCTACAAGCTCTTTTCTATACCGTACTTTCAATACCGTACGCAGGTTATCAACAAGTCATACCTTTTGTTATTAATCTACAAGATTACGGTACCAAGAAAATTTAATTTTGGTATAGGCTTTAGCCGAACACTAATTAATCGCTCAATAATTAATGCGTTGTATGCGAATATCTCTATCTCGTAAAAACAAACTGTATCTCTGGTATACGCACTGGGTTTTAGAGTACGCATTTTGTTTGGGTGTGGTGTACCCACTAATAATTGTTCATTGTTCGGCTTTGCTGGCACAATGTGAAATAAAACAGACTGTGGCACCTTCGCATAAATACTATTGTTATTTAAAAATTGAAGTAGGAGTGGTACAACCAGCACAAAAAATATTACCCTTGCCCTGCCAACGTTGATTTTTTTTCTTTCTTTTTTTAACATGCAGAGACAGTGACTCGAGATTCATCCGCCTAAGCTGACGATTGGGAATGGAAGCAATGAAGACTGGACTATTTGTTGTCGTGTTTATAATACCTTATATGCTAATAAATAAAGTTCATATGGTTGTGTTGTGTTGTTTTGTCATGTTGTGGTGTTGTTGTCTTGTTGTCGTATTTGTCCGTAAAGTAAATGAACCAAGGTTGAGGGCGGCGGGCATGTTGGCTCAGCGCTGGTTCATTTCTTGTGTCCCTTTGTTTGAGTTTCCCTTTGTTTGAGTTTCCCTTTGTTTGAGTTTCCCTTTGTTTGAGTTTCCCTTTGTTTGAGTTTCCCTTTGTTTGAGTTTCCCTTTGTTGTGGTTTCCCTTTGTTGTGGTTTCCCTTTGTTTGGGATTTTCCTTTGTTTGGGATTTTTCTTTGTTTTGGATTTTCCTTTGTTTTGGATTTTCCTTTGTTTTGGATTTTCCTTTGTTTTGGATTTTCCTTTGTTTTGGATTTTCCTTTGTTTTGGATTTTCCTTTGTTCTGCTTTTTTGTTTGCACTGTATTTTGTGCACTGTATTTTTCGCACTGTATTTTTCGCACTGTATTATTTTCACGATTTTTTGCACTTTTTCGCACTGTATTTTTTGCACTGTTTCGCACTGTATTTTTTGCACTGTTTCGCACTGTATTTTTGGCACTGTTTCGCACTGTATTTTTGGCACTGTTTCGCACTGTATTTTTGGCACTGTTTCGCACTGTATTTTTGGCACTGTTTCGCACTGTATTTTTGGCACTGTTTCGCACTGTATTTTTGGCACTGTTTCGCACTGTATTTTTGGCACTGTTTCGCACTGTATTTTTGGCACTGTTTCGCACTGTATTTTTCGCACTGTTTCGCACTGTATTTTTCGCACTGTATTTTTCGCACTGTATTTTTCGCACTGTATTTTTGGCACTGTATTTTTCGCACTGTTTCGCACTGTATTTTTCGCACTGTTTCGCACTGTATTTTTGGCACTGTTTCGCACTGTATTTTTGGCACTGTTTCGCACTGTATTTTTGGCACTGTTTCGCACTGTATTTTTGGCACTGTTTCGCACTGTATTTTTGGCACTGTTTCGCACTGTATTTTTGGCACTGTTTCGCACTGTATTTTTGGCACTGTTTCGCACTGTATTTTTGGCACTGTATTTTTCGCACTGTTTCGCACTGTATTTTTCGAACTGTTTCGCACTGTATTTTTCGCACTGTTTCGCACTGTATTTTTCGCACTGTTTCGCACTGTATTTTTCGCACTGTTTCGCACTGTATTTTTGTTTTTTCAATAATGTCGTTTGACACTCTTATTTGTCGGTAAAGTAAATGAACCAGCGTTGACGGCGGCGGGCATGTTGGCTCAGCGCTGGTAAATTTTTGTTGTACCTGCATTTTTTCGATGTGATTATTCCGTTGTAGTTTTATGGCTTACGTAGTCATGACACTTAAAATGTCATGACTATTACAAATTACAATTCCAAATGAAGGACACCTTTTTTTGTCTCGTTGTTTTCATATTTCTTGTAGACTGCTTTATAATATCTGTTGTAATGTGCAATCATTTTATAAGTAACTTTGTACTGCTATTTTATTATTTTATGAATATGTTTATAATTTGAGAGCGCTTTGTTATATTTTTAACACAAATGGCTGTCAGGAAAACATTTAACATTGATTTAAATATTTGTTTTGTTTTAGATTTGAAATGATGTCATTAGAAACTTTCTTATTTGTCCCTAAAATAATTAGACCAGCGCTGACGGCGGCGGGCATGTTGTTGGCTCAGCGCTGGTTCATTTCTATGGTTCCTGCATGGTTTGTTTGCTGTATTATTTTATACTGTATTGTTTATTTTTGATGTAATGAATAAAATACTTGGGATCCAAGTTCTGAGTTACTTAGTTCACTTTATTTTTATCCCTGGTGCCCTCGACAAGTGACAACTTAATATTTTATCTATTTTGCTCGATTGTGTTGTTTTCGACTTGTATTTTTGTGTTTATGTGCAGTATTTTTTTTTTGCGGTAGGTGTTTTTTCTACTTGTATTTTCCGACTCGTGTTTATCGAGTCGATTTTGATACTCGGATTTTTCTAATCGTATTGTTGGCGTTGATTTTTCTACTCGTATTTTTCGCGTAGTTTTTATCGCGTAATTTTCGAGTCTCGTTTTTCTCGCGTAATTTTGGAGTCTGGTTTTTTTCGCGTAGTTTTTCTCGCGTAATTTTGGAGTCTGGTTTTTTTTCGCGTAGTTTTTCTCGCGTAATTTTCGAGTCTGGTTTTTTTCGCGTAGTTTTTCTCGCGTAATTTAGAGTCTGGTTTTTTTCGCGTAGTTTTTCTCGCGTAATTTTGGAGTCTCGTTTTTTTTCGCGTAGTTGTTCTCGCGTAATTTCGAGTCTCGTTTTTCTCGCGTAATTTTCGAGTATGTTTTTTTTCGCGTAGTTTTTCTCGCGTAATTTCGAGTCTCGTTTTGTTCGCGTAGTTTTTCTCGCGTAATTTCGAGTCTGGTTTTTTTCGCGTAGTTTTGATCGCGTAATTTTCGAGTCTGGTTTTTTTTCGCGTAGTTTTTCTCGCGTAATTTCGAGTCTGGATTTTTTCGCGTAGTTTTTCTCGCGTAATTTCGAGTCTGGTTTTTTTCGCGTAGTTTTTCTCGCGTAATTTCGAGCCTCGTTTTTCGCGCGTAATTTTCGAGTCTGGTTTTTTTTCGCGTAGTTTTTCTCGCGTAATTTCGAGTCTGGATTTTTTCGCGTAGTTTTTCTCGCGTAATTTCGAGTCTGGTTTTTTTCGCGTAGTTTTTCTCGCGTAATTTCGAGTCTCGTTTTCTCGCGTAAGTTTGGAGTCTGGTTTTTTTCGCGTAGTTTTTCTCGCGTAATTTTGGAGTCTCGTTTTTTTTCGCGTAGTTGTTCTCGCGTAATTTCGAGTCTCGTTTTTCTCGCGTAATTTTCGAGTATGTTTTTTTTCGCGTAGTTTTTCTCGCGTAATTTCGAGTCTCGTTTTGTTCGCGTAGTTTTTCTCGCGTAATTTCGAGTCTGGTTTTTTTCGCGTAGTTTTGATCGCGTAATTTTCGAGTCTGGTTTTTTTTCGCGTAGTTTTTCTCGCGTAATTTCGAGTCTCGTTTTTTTCGCGTAGTTTTTCTCGCGTAATTTTCGAGTCTAGTTTTTTTCGCGTAGTTTTTATCGCGTAATTTTCGAGTCTGGTTTTTTTCGCGTAGTTTTTCTCGCGTAATTTTGGAGTCTCGTTTTTTTTCGCGTAGTTTTTCTCGCGTAATTTTGGAGTCTCGTTTTTTTTCGCGTAGTTTTTCTCGCGTAATTTCGAGTCTCGTTTTGTTCGCGTAGTTTTTCTCGCGTAATTTCGAGTCTGGTTTTTTTCGCGTAGTTTTGATCGCGTAATTTTCGAGTCTGGTTTTTTTTCGCGTAGTTTTTCTCGCGTAATTTCGAGTCTGGATTTTTTCGCGTAGTTTTTCTCGCGTAATTTCGAGTCTGGTTTTTTTCGCGTAGTTTTTCTCGCGTAATTTCGAGTCTCGTTTTTCTCGCGTAATTTTCGAGTATGTTTTTTTTCGCGTAGTTTTTCTAGCGTAATTTCGAGTCTCTTTTTTTTCGCGTAGTTTTTCTCGCGTAATTTTGAGTCTAGTTTTTTTCGCGTAGTTTTTATCGCGTAATTTTCGAGTCTGGTTTTTTTCGCGTGGTTTTTTCTCGCGTAATTTCGAGTCTCTTTTTTTTCG
Source organism: Crossaster papposus (assembly GCA_037893245.1). Classification (NCBI taxonomy): domain Eukaryota; kingdom Metazoa; phylum Echinodermata; class Asteroidea; order Velatida; family Solasteridae; genus Crossaster; species Crossaster papposus. The sequence goes on along the minus strand of JBAIAA010001197.1, from coordinate 18,020 downwards.
CGTAGTTTTTCTCGCGTAATTTTCGAGTCTAGTTTTTTTCGCGTAGTTTTTATCGCGTAATTTCGAGTCTCGTTTTCTCGCGTAATTTTCGAGTCTTTTTTTTTCGCGTAGTTTTTGTAGCGTAATTTCGAGTCTCGTTTTTTTCGCGTAGTTTTTCTCGCGTAATTTTCGAGTCTGGTTTTTTTCGCGTAGTTTTTCTCGCGTAATTTCGAGTCTCGTTTTTCTCGCGTAATTTCGAGTCTGGTTTTTTTCGCGTAGTTTTTCTCGCGTAATTTTCGAGTCTAGTTTTTTTCGCGTAGTTTTGATCGCGTAATTTTCGAGTCTGGTTTTTTTCGCGTAGTTTTTCTCGCGTAATTTCGAGTCTCGTTTTTTTCGCGTAGTTTTTCTCGCGTAATTTTCGAGTCTGTTTTTTTTCGCGTAGTTTTTATCGCGTAATTTTGGAGTCTGGTTTTTTTCGCGTAGTTTTTCTCGCGTAATTTCGAATCTCGTTTTTTTCGCGTAGTTTTTCTCGCGTAATTTTGGAGTCTGGTTTTTTTCGCGTAGTTTTTCTCGCGTAATTTCGAATCTCGTTTTTTTTCGCGTAGTTTTGGAGTCTGTTTTTTTTCGCGTAGTTTTTATCGCGTAATTTTGGAGTCTGGTTTTTTTCGCGTAGTTTTTCTCGCGTAATTTCGAATCTCGTTTTTTTCGCGTAGTTTTTCTCGCGTAATTTTGGAGTCTGGTTTTTTTCGCGTAGTTTTTCTCGCGTAATTTCGAATCTCGTTTTTTTTCGCGTAGTTTTGGAGTCTGTTTTTTTTCGCGTAGTTTTTATCGCGTAATTTTGGAGTCTGGTTTTTTTCGCGTAGTTTTTCTCGCGTAATTTTCGAGTCTGGTTTTTTTCGCGTAGTTTTTCTCGCGTAATTTTGGAGTCTCGTTTTTGTTCGCGTAGTTGTTCTCGCGTAATTTCGAGTCTCGTTTTTCTCGCGTAATTTTCGAGTATTTTTTTTTTCGCGTAGTTTTTCTCGCGTAATTTCGAGTCTCGTTTTGTTCGCGTAGTTTTTCTCGCGTAATTTTCGAGTCTAGTTTTTTTCGCGTAGTTTTTATCGCGTAATTTCGAGTCTCGTTTTCTCGCGTAATTTTCGAGTCTTTTTTTTTCGCGTAGTTTTTGTAGCGTAATTTTGGAGTCTGGTTTTTTTCGCGTAGTTTTTCTCGCGTAATTTCGAATCTCGTTTTTTTCGCGTAGTTTTTCTCGCGTAATTTAGAGTCTGGTTTTTTTCGCGTAGTTTTTCTCGCGTAATTTTGGAGTCTCGTTTTTTTTCGCGTAGTTGTTCTCGCGTAATTTCGAGTCTCTTTTTTCTCGCGTAATTTTCGAGTATGTTTTTTTTCGCGTAGTTTTTCTCGCGTAATTTCGAGTCTCGTTTTGTTCGCGTAGTTTTTCTCGCTTAATTTTCGAGTCTGTTTTTTTTTCGCGTAGTTTTTCTCGCGTAATTTCGAGTCTGGTTTTTTTCGCGTAGTTTTTCTCGCGTAATTTCGAGTCTCGTTTTCTCGCGTAATTTTGGAGTCTGGTTTTTTTCGCGTAGTTTTTCTCGCGTAATTTTGGAGTCTCGTTTTTTTTCGCGTAGTTGTTCTCGCGTAATTTCGAGTCTCGTTTTTCTCGCGTAATTTTCGAGTATGTTTTTTTTCGCGTAGTTTTTGTAGCGTAATTTCGAGTCTGGTTTTTTTTCGCGTAGTTTTTCTCGCGTAATTTCGAGTCTGGATTTTTTCGCGTAGTTTTTCTCGCGTAATTTCGAGTCTGGTTTTTTTCGCGTAGTTTTTCTCGCGTAATTTCGAGTCTCGTTTTTCTCGCGTAATTTTCGAGTATGTTTTTTTTCGCGTAGTTTTTCTAGCGTAATTTCGAGTCTCTTTTTTTTCGCGTAGTTTTTCTCGCGTAATTTCGAGTCTAGTTTTTTTCGCGTAGTTTTTATCGCGTAATTTTCGAGTCTGGTTTTTTTCGCGTAGTTTTTTCTCGCGTAATTTCGAGTCTCTTTTTTTTCGCGTAGTTGTTCTCGCGTAATTTCGAGTCTCGTTTTTCTCGCGTAATTTTCGAGTATGTTTTTTTTCGCGTAGTTTTTCTCGCGTAATTTCGAGTCTCGTTTTGTTCGCGTAGTTTTTCTCGCGTAATTTTCGAGTCTGTTTTTTTTTCGCGTAGTTTTTCTCGCGTAATTTCGAGTCTGGATTTTTTCGCGTAGTTTTGATCGCGTAATTTTCGAGTCTGGTTTTTTTTCGCGTAGTTTTTCTCGCGTAATTTCGAGTCTGGATTTTTTCGCGTAGTTTTTCTCGCGTAATTTCGAGTCTGGTTTTTTTCGCGTAGTTTTTCTCGCGTAATTTCGAGTCTCGTTTTCTCGCGTAATTTTGGAGTCTGGTTTTTTTCGCGTAGTTTTTCTCGCGTAATTTTGGAGTCTCGTTTTTTTTCGCGTGGTTTTTTCTCGCGTAATTTCGAGTCTCTTTTTTTTCGCGTAGTTTTTCTCGCGTAATTTCGAGTCTCGTTTTGTTCGCGTAGTTTTTCTCGCGTAATTTCGAGTCTGGTTTTTTTCGCGTAGTTTTGATCGCGTAATTTTCGAGTCTGGTTTTTTTTCGCGTAGTTTTTCTCGCGTAATTTCTAGTCTCGTTTTTCTCGCGTAATTTTCGAGTCTTTTTTTTTCGCGTAGTTTTTGTAGCGTAATTTCGAGTCTGGTTTTTTTCGCGTAGTTTTGATCGCGTAATTTTCGAGTCTGGTTTTTTTTCGCGTAGTTTTTCTCGCGTAATTTCGAGTCTCTTTTTTTTCGCGTAGTTTTTCTCGCGTAATTTTCGAGTCTAGTTTTTTTCGCGTAGTTTTTATCGCGTAATTTCGAGTCTCGTTTTCTCGCGTAATTTTCGAGTCTTTTTTTTTCGCGTAGTTTTTGTAGCGTAATTTCGAGTCTCGTTTTTTTCGCGTAGTTTTTCTCGCGTAATTTTCGAGTCTGGTTTTTTTCGCGTAGTTTTTCTCGCGTAATTTCGAGTCTCGTTTTTCTCGCGTAATTTCGAGTCTGGTTTTTTTCGCGTAGTTTTTCTCGCGTAATTTTCGAGTCTAGTTTTTTTCGCGTAGTTTTGATCGCGTAATTTTCGAGTCTGGTTTTTTTCGCGTAGTTTTTCTCGCGTAATTTCGAGTCTCGTTTTTTTCGCGTAGTTTTTCTCGCGTAATTTTCGAGTCTGTTTTTTTTCGCGTAGTTTTTATCGCGTAATTTTGGAGTCTGGTTTTTTTCGCGTAGTTTTTCTCGCGTAATTTCGAATCTCGTTTTTTTCGCGTAGTTTTTCTCGCGTAATTTTGGAGTCTGGTTTTTTTCGCGTAGTTTTTCTCGCGTAATTTCGAATCTCGTTTTTTTTCGCGTAGTTTTGGAGTCTGTTTTTTTTCGCGTAGTTTTTATCGCGTAATTTTGGAGTCTGGTTTTTTTCGCGTAGTTTTTCTCGCGTAATTTCGAATCTCGTTTTTTTCGCGTAGTTTTTCTCGCGTAATTTTGGAGTCTGGTTTTTTTCGCGTAGTTTTTCTCGCGTAATTTCGAATCTCGTTTTTTTTCGCGTAGTTTTGGAGTCTGTTTTTTTTCGCGTAGTTTTTATCGCGTAATTTTGGAGTCTGGTTTTTTTCGCGTAGTTTTTCTCGCGTAATTTTCGAGTCTGGTTTTTTTCGCGTAGTTTTTCTCGCGTAATTTTGGAGTCTCGTTTTTGTTCGCGTAGTTGTTCTCGCGTAATTTCGAGTCTCGTTTTTCTCGCGTAATTTTCGAGTATTTTTTTTTTCGCGTAGTTTTTCTCGCGTAATTTCGAGTCTCGTTTTGTTCGCGTAGTTTTTCTCGCGTAATTTTCGAGTCTAGTTTTTTTCGCGTAGTTTTTATCGCGTAATTTCGAGTCTCGTTTTCTCGCGTAATTTTCGAGTCTTTTTTTTTCGCGTAGTTTTTGTAGCGTAATTTTGGAGTCTGGTTTTTTTCGCGTAGTTTTTCTCGCGTAATTTCGAATCTCGTTTTTTTCGCGTAGTTTTTCTCGCGTAATTTAGAGTCTGGTTTTTTTCGCGTAGTTTTTCTCGCGTAATTTTGGAGTCTCGTTTTTTTTCGCGTAGTTGTTCTCGCGTAATTTCGAGTCTCTTTTTTCTCGCGTAATTTTCGAGTATGTTTTTTTTCGCGTAGTTTTTCTCGCGTAATTTCGAGTCTCGTTTTGTTCGCGTAGTTTTTCTCGCTTAATTTTCGAGTCTGTTTTTTTTTCGCGTAGTTTTTCTCGCGTAATTTCGAGTCTGGTTTTTTTCGCGTAGTTTTTCTCGCGTAATTTCGAGTCTCGTTTTCTCGCGTAATTTTGGAGTCTGGTTTTTTTCGCGTAGTTTTTCTCGCGTAATTTTGGAGTCTCGTTTTTTTTCGCGTAGTTGTTCTCGCGTAATTTCGAGTCTCGTTTTTCTCGCGTAATTTTCGAGTATGTTTTTTTTCGCGTAGTTTTTGTAGCGTAATTTCGAGTCTGGTTTTTTTTCGCGTAGTTTTTCTCGCGTAATTTCGAGTCTGGATTTTTTCGCGTAGTTTTTCTCGCGTAATTTCGAGTCTGGTTTTTTTCGCGTAGTTTTTCTCGCGTAATTTCGAGTCTCGTTTTTCTCGCGTAATTTTCGAGTATGTTTTTTTTCGCGTAGTTTTTCTAGCGTAATTTCGAGTCTCTTTTTTTTCGCGTAGTTTTTCTCGCGTAATTTCGAGTCTAGTTTTTTTCGCGTAGTTTTTATCGCGTAATTTTCGAGTCTGGTTTTTTTCGCGTAGTTTTTTCTCGCGTAATTTCGAGTCTCTTTTTTTTCGCGTAGTTGTTCTCGCGTAATTTCGAGTCTCGTTTTTCTCGCGTAATTTTCGAGTATGTTTTTTTTCGCGTAGTTTTTCTCGCGTAATTTCGAGTCTCGTTTTGTTCGCGTAGTTTTTCTCGCGTAATTTTCGAGTCTGTTTTTTTTTCGCGTAGTTTTTCTCGCGTAATTTCGAGTCTGGATTTTTTCGCGTAGTTTTGATCGCGTAATTTTCGAGTCTGGTTTTTTTTCGCGTAGTTTTTCTCGCGTAATTTCGAGTCTGGATTTTTTCGCGTAGTTTTTCTCGCGTAATTTCGAGTCTGGTTTTTTTCGCGTAGTTTTTCTCGCGTAATTTCGAGTCTCGTTTTCTCGCGTAATTTTGGAGTCTGGTTTTTTTCGCGTAGTTTTTCTCGCGTAATTTTGGAGTCTCGTTTTTTTTCGCGTGGTTTTTTCTCGCGTAATTTCGAGTCTCTTTTTTTTCGCGTAGTTTTTCTCGCGTAATTTCGAGTCTCGTTTTGTTCGCGTAGTTTTTCTCGCGTAATTTCGAGTCTGGTTTTTTTCGCGTAGTTTTGATCGCGTAATTTTCGAGTCTGGTTTTTTTTCGCGTAGTTTTTCTCGCGTAATTTCTAGTCTCGTTTTTCTCGCGTAATTTTCGAGTCTTTTTTTTTCGCGTAGTTTTTGTAGCGTAATTTCGAGTCTGGTTTTTTTCGCGTAGTTTTGATCGCGTAATTTTCGAGTCTGGTTTTTTTTCGCGTAGTTTTTCTCGCGTAATTTCGAGTCTGGATTTTTTCGCGTAGTTTTTCTCGCGTAATTTCGAGTCTGGTTTTTTTCGCGTAGTTTTTCTCGCGTAATTTCGAGTCTCGTTTTTCTCGCGTAATTTTCGAGTATGTTTTTTTTCGCGTAGTTTTTCTAGCGTAATTTCGAGTCTCTTTTTTTTCGCGTAGTTTTTCTCGCGTAATTTCGAGTCTAGTTTTTTTCGCGTAGTTTTTATCGCGTAATTTTCGAGTCTGGTTTTTTTCGCGTAGTTTTTTCTCGCGTAATTTCGAGTCTCTTTTTTTTCGCGTAGTTTTTCTCGCGTAATTTTCGAGTCTAGTTTTTTTCGCGTAGTTTTTATCGCGTAATTTCGAGTCTCGTTTTCTCGCGTAATTTTCGAGTCTTTTTTTTTCGCGTAGTTTTTGTAGCGTAATTTCGAGTCTCGTTTTTTTCGCGTAGTTTTTCTCGCGTAATTTTCGAGTCTGGTTTTTTTCGCGTAGTTTTTCTCGCGTAATTTCGAGTCTCGTTTTTCTCGCGTAATTTCGAGTCTGGTTTTTTTCGCGTAGTTTTTCTTGCGTAATTTTCGAGTCTAGTTTTTTTCCCGTAGTTTTGATCGCGTAATTTTCGAGTCTGGTTTTTTTCGCGTAGTTTTTCTCGCGTAATTTCGAGTCTCTTTTTTTTCGCGTAGTTTTTCTCGCGTAATTTTCGAGTCTAGTTTTTTTCGCGTAGTTTTTATCGCGTAATTTCGAGTCTCGTTTTCTCGCGTAATTTTCGAGTCTTTTTTTTTCGCGTAGTTTTTGTAGCGTAATTTCGAGTCTCGTTTTTTTCGCGTAGTTTTTCTCGCGTAATTTTCGAGTCTGGTTTTTTTCGCGTAGTTTTTCTCGCGTAATTTCGAGTCTCGTTTTTCTCGCGTAATTTCGAGTCTGGTTTTTTTCGCGTAGTTTTTCTCGCGTAATTTTCGAGTCTAGTTTTTTTCCCGTAGTTTTGATCGCGTAATTTTCGAGTCTGGTTTTTTTCGCGTAGTTTTTCTCGCGTAATTTCGAGTCTCGTTTTTTTCGCGTAGTTTTTCTCGCGTAATTTTCGAGTCTGTTTTTTTTCGCGTAGTTTTTATCGCGTAATTTTGGAGTCTGGTTTTTTTCGCGTAGTTTTTCTCGCGTAATTTCGAATCTCGTTTTTTTTCGCGTAATTTTGGAGTCTGGTTTTTTTCGCGTAGTTTTTCTCGCGTAATTTCGAATCTCGTTTTTTTCGCGTAGTTTTTCTCGCGTAATTTTGGAGTCTGGTTTTTTTCGCGTAGTTTTTCTCGCGTAATTTCGAGTCTGGTTTTTTTCGCGTAGTTTTTCTCGCGTAATTTCGAGTCTCGTTTTTCTCGCGTAGTTTTTCTCGCGTAATTTTGGAGTCTGGTTTTTTTCGCGTAGTTTTTCACGCGTAATTTCGAGTCTCGTTTTTATCGCGTAGTTTCGAGTTTCGTTTTTTTCGCGTAGTTTTTCTCGCGTAATTTTCGAGTCTCGTTTTTTTCGCGTAGTTTTTCTCGCGTAATTTTCAAGTCTCGTTTTTCTCGAGTGTTTTTGTGGCCCAGTTTTCGGACATCACAAAACAAAACATCAGAAATTTGTGGCCCAGTTTTCGGACATCGAAAAAAAAAATGGCAAAATTTGTGGCCCAGTTTTCGGACATCGAAAAAAAAAATGGAAAAATTTGTGGCCCAGTTTTCGGACATCGAAAAAAAAAACATCAGATATTTGTGGCCCAGTTTTCGGACATCGAGAAAAAAAATGGAAAAATTTGTGGCCCAGTTTTCGGACATCGAAAAATAAATGTCAAAATTTGTGGCCCAGTTTTCGGACATCCACAAAAAAACGGCAAAATTTTGTGTCCCAGTTTTCGGACATCAAAAAATGGCAAAATTTGTGGCCCAGTTTTCGGACATCGAAAAAAAAATGGCGAAATTTGGGGCCCAGTTTTCGGACATCACAAAACTAAACATCAGAAATTTGTGGCCCAGTTTTCGGACATCGAAAAATAAATGTCAAAATTTGTGGCCCAGTTTTCGGACATCCACAAAAAAACGGCAAAATTTTGTGTCCCAGTTTTCGGACATCAAAAAATGGCAAAATTTGTGGCCCAGTTTTCGGACATCGAAAAAAAAATGGCGAAATTTGGGGCCCAGTTTTCGGACATCACAAAACTAAACATCAGAAATTTGTGGCCCAGTTTTCGGACATCGAAAAAAAAAATGGCAAAATTTGTGGCCCAGTTTTCGGACATCGAAAAAAAAAATGGCAAAATTTGTGGCCCAGTTTTCGGACATCGAAAAAAAAAACATCCGATATTTGTGGCCCAGTTTTCGGACATCGAAAAAAAATTGGCAAAATTTGTGGCCCAGTTTTCGGACATCGAGAAAAAAAATGGAAAAATTTGTGGCCCAGTTTTCGGACATCGAAAAAAAAATGTCAAAATTTGTGGCCCAGTTTTCGGACATCAACAAAAAAACGGCAAAATTTTGTGGCCCAGTTTTCGGACATCAAAAAATGGCAAAATTTGTGGCCCAGTTTTCGGACATCGAAAAAAAAACATCAGATATTTGTGGCCCAGTTTTCGGACATCAAAAAAAAAACATCAGAATTTTGTTGCCCAGTTTTCGGACATCAAAAAAAATTGCAAAATTTGTGGCCCAGTTTTCGGACATCAAAAAAAAAAACATCAGAATTTTGTTGCCCAGTTTTCGGACATCGAAAAAAAAATGGTAAAATTTGTGGCCCAGTTTTCGGACATCAAAAAAACAAACATCAGAATTTTGTTGCCCAGTTTTCGGACATCAAAAAAAATGGCAAAATTTCTGGCCCAGTTTTCGGACATTGAAAAAAAAAACATCCGAAATTTGTGGCCCAGTTTTCGGACATCAAAAAAAATGGCAAAATTTGTGGCCCAGTTTTCGGACATCGAAAAAAAAAATGGCAAAATTTGTGGCCCAGTTTTCGGACATCAAAAAAAAAAATCAGAAATTTGTGGCCCAGTTTTCGGACATCGAAAAAAATGGCAAAATTTGTGGCCCAATTTTCGGACATCGAAAAAAAAAACATCATAAATTTGAAATTTACAAAAATTTAAATAAATTTACATAAATTTACAAAAATTTACATAAATTTACCAAAATTTACATAAATTTGCATAAATTTGCATAAATGTGCATAAATTTTTATAAATTAAAAAAAAAATACATAAAAATACATAAAAATACATAAATTTACATAAATTTAAATAAATTTACATAAATTTACATAAATTTAAATAAATTTAAATAAATTTAAATAAATTTAAATAAATTTAAATAAATTTAAATAAATTTAAATAAATTTAAATAAATTTAAATAAATTTAAATAAATTTAAATAAATTTAAATAAATTTAAATAAATTTAAATATTCCAAAAAATTAGCATAAATTAAAAAAAAAAAATAACATCAATTAAAAAAAAAAAATTAGCATAAATTAAAAAAAAAAAATAAAAAAAAAAAAAATAAAATAAATTGCAACATAAATATTTAAACAAATTAAAATACAAAAATTTAAATAACTAAAAAATTTAAATAACATAAATATTGTAATAACTTAAAAAATTTAAATAAATTAAAAATGTAAGTAAATAATAAATTTAAATCAATTAAAAATTTAAATCAATTAAAAATTTAAATCAATTAAAAATTTAAATCAATTAAAAATTTAAATAAAATTTAAATAAAATTTAAATAAAATTTAAATAAAATTTAAATAAAATTTAAATAAAATTTAAATAAAATTTAAATAAAATTTAAATAAAATTTAAATAAAATTTAAATAAAATTTAAATAAAATTTAAATAAAATTTAAATAAAATTTAAATAAAATTTAAATAAAATTTAAATAAAATTTAAATAAAATTTAAATAAAATTTAAATAAAATTTAAATAAAATTTAAATAAAATTTAAATAGGGTTAGGGTTAGGGTTAGGGTTAGGGTTAGGGTTAGGGTTAGGGTTAGGGTTAGGGTTAGGGTTAGGGTTAGGGTTAGGGTTAGGGTTAGGGTTAGGGTTAGGGTTAGGGTTTAGGGTTAGGGTTAGGGTTAGGGTTAGGGTTAGGGTTAGGGTTAGGGTTAGGGTTAGGGTTAGGGTTAGGGTTAGGGTTAGGGTTAGGGTTAGGGTTAGGGTTAGGGTTAGGGTTAGGGTTAGGGTTAGGGTTAGGGTTAGGGTTAGGGTTAGGGTTAGGGTTAGGGTTAGGGTTAGGGTTAGGGTTAGGGTTAGGGTTAGGGTTAGGGTTAGGGTTAGGGTTAGGGTTAGGGTTAGGGTTAGGGTTAGGGTTAGGGTTAGGGTTAGGGTTAGGGGTTAGGGTTAGGGTTAGGGTTAGGGTTAGGGGTTAGGGTTAGGGTTAGGGTTAGGGTTAGGGTTAGGGTTAGGGTTAGGGTTAGGGTTAGGGGTTAGGGTTAGGGTTAGGGGTTAGGGTTGGGTTGGGTTGGGTTGGGGTTGGGTTAGGGTTAGGGTTAGGGTTAGGGTTAGGGTTAGGGTTAGGGTTAGGGTTAGGGTTAGGGTTAGGGTTAGGGTTAGGGTTAGGGTTAGGGTTAGGGTTAGGGTTAGGGTTAGGGTTAGGGTTAGGGTTAGGGTTAGGGTTAGGGTTAGGGTTAGGGTTAGGGTTAGGGTTAGGGTTAGGGTTAGGGTTAGGGTTAGGGTTAGGGTTAGGGTTAGGGTTAGGGTTAGGGTTAGGGTTAGGGTTAGGGTTAGGGTTAGGGTTAGGGTTAGGGTTAGGGTTAGGGTTAGGGTTAGGGTTAGGGTTAGGGTTAGGGTTAGGGTTAGGGTTAGGGTTAGGGTTAGGGTTAGGGTTAGGGTTAGGGTTAGGGTTAGGGTTAGGGTTAGGGTTAGGGTTAGGGTTAGGGTTAGGGTTAGGGTTAGGGTTAGGGTTAGGGTTAGGGTTAGGGTTAGGGTTAGGGTTAGGGTTAGGGTTAGGGTTAGGGTTAGGGTTAGGGTTAGGGTTAGGGTTAGGGTTAGGGTTAGGGTTAGGGTTAGGGTTAGGGTTAGGGTTAGGGTTAGGGTTAGGGTTAGGGTTAGGGTTAGGGTTAGGGTTAGGGTTAGGGTTAGGGTTAGGGTTAGGGTTAGGGTTAGGGTTAGGGTTAGGGTTAGGGTTAGGGTTAGGGTTAGGGTTAGGGTTAGGGTTAGGGTTAGGGTTAGGGTTAGGGTTAGGGTTAGGGTTAGGGTTAGGGTTAGGGTTAGGGTTAGGGTTAGGGTTAGGGTTAGGGTTAGGGTTAGGGTTAGGGTTAGGGTTAGGGTTAGGGTTAGGGTTAGGGTTAGGGTTAGGGTTAGGGTTAGGGTTAGGGTTAGGGTTAGGGTTAGGGTTAGGGTTAGGGTTAGGGTTAGGGTTAGGGTTAGGGTTAGGGTTAGGGTTAGGGTTAGGGTTAGGGTTAGGGTTAGGGTTAGGGTTAGGGTTAGGGTTAGGGTTAGGGTTAGGGTTAGGGTTAGGGTTAGGGTTAGGGTTAGGGTTAGGGTTAGGGTTAGGGTTAGGGTTAGGGTTAGGGTTAGGGTTAGGGTTAGGGTTAGGGTTAGGGTTAGGGTTAGGGTTAGGGTTAGGGTTAGGGTTAGGGTTAGGGTTAGGGTTAGGGTTAGGGTTAGGGTTAGGGTTAGGGTTAGGGTTAGGGTTAGGGTTAGGGTTAGGGTTAGGGTTAGGGTTAGGGTTAGGGTTAGGGTTAGGGTTAGGGTTAGGGTTAGGGTTAGGGTTAGGGTTAGGGTTAGGGTTAGGGTTAGGGTTAGGGTTAGGGTTAGGGTTAGGGTTAGGGTTAGGGTTAGGGTTAGGGTTAGGGTTAGGGTTAGGGTTAGGGTTAGGGTTAGGGTTAGGGTTAGGGTTAGGGTTAGGGTTAGGGTTAGGGTTAGGGTTAGGGTTAGGGTTAGGGTTAGGGTTAGGGTTAGGGTTAGGGTTAGGGTTAGGGTTAGGGTTAGGGTTAGGGTTAGGGTTAGGGTTAGGGTTAGGGTTAGGGTTAGGGTTAGGGTTAGGGTTAGGGTTAGGGTTAGGGTTAGGGTTAGGGTTAGGGTTAGGGTTAGGGTTAGGGTTAGGGTTAGGGTTAGGGTTAGGGTTAGGGTTAGGGTTAGGGTTAGGGTTAGGGTTAGGGTTAGGGTTAGGGTTAGGGTTAGGGTTAGGGTTAGGGTTAGGGTTAGGGTTAGGGTTAGGGTTAGGGTTAGGGTTAGGGTTAGGGTTAGGGTTAGGGTTAGGGTTAGGGTTAGGGTTAGGGTTAGGGTTAGGGTTAGGGTTAGGGTTAGGGTTAGGGTTAGGGTTAGGGTTAGGGTTAGGGTTAGGGTTAGGGTTAGGGTTAGGGTTAGGGTTAGGGTTAGGGTTAGGGTTAGGGTTAGGGTTAGGGTTAGGGTTAGGGTTAGGGTTAGGGTTAGGGTTAGGGTTAGGGTTAGGGTTAGGGTTAGGGTTAGGGTTAGGGTTAGGGTTAGGGTTAGGGTTAGGGTTAGGGTTAGGGTTAGGGTTAGGGTTAGGGTTAGGGTTAGGGTTAGGGTTAGGGTTAGGGTTAGGGTTAGGGTTAGGGTTAGGGTTAGGGTTAGGGTTAGGGTTAGGGTTAGGGTTAGGGTTAGGGTTAGGGTTAGGGTTAGGGTTAGGGTTAGGGTTAGGGTTAGGGTTAGGGTTAGGGTTAGGGTTAGGGTTAGGGTTAGGGTTAGGGTTAGGGTTAGGGTTAGGGTTAGGGTTAGGGTTAGGGTTAGGGTTAGGGTTAGGGTTAGGGTTAGGGTTAGGGTTAGGGTTAGGGTTAGGGTTAGGGTTAGGGTTAGGGTTAGGGTTAGGGTTAGGGTTAGGGTTAGGGTTAGGGTTAGGGTTAGGGTTAGGGTTAGGGTTAGGGTTAGGGTTAGGGTTAGGGTTAGGGTTAGGGTTAGGGTTAGGGTTAGGGTTAGGGTTAGGGTTAGGGTTAGGGTTAGGGTTAGGGTTAGGGTTAGGGTTAGGGTTAGGGTTAGGGTTAGGGTTAGGGTTAGGGTTAGGGTTAGGGTTAGGGTTAGGGTTAGGGTTAGGGTTAGGGTTAGGGTTAGGGTTAGGGTTAGGGTTAGGGTTAGGGTTAGGGTTAGGGTTAGGGTTAGGGTTAGGGTTAGGGTTAGGGTTAGGGTTAGGGTTAGGGTTAGGGTTAGGGTTAGGGTTAGGGTTAGGGTTAGGGTTAGGGTTAGGGTTAGGGTTAGGGTTAGGGTTAGGGTTAGGGTTAGGGTTAGGGTTAGGGTTAGGGTTAGGGTTAGGGTTAGGGTTAGGGTTAGGGTTAGGGTTAGGGTTAGGGTTAGGGTTAGGGTTAGGGTTAGGGTTAGGGTTAGGGTTAGGGTTAGGGTTAGGGTTAGGGTTAGGGTTAGGGTTAGGGTTAGGGTTAGGGTTAGGGTTAGGGTTAGGGTTAGGGTTAGGGTTAGGGTTAGGGTTAGGGTTAGGGTTAGGGTTAGGGTTAGGGTTAGGGTTAGGGTTAGGGTTAGGGTTAGGGTTAGGGTTAGGGTTAGGGTTAGGGTTAGGGTTAGGGTTAGGGTTAGGGTTAGGGTTAGGGTTAGGGTTAGGGTTAGGGTTAGGGTTAGGGTTAGGGTTAGGGTTAGGGTTAGGGTTAGGGTTAGGGTTAGGGTTAGGGTTAGGGTTAGGGTTAGGGTTAGGGTTAGGGTTAGGGTTAGGGTTAGGGTTAGGGTTAGGGTTAGGGTTAGGGTTAGGGTTAGGGTTAGGGTTAGGGTTAGGGTTAGGGTTAGGGTTAGGGTTAGGGTTAGGGTTAGGGTTAGGGTTAGGGTTAGGGTTAGGGTTAGGGTTAGGGTTAGGGTTAGGGTTAGGGTTAGGGTTAGGGTTAGGGTTAGGGTTAGGGTTAGGGTTAGGGTTAGGGTTAGGGTTAGGGTTAGGGTTAGGGTTAGGGTTAGGGTTAGGGTTAGGGTTAGGGTTAGGGTTAGGGTTAGGGTTAGGGTTAGGGTTAGGGTTAGGGTTAGGGTTAGGGTTAGGGTTAGGGTTAGGGTTAGGGTTAGGGTTAGGGTTAGGGTTAGGGTTAGGGTTAGGGTTAGGGTTAGGGTTAGGGTTAGGGTTAGGGTTAGGGTTAGGGTTAGGGTTAGGGTTAGGGTTAGGGTTAGGGTTAGGGTTAGGGTTAGGGTTAGGGTTAGGGTTAGGGTTAGGGTTAGGGTTAGGGTTAGGGTTAGGGTTAGGGTTAGGGTTAGGGTTAGGGTTAGGGTTAGGGTTAGGGTTAGGGTTAGGGTTAGGGTTAGGGTTAGGGTTAGGTTAGGGTTAGGGTTAGGGTTAGGGTTAGGGTTAGGGTTAGGGTTAGGGTTAGGGTTAGGGTTAGGGTTAGGGTTAGGGTTAGGGTTAGGGTTAGGGTTAGGGTTAGGGTTAGGGTTAGGGTTAGGGTTAGGGTTAGGGTTAGGGTTAGGGTTAGGGTTAGGGTTAGGGTTAGGGTTAGGGTTAGGGTTAGGGTTAGGGTTAGGGTTAGGGTTAGGGTTAGGGTTAGGGTTAGGGTTAGGGTTAGGGTTAGGGTTAGGGTTAGGGTTAGGGTTAGGGTTAGGGTTAGGGTTAGGGTTAGGGTTAGGGTTAGGGTTAGGGTTAGGGTTAGGGTTAGGGTTAGGGTTAGGGTTAGGGTTGGGTTAGGGTTAGGGTTAGGGTTAGGGTTAGGGTTAGGGTTAGGGTTAGGGTTAGGGTTAGGGTTAGGGTTAGGGTTAGGGTTAGGGTTAGGGTTAGGGTTAGGGTTAGGGTTAGGGTTAGGGTTAGGTTAGGGTTAGGGTTAGGGTTAGGGTTAGGGTTAGGGTTAGGGTTAGGGTTAGGGTTAGGGTTAGGGTTAGGGTTAGGGTTAGGGTTAGGGTTAGGGTTAGGGTTAGGGTTAGGGTTAGGGTTAGGGTTAGGGTTAGGGTTAGGGTTAGGGTTAGGGTTAGGGTTAGGGTTAGGGTTAGGGTTAGGGTTAGGGTTAGGGTTAGGGTTAGGGTTAGGGTTAGGGTTAGGGTTAGGGTTAGGGTTAGGGTTAGGGTTAGGGTTAGGGTTAGGGTTAGGGTTAGGGTTAGGGTTAGGGTTAGGGTTAGGTTAGGGTTAGGGTTAGGGTTAGGGTTAGGGGTTAGGGTTAGGGTTAGGGTTAGGGTTAGGGTTAGGGTTAGGGTTAGGGTTAGGGTTAGGGTTAGGGTTAGGGTTAGGGTTAGGGTTAGGGTTAGGGTTAGGGTTAGGGTTAGGGTTAGGGTTAGGGTTAGGGTTAGGGTTAGGGTTAGGGTTAGGGTTAGGGTTAGGGTTAGGGTTAGGGTTAGGGTTAGGGTTAGGGTTAGGGTTAGGGTTAGGGTTAGGGTTAGGGTTAGGGTTAGGGTTAGGGTTAGGGTTAGGGTTAGGGTTAGGGTTAGGGTTAGGGTTAGGGTTAGGGTTAGGGTTAGGGTTAGGGTTAGGGTTAGGGTTAGGGTTAGGGTTAGGGTTAGGGTTAGGGTTAGGGTTAGGGTTAGGGTTAGGGTTAGGGTTAGGGTTAGGGTTAGGGTTAGGTTAGGGTTAGGGTTAGGGTTAGGGTTAGGGTTAGGGGTTAGGGTTAGGGTTAGGGTTAGGGTTAGGGTTAGGGTTAGGGTTAGGGTTAGGGTTAGGGTTAGGGTTAGGGTTAGGGTTAGGGTTAGGGTTAGGGTTAGGGTTAGGGTTAGGGTTAGGGTTAGGGTTAGGGTTAGGGTTAGGGTTAGGGTTAGGGTTAGGGTTAGGGTTAGGGTTAGGGTTAGGGTTAGGGTTAGGGTTAGGGTTAGGGTTAGGGTTAGGGTTAGGGTTAGGGTTAGGGTTAGGGTTAGGGTTAGGGTTAGGGTTAGGGTTAGGGTTAGGGTTAGGGTTAGGGTTAGGGTTAGGGTTAGGGTTAGGGTTAGGTTAGGGTTAGGGTTAGGGTTAGGGTTAGGGTTAGGGTTAGGGTTAGGGTTAGGGTTAGGGTTAGGGTTAGGGTTAGGGTTAGGGTTAGGGTTAGGGTTAGGGTTAGGGTTAGGGTTAGGGTTAGGGTTAGGGTTAGGGTTAGGGTTAGGGTTAGGGTTAGGGTTAGGGTTAGGGTTAGGGTTAGGGT
>JBAIAA010001196.1:0-281892 GCA_037893245.1 Crossaster papposus | reverse complement strand
CATATTTCTTATGCACACTTCTTTCCCTTTACATATTTCTTATGCACACTTCTTTCCCTTTACATATTTCTTATGCACACTTCTTTCCCTTTACATATTTCTTATGCACACTTCTTTCCCTTTACATATTTCTTATGCACACTTCTTTCCCTTTACATATTTCTTATGCACACTTCTTTCCCTTTACATATTTCTTATGCACACTTCTTTCCCTTTACATATTTCTTATGCACACTTCTTTCCCTTTACATATTTCTTATGCACACTTCTTTCCCTTTACATATTTCTTATGCACACTTCTTTCCCTTTACATATTTCTTATGCACACTTCTTTCCCTTTACATATATCTTATGCACACTTTTTTCCCTTTACATATTTCTTATGCACACTTCTTTCCCTTTACATATTTCTTATGCACACTTCTTTCCCTTTACATATTTCTTATGCACACTTCTTTCCCTTTACATATTTCTTATGCACACTTCTTTCCCTTTACATATTTCTTATGCACACTTCTTTCCCTTTACATATTTCTTATGCACACTTCTTTCCCTTTACATATTTCTTATGCACACTTCTTTCCCTTTACATATTTCTTATGCACATTTCTTTCCCTTTACATATTTCTTATGCACACTTCTTTCCCTTTACATATTTCTTATGCACACTTCTTTCCCTTTACATATTTCTTATGCACACTTCTTTCCCTTTACATATTTCTTATGCACACTTCTTTCCATTTACATATTTCTTATGCACAATTCTTTCCCTTTACATATTTCTTATGCACACTTCTTTCCCTTTACATATTTCTTATGCACACTTCTTTCCCTTTACATATTTCGTATGCACACTTCTTTCCCTTTACATATTTCTTATGCACACTTCTTTCCCTTTACATATTTCTTATGCACACTTCTTTCCCTTTACATATTTCTTATGCACACTTCTTTCCCTTTACATATTTCTTATGCACACTTCTTTCCTTTTACATATTTCTTATGCACACTTCTTTCCCTTTACATATTTCTTATGCACACTTCTTTCCCTTTACATATTTCTTATGCACTCTTCTTTCCCTTTATTATTTCTTATGCACACTTCTTTCCCTTTACATATTTCTTATGCACACTTCTTTCCCTTTACATATTTCTTATGCACACTTCTTTCCCTTCACATATTTCTTATGCACACTTCTTTCCCTTTACATATTTCTTATGCACACTTCTTTCCCTTTACATATTTCTTATGCACACTTCTTTCCCTTTACATATTTCTTATGCACACTTCTTTCCCTTTACATATTTCTTATGCACACTTCTTTCCCTTTACATATTTCGTATGCACACTTCTTTCCCTTTACATATTTCTTATGCACACTTCTTTCCCTTTACATATTTCTTATGCACACTTCTTTCCCTTTACATATTTCTTATGCACACTTCTTTCCCTTTACATATTTCTTATGCACACTTCTTTCCTTTTACATATTTCTTATGCACACTTCTTTCCCTTTACATATTTCTTATGCACACTTCTTTCCCTTTACATATTTCTTATGCACACTTCTTTCCCTTTATTATTTCTTATGCACACTTCTTTCCCTTTACATATTTCTTATGCACACTTCTTTCCCTTTACATATTTCTTATGCACACTTCTTTCCCTTTACATATTTCTTATGCACACTTCTTTCCCTTTACATATTTCTTATGCACACTTCTTTCCCTTTACATATTTCTTATGCACACTTCTTTCCCTTTACATATTTCTTTTGCACACTTCTTTCCCTTTACATATTTCTTATGCACACTTCTTTCCCTTTACATATTTCTTATGCACACTTCTTTCCCTTTACATATTTCTTATGCACACTTCTTTCCCTTTACATATTTCTTATGCACACTTCTTTCCCTTTACATATTTATTATGCACACTTCTTTCCCTTTACATATTTCTTATGCACACTTCTTTCCCTTTACATATTTATTATGCACACTTCTTTCCCTTTACATATTTCTTATGCACACTTCTTTTCCTTTACATATTTATTATGCACACTTCTTTCCCTTTACATATTTCTTATGCACACTTCTTTCCCTTTACATATTTATTATGCACACTTCTTTCCCTTTACATATTTCTTATGCACACTTCTTTCCCTTTACATATTTCTTATGCACACTTCTTTCCCTTTACATATTTCTTATGCACACTTCTTTCCCTTTACATATTTCGTATGCACACTTCTTTCCCTTTACATATTTCTTATGCACACTTCTTTCCCTTTACATATTTCTTATGCACACTTCTTTCCCTTTACATATTTCTTATGCACACTTCTTTCCCTTTACATATTTCTTATGCACACTTCTTTCCCTTTACATATTTCTTATGCCCACTTCTTTCCCTTTACATATTTCTTATGCACACTTCTTTCCCTTTACATATTTCTTATGCACACTTCTTTCCCTTTACATATTTCTTATGCACACTTCTTTCCCTTTACATATTTCTTATGCACACTTCTTTCCCTTTACATATTTCTTATGCACACTTCTTTCCCTTTACATATTTCTTATGCACACTTCTTTCCCTTTACATATTTCTTATGCACACTTCTTTCCCTTTACATATTTCTTATGCACACTTCTTTCCCTTTACATATTTCTTATGCACACTTCTTTCCCTTTACATATTTCTTATGCACACTTCTTTCCCTTTACATATTTCTTATGCACACTTCTTTCCCTTTACATATTTCTTATGCACACTTCTTTCCCTTTACATATTTCTTATGCACACTTCTTTCCCTTTATTATTTCTTATGCACACTTCTTTCCCTTTACATATTTAACTCGAGGGCTTGTCCCGACATCATGTGTTTATTTCTTATGCACACTTCTTTCCCTTTACATATTTCTTATGCACACTTCTTTCCCTTTACATATTTCTTATGCACACTTCTTTCCCTTTACATATTTCTTATGCACACTTCTTTCCCTTTACATATTTCTTATGCACACTTCTTTCCCTTTACATATTTCTTATGCACACTTCTTTCCCTTTACATATTTCTTATGCACACTTCTTTCCCTTTACATATTTAACTCGAGGGCTTGTTCCCACATCATGTGTTTATTTCTTATGCACACTTCTTTCCCTTTACATATTTCTTATGCACACTTCTTTCCCTTTACATATTTCTTATGCACACTTCTTTCCCTTTACATATTTCTTATGCACACTTCTTTCCCTTTACATATATCTTATGCACACTTTTTTCCCTTTACATATTTCTTATGCACACTTCTTTCCCTTTACATATTTCTTATGCACACTTCTTTCCCTTTACATATTTCTTATGCACACTTCTTTCCCTTTACATATTTCTTATGCACACTTCTTTCCCTTTACATATTTCTTATGCACACTTCTTTCCCTTTACATATTTCTTATGCACACTTCTTTCCCTTTACATATTTCTTATGCACACTTCTTTCCCTTTACATATTTCTTATGCACATTTCTTTCCCTTTACATATTTCTTATGCACACTTCTTTCCCTTTACATATTTCTTATGCACACTTCTTTCCCTTTACATATTTCTTATGCACACTTCTTTCCCTTTACATATTTCTTATGCACACTTCTTTCCCTTTACATATTTCTTATGCACACTTCTTTCCCTTTACATATTTCTTATGCACACTTCTTTCCCTTTACATATTTCTTATGCACACTTCTTTCCCTTTACATATTTCTTATGCACACTTCTTTCCCTTTACATATTTCTTATGCACACTTCTTTCCCTTTACATATTTCTTATGCACACTTCTTTCCCTTTACATATTTCTTATGCACACTTCTTTCCCTTTACATATTTCTTATGCACACTTCTTTCCCTTTACATATTTCTTATGCACACTTCTTTCCCTTTACATATTTCTTATGCACACTTCTTTCCCTTTACATATTTCTTATGCACACTTCTTTCCCTTTACATATTTCTTATGCACACTTCTTTCCCTTTACATATTTCTTATGCACACTTCTTTCCCTTTACATATTTCTTATGCACACTTCTTTCCCTTTACATATTTCTTATGCACACTTCTTTCCCTTTACATATTTCTTATGCACACTTCTTTCCCTTTACATATTTCTTATGCACACTTCTTTCCCTTTACATATATCTTATGCACACTTTTTTCCCTTTACATATTTCTTATGCACACTTCTTTCCCTTTACATATTTCTTATGCACACTTCTTTCCCTTTACATATTTCTTATGCACACTTCTTTCCCTTTACATATTTCTTATGCACACTTCTTTCCCTTTACATATTTCTTATGCACACTTCTTTCCCTTTACATATTTCTTATGCACACTTCTTTCCCTTTACATATTTCTTATGCACACTTCTTTCCCTTTACATATTTCTTATGCACATTTCTTTCCCTTTACATATTTCTTATGCACACTTCTTTCCCTTTACATATTTCTTATGCACACTTCTTTCCCTTTACATATTTCTTATGCACACTTCTTTCCCTTTACATATTTCTTATGCACACTTCTTTCCATTTACATATTTCTTATGCACACTTCTTTCCCTTTACATATTTCTTATGCACACTTCTTTCCCTTTACATATTTCTTATGCACACTTCTTTCCCTTTACATATTTCTTATGCACACTTCTTTCCCTTTACATATTTCTTATGCACACTTCTTTCCCTTTACATATTTCTTATGCACACTTCTTTCCCTTTACATATTTCTTATGCACACTTCTTTCCCTTTACATATTTCTTATGCACACTTCTTTCCCTTTACATATTTCTTATGCACACTTCTTTCCCTTTACATATTTCTTATGCACACTTCTTTCCCTTTACATATTTCTTATGCACACTTCTTTCCCTTTACATATTTCTTATGCACACTTCTTTCCCTTTACATATTTCTTATGCACACTTCTTTCCCTTTACATATTTCTTATGCACACTTCTTTCCCTTTACATATTTCTTATGCACACTTCTTTCCCTTTACATATTTCTTATTTACACTTCTTTCCCTTTACATATTTCGTATGCACACTTCTTTCCCTTTACATATTTCTTATGCACACTTCTTTCCCTTTACATATTTCTTATGCACACTTCTTTCCCTTTACATATTTCTTATGCACACTTCTTTCCCTTTATTATTTCTTATGCACACTTCTTTCCCTTTACATATTTCTTATGCACACTTCTTTCCCTTTACATATTTCTTATGCACACTTCTTTCCCTTTACATATTTCTTATGCACACTTTTTTCCCTTTACATATTTCTTATGCACACTTCTTTCCCTTTACATATTTCTTATGCACACTTCTTTCCCTTTACATATTTCTTATGCACACTTCTTTCCCTTTACATATTTCTTATGCACACTTTTTTCCCTTTACATATTTCTTATGCACACTTCTTTCTCTTTACATATTTCTTATGCACACTTCTTTCCCTTTACATATTTCTTATGCACACTTCTTTCCCTTTACATATTTCTTATGCACACTTCTTTCCCTTTACATATTTCTTATGCACACTTCTTTCCCTTTACATATTTCTTATGCACACTTCTTTCCCTTTACATATTTCTTATGCACACTTCTTTCCCTTTACATATTTCTTATGCACACTTCTTTCCCTTTACATATTTAACTCGAGGGCTTGTCCCGACATCATGTGTTTATTTCTTATGCACACTTCTTTCCCTTTACATATTTCTTATGCACACTTCTTTCCCTTTACATATTTCTTATGCACACTTCTTTCCCTTTACATATTTCTTATGCACACTTCTTTCCCTTTACATATTTCTTATGCACACTTCTTTCCCTTTACATATTTCTTATGCACACTTCTTTCCCTTTACATATTTCTTATGCACACTTCTTTCCCTTTACATATTTCTTATGCACACTTCTTTCCCTTTACATATTTCTTATGCACACTTCTTTCCCTTTACATATTTCTTATGCACACTTCTTTCCCTTTACATATTTCTTATGCACACTTCTTTCCCTTTACATATTTCTTATGCACACTTCTTTCCCTTTACATATTTCTTATGCACACTTCTTTCCCTTTACATATTTCTTATGCACACTTCTTTCCCTTTACATATTTCTTATGCACACTTCTTTCCCTTTACATATTTCTTATGCACACTTCTTTCCCTTTACATATTTCTTATGCACACTTCTTTCCCTTTACATATTTCTTATGCACACTTCTTTCCCTTTACATATTTCTTATGCACACTTCTTTCCCTTTACATATTTCTTATGCACACTTCTTTCCCTTTACATATTTCTTATGCACACTTCTTTCCCTTTACATATTTCTTATGCACACTTCTTTCCCTTTACATATTTCTTATGCACACTTCTTTCCCTTTACATATTTCTTATGCACACTTCTTTCCCTTTACATATTTCTTATGCACACTTCTTTCCCTTTACATATTTCTTATGCACACTTCTTTCCCTTTACATATTTCTTATGCACACTTCTTTCCCTTTACATATTTCTTATGCACACTTCTTTCCCTTTACATATTTCTTATGCACACTTCTTTCCCTTTACATATTTCTTATGCACACTTCTTTCCCTTTACATATTTCTTATGCACACTTCTTTCCCTTTACATATTTCTTATGCACACTTCTTTCCCTTTACATATTTCTTATGCACACTTCTTTCCCTTTACATATTTCTTATGCACACTTCTTTCCCTTTACATATTTCTTACGCACACTTCTTTCCCTTTACATATTTCTTATGCACACTTCTTTCCCTTTACATATTTCTTATGCACACTTCTTTCCCTTTACATATTTCTTATGCACACTTCTTTCCCTTTACATATTTCTTATGCACACTTCTTTCCCTTTACATATTTCTTATGCACACTTCTTTCCCTTTACATATTTCTTATGCACACTTCTTTCCCTTTACATATTTCTTATTCACACTTCTTTCCCTTTACATATTTCTTATGCACACTTCTTTCCTTTTACATATTTCTTATGCACACTTCTTTCCCTTTACATATTTCTTATGCACACTTCTTTCCCTTTACATATTTCTTATGCACACTTCTTTCCCTTTATTATTTCTTATGCACACTTCTTTCCCTTTACATATTTCTCATGCACACTTCTTTCCCTTTACATATTTCTTATGCACACTTCTTTCCCTTTACATATTTCTTATGCACACTTTTTTCCCTTTACATATTTCTTATGCACACTTCTTTCCCTTTACATATTTCTTATGCACACTTCTTTCCCTTTACATATTTCTTATGCACACTTCTTTCCCTTTACATATTTCTTATGCACACTTCTTTCCCTTTACATATTTAACTCGAGGGCTTGTCCCGACATCATGTGTTTATTTCTTATGCACACTTCTTTCCCTTTACATATTTCTTATGCACACTTCTTTCCCTTTACATATTTCTTATGCACACTTCTTTCCCTTTACATATTTCTTATGCACACTTCTTTCCCTTTACATATTTCTTATGCACACTTCTTTCCCTTTACATATTTCTTATGCACACTTCTTTCCCTTTACATATTTCTTATGCACACTTCTTTCCCTTTACATATTTAACTCGAGGGCTTGTTCCCACATCATGTGTTTATTTCTTATGCACACTTCTTTCCCTTTACATATTTCTTATGCACACTTCTTTCCCTTTACATATTTCTTATGCACACTTCTTTCCCTTTACATATTTCTTATGCACACTTCTTTCCCTTTACATATTTCTTATGCACACTTCTTTCCCTTTACATATTTCTTATGCACACTTCTTTCCCTTTACATATTTCGTATGCACACTTCTTTCCCTTTACATATTTCTTATGCACACTTCTTTCCCTTTACATATTTCTTATGCACACTTCTTTCCCTTTACATATTTCTTATGCACACTTCTTTCCTTTACATATTTCTTATGCACACTTCTTTCCCTTTACATATTTCTTATGCACACTTCTTTCCCTTTACATATTTCTTATGCACACTTTTTTCCCTTTACATATTTCTTATGCACACTTCTTTCCCTTTACATATTTCTTATGCACACTTCTTTCCCTTTACATATTTCTTATGCACACTTCTTTCCCTTTACATATTTCTTATGCACACTTCTTTCCCTTTACATATTTCTTATGCACACTTCTTTCCCTTTACATATTTCTTATGCACACTTCTTTCCCTTTACATATTTCTTATGCACACTTCTTTCCCTTTACATATTTCTTATGCACACTTCTTTTCCTTTACATATTTCTTATGCACACTTCTTTCCCTTTACATATTTCTTATGCACACTTCTTTCCCTTTACATATTTCTTATGCACACTTCTTTCCCTTTACATATTTCTTATGCACACTTCTTTCCATTTACATATTTCTTATGCACACTTCTTTCCCTTTACATATTTCTTATGCACACTTCTTTCCCTTTACATATTTCTTATGCACACTTCTTTCCCTTTACATATTTCTTATGCACACTTCTTTCCCTTTACATATTTCTTATGCACACTTCTTTCCCTTTACATATTTCTTATGCACACTTCTTTCCCTTTACATATTTCTTATGCACACTTCTTTCCCTTTACATATTTCTTATGCACACTTCTTTCCCTTTACATATTTCTTATGCACACTTCTTTCCCTTTACATATTTCTTATGCACACTTCTTTCCCTTTACATATTTCTTATGCACACTTCTTTCCCTTTACATATTTCTTATGCACACTTCTTTCCCTTTACATATTTCTTATGCACACTTCTTTCCCTTTACATATTTCTTATGCACACTTCTTTCCCTTTACATATTTCTTATGCACACTTCTTTCCCTTTACATATTTCTTATGCACACTTCTTTCCCTTTACATATTTCTTATGCACACTTCTTTCCCTTTACATATTTCGTATGCACACTTCTTTCCCTTTACATATTTCTTATGCACACTTCTTTCCCTTTACATATTTATTATGCACACTTCTTTTCCTTTACATATTTATTATGCACACTTCTTTCCCTTTACATATTTATTATGCACACTTCTTTCCCTTTACATATTTCTTATGCACACTTCTTTCCCTTTACATATTTCTTATGCACACTTCTTTCCCTTTACATATTTCTTATGCACACTTCTTTCCCTTTACATATTTCTTATGCACACTTCTTTCCCTTTACATATTTCTTATGCACACTTCTTTCCCTTTACATATTTCTTATGCACACTTCTTTCCCTTTACATATTTCTTATGCACACTTCTTTCCCTTTGCATATTTCTTATGCACACTTCTTTCCCTTTACATATTTCTTATGCACACTTCTTTCCCTTTACATATTTCTTATGCACACTTCTTTCCCTTTACATATTTCTTATGCACACTTCTTTCCCTTTACATATTTCTTATGCACACTTCTTTCCCTTTACATATTTCTTATGCACACTTCTTTCCCTTTACATATTTCTTATGCACACTTCTTTCCCTTTACATATTTCTTATGCACACTTCTTTCCCTTTACATATTTCTTATGCACACTTCTTTCCCTTTACATATTTCTTATGCACACTTCTTTCCCTTTACATATTTCTTATGCACACTTCTTTCCCTTTACATATTTCTTATGCACACTTCTTTCCCTTTACATATTTCTTATGCACACTTCTTTCCCTTTACATATTTCTTATGCACACTTCTTTCCCTTTACATATTTCTTATGCACACTTCTTTCCCTTTACATATTTCTTATGCACACTTCTTTCCCTTTACATATTTCTTATGCACACTTCTTTCCCTTTACATATTTCTTATGCACACTTCTTTCCCTTTACATATTTCTTATGCACACTTCTTTCCCTTTACATATTTCTTATGCACACTTCTTTCCCTTTACATATTTCTTACGCACACTTCTTTCCCTTTACATATTTCTTATGCACACTTCTTTCCCTTTACATATTTCTTATGCACACTTCTTTCCCTTTACATATTTCTTATGCACACTTCTTTCCCTTTACATATTTCTTATGCACACTTCTTTCCCTTTACATATTTCTTATGCACACTTCTTTCCCTTTACATATTTCTTATGCACACTTCTTTCCCTTTACATATTTCTTATTCACACTTCTTTCCCTTTACATATTTCTTATGCACACTTCTTTCCTTTTACATATTTCTTATGCACACTTCTTTCCCTTTACATATTTCTTATGCACACTTCTTTCCCTTTACATATTTCTTATGCACACTTCTTTCCCTTTATTATTTCTTATGCACACTTCTTTCCCTTTACATATTTCTCATGCACACTTCTTTCCCTTTACATATTTCTTATGCACACTTCTTTCCCTTTACATATTTCTTATGCACACTTTTTTCCCTTTACATATTTCTTATGCACACTTCTTTCCCTTTACATATTTCTTATGCACACTTCTTTCCCTTTACATATTTCTTATGCACACTTCTTTCCCTTTACATATTTCTTATGCACACTTTTTTCCCTTTACATATTTCTTATGCACACTTCTTTCTCTTTACATATTTCTTATGCACACTTCTTTCCCTTTACATATTTCTTATGCACACTTCTTTCCCTTTACATATTTCTTATGCACACTTCTTTCCCTTTACATATTTCTTATGCACACTTCTTTCCCTTTACATATTTCTTATGCACACTTCTTTCCCTTTACATATTTCTTATGCACACTTCTTTCCCTTTATTATTTCTTATGCACACTTCTTTCCCTTTACATATTTAACTCGAGGGCTTGTCCCGACATCATGTGTTTATTTCTTATGCACACTTCTTTCCCTTTACATATTTCTTATGCACACTTCTTTCCCTTTACATATTTCTTATGCACACTTCTTTCCCTTTACATATTTCTTATGCACACTTCTTTCCCTTTACATATTTCTTATGCACACTTCTTTCCCTTTACATATTTGTTATGCACACTTCTTTCCCTTTACATATTTCTTATGCACACTTCTTTCCCTTTACATATTTAACTCGAGGGCTTGTTCCCACATCATGTGTTTATTTCTTATGCACACTTCTTTCCCTTTACATATTTCTTATGCACACTTCTTTCCCTTTACATATTTCTTATGCACACTTCTTTCCCTTTACATATTTCTTATGCACACTTCTTTCCCTTTACATATTTCTTATGCACACTTCTTTCCCTTTACATATTTCTTATGCACACTTCTTTCCCTTACATATTTCTTATGCACACTTCTTTCCCTTTACATATTTCTTATGCACACTTCTTTCCCTTTACATATTTCTTATGCACACTTTTTTCCCTTTACATATTTCTTATGCACACTTCTTTCCCTTTACATATTTCTTATGCACACTTCTTTCCCTTTACATATTTCTTATGCACACTTCTTTCCCTTTACATATTTCTTATGCACACTTCTTTCCCTTTACATATTTCTTATGCACACTTCTTTCCCTTTACATATTTCTTATGCACACTTCTTTCCCTTTACATATTTCTTATGCACACTTCTTTCCCTTTATTATTTCTTATGCACACTTCTTTCCCTTTACATATTTAACTCGAGGGCTTGTCCCGACATCATGTGTTTATTTCTTATGCACACTTCTTTCCCTTTACATATTTCTTATGCACACTTCTTTCCCTTTACATATTTCTTATGCACACTTCTTTCCCTTTACATATTTCTTATGCACACTTCTTTCCCTTTACATATTTCTTATGCACACTTCTTTCCCTTTACATATTTCTTATGCACACTTCTTTCCCTTTACATATTTCTTATGCACACTTCTTTCCCTTTACATATTTAACTCGAGGGCTTGTTCCCACATCATGTGTTTATTTCTTATGCACACTTCTTTCCCTTTACATATTTCTTATGCACACTTCTTTCCCTTTACATATTTCTTATGCACACTTCTTTCCCTTTACATATTTCTTATGCACACTTCTTTCCCTTTACATATTTCTTATGCACACTTCTTTCCCTTTACATATTTCTTATGCACACTTCTGTCCCTTACATATTTCCTATGCACACTTCTTTCCCTTTACATATTTCTTATGCACACTTCTTTCCCTTTACATATTTCTTATGCACACTTCTTTCCCTTTACATATTTCTTATGCACACTTCTTTCCCTTTACATATTTCTTATGCACACTTCTTTCCCTTTACATATTTCTTATGCACACTTCTTTCCCTTTACATATTTCTTATGCACACTTCTTTCCCTTTACATATTTCTTATGCACACTTCTTTCCCTTTACATATTTCTTATGCACACTTCTTTCCCTTTACATATTTCTTATGCACACTTCTTTCCCTTTACATATTTCTTATGCACACTTCTTTCCCTTTACATATTTCTTATGCACACTTCTTTCCCTTTACATATTTCTTATGCACACTTCTTTCCCTTTACATATTTCTTATGCACACTTCTTTCCCTTTACATATTTCTTATGCACACTTCTTTCCCTTTACATATTTCTTATGCACACTTCTTTCCCTTTACATATTTCTTATGCACACTTCTTTCCCTTTACATATTTCTTATGCACACTTCTTTCCCTTTACATATTTCTTATGCACACTTCTTTCCCTTTACATATTTCTTATGCACACTTCTTTCCCTTTACATATTTCTTATGCACACTTCTTTCCCTTTACATATTTCTTATGCACACTTCTTTCCCTTTACATATTTCTTATGCACACTTCTTTCCCTTTACATATTTCTTATGCACACTTCTTTCCCTTTACATATTTCTTATGCACACTTCTTTCCCTTTACATATTTCTTATGCACACTTCTTTCCCTTTACATATTTCTTATGCACACTTCTTTCCCTTTACATATTTCTTATGCACACTTCTTTCCCTTTACATATTTCTTATGCACACTTCTTTCCCTTTACATATTTCTTATGCACACTTCTTTCCCTTTACATATTTCTTATGCACACTTCTTTCCCTTTACATATTTCTTATGCACACTTCTTTCCCTTTACATATTTCTTATGCACACTTCTTTCCCTTTACATATTTCTTATGCACACTTCTTTCCCTTTACATATTTCTTATGCACACTTCTTTCCCTTTACATATTTCTTATGCACACTTCTTTCCCTTTACATATTTCTTATGCACACTTCTTTCCCTTTACATATTTCTTATGCACACTTCTTTCCCTTTACATATTTCTTATGCACACTTCTTTCCCTTTACATATTTCTTATGCACACTTCTTTCCCTTTACATATTTCTTATGCACACTTCTTTCCCTTTACATATTTCTTATGCACACTTCTTTCCCTTTACATATTTCTTATGCACACTTCTTTCCCTTTACATATTTCTTATGCACACTTCTTTCCCTTTACATATTTCTTATGCACACTTCTTTCCCTTTACATATTTCTTATGCACACTTCTTTCCCTTTACATATTTCTTATGCACACTTCTTTCCCTTTACATATTTCTTATGCACACTTCTTTCCCTTTACATATTTCTTATGCACACTTCTTTCCCTTTACATATTTCTTATGCACACTTCTTTCCCTTTACATATTTCTTATGCACACTTCTTTCCCTTTACATATTTCTTATGCACACTTCTTTCCCTTTACATATTTCTTATGCACACTTCTTTCCCTTTACATATTTCTTATGCACACTTCTTTCCCTTTACATATTTCTTATGCACACTTCTTTCCCTTTACATATTTCTTATGCACACTTCTTTCCCTTTACATATTTCTTATGCACACTTCTTTCCCTTTACATATTTCTTATGCACACTTCTTTCCCTTTACATATTTCTTATGCACACTTCTTTCCCTTTACATATTTCTTATGCACACTTCTTTCCCTTTACATATTTCTTATGCACACTTCTTTCCCTTTACATATTTCTTATGCACACTTCTTTCCCTTTACATATTTCTTATGCACACTTCTTTCCCTTTACATATTTCTTATGCACACTTCTTTCCCTTTACATATTTCTTATGCACACTTCTTTCCCTTTACATATTTCTTATGCACACTTCTTTCCCTTTACATATTTCTTATGCACACTTCTTTCCCTTTACATATTTCTTATGCACACTTCTTTCCCTTTACATATTTCTTATGCACACTTCTTTCCCTTTACATATTTCTTATGCACACTTCTTTCCCTTTACATATTTCTTATGCACACTTCTTTCCCTTTACATATTTCTTATGCACACTTCTTTCCCTTTACATATTTCTTATGCACACTTCTTTCCCTTTACATATTTCTTATGCACACTTCTTTCCCTTTACATATTTCTTATGCACACTTCTTTCCCTTTACATATTTCTTATGCACACTTCTTTCCCTTTACATATTTCTTATGCACACTTCTTTCCCTTTACATATTTCTTATGCACACTTCTTTCCCTTTACATATTTCTTATGCACACTTCTTTCCCTTTACATATTTCTTATGCACACTTCTTTCCCTTTACATATTTCTTATGCACACTTCTTTCCCTTTACATATTTCTTATGCACACTTCTTTCCCTTTACATATTTCTTATGCACACTTCTTTCCCTTTACATATTTCTTATGCACACTTCTTTCCCTTTACATATTTCTTATGCACACTTCTTTCCCTTTACATATTTCTTATGCACACTTCTTTCCCTTTACATATTTCTTATGCACACTTCTTTCCCTTTACATATTTCTTATGCACACTTCTTTCCCTTTACATATTTCTTATGCACACTTCTTTCCCTTTACATATTTCTTATGCACACTTCTTTCCCTTTACATATTTCTTATGCACACTTCTTTCCCTTTACATATTTCTTATGCACACTTCTTTCCCTTTACATATTTCTTATGCACACTTCTTTCCCTTTACATATTTCTTATGCACACTTCTTTCCCTTTACATATTTCTTATGCACACTTCTTTCCCTTTACATATTTCTTATGCACACTTCTTTCCCTTTACATATTTCTTATGCACACTTCTTTCCCTTTACATATTTCTTATGCACACTTCTTTCCCTTTACATATTTCTTATGCACACTTCTTTCCCTTTACATATTTCTTATGCACACTTCTTTCCCTTTACATATTTCTTATGCACACTTCTTTCCCTTTACATATTTCTTATGCACACTTCTTTCCCTTTACATATTTCTTATGCACACTTCTTTCCCTTTACATATTTCTTATGCACACTTCTTTCCCTTTACATATTTCTTATGCACACTTCTTTCCCTTTACATATTTCTTATGCACACTTCTTTCCCTTTACATATTTCTTATGCACACTTCTTTCCCTTTACATATTTCTTATGCACACTTCTTTCCCTTTACATATTTCTTATGCACACTTCTTTCCCTTTACATATTTCTTATGCACACTTCTTTCCCTTTACATATTTCTTATGCACACTTCTTTCCCTTTACATATTTCTTATGCACACTTCTTTCCCTTTACATATTTCTTATGCACACTTCTTTCCCTTTACATATTTCTTATGCACACTTCTTTCCCTTTACATATTTCTTATGCACACTTCTTTCCCTTTACATATTTCTTATGCACACTTCTTTCCCTTTACATATTTCTTATGCACACTTCTTTCCCTTTACATATTTCTTATGCACACTTCTTTCCCTTTACATATTTCTTATGCACACTTCTTTCCCTTTACATATTTCTTATGCACACTTCTTTCCCTTTACATATTTCTTATGCACACTTCTTTCCCTTTACATATTTCTTATGCACACTTCTTTCCCTTTACATATTTCTTATGCACACTTCTTTCCCTTTACATATTTCTTATGCACACTTCTTTCCCTTTACATATTTCTTATGCACACTTCTTTCCCTTTACATATTTCTTATGCACACTTCTTTCCCTTTACATATTTCTTATGCACACTTCTTTCCCTTTACATATTTCTTATGCACACTTCTTTCCCTTTACATATTTCTTATGCACACTTCTTTCCCTTTACATATTTCTTATGCACACTTCTTTCCCTTTACATATTTCTTATGCACACTTCTTTCCCTTTACATATTTCTTATGCACACTTCTTTCCCTTTACATATTTCTTATGCACACTTCTTTCCCTTTACATATTTCTTATGCACACTTCTTTCCCTTTACATATTTCTTATGCACACTTCTTTCCCTTTACATATTTCTTATGCACACTTCTTTCCCTTTACATATTTCTTATGCACACTTCTTTCCCTTTACATATTTCTTATGCACACTTCTTTCCCTTTACATATTTCTTATGCACACTTCTTTCCCTTTACATATTTCTTATGCACACTTCTTTCCCTTTACATATTTCTTATGCACACTTCTTTCCCTTTACATATTTCTTATGCACACTTCTTTCCCTTTACATATTTCTTATGCACACTTCTTTCCCTTTACATATTTCTTATGCACACTTCTTTCCCTTTACATATTTCTTATGCACACTTCTTTCCCTTTACATATTTCTTATGCACACTTCTTTCCCTTTACATATTTCTTATGCACACTTCTTTCCCTTTACATATTTCTTATGCACACTTCTTTCCCTTTACATATTTCTTATGCACACTTCTTTCCCTTTACATATTTCTTATGCACACTTCTTTCCCTTTACATATTTCTTATGCACACTTCTTTCCCTTTACATATTTCTTATGCACACTTCTTTCCCTTTACATATTTCTTATGCACACTTCTTTCCCTTTACATATTTCTTATGCACACTTCTTTCCCTTTACATATTTCTTATGCACACTTCTTTCCCTTTACATATTTCTTATGCACACTTCTTTCCCTTTACATATTTCTTATGCACACTTCTTTCCCTTTACATATTTCTTATGCACACTTCTTTCCCTTTACATATTTCTTATGCACACTTCTTTCCCTTTACATATTTCTTATGCACACTTCTTTCCCTTTACATATTTCTTATGCACACTTCTTTCCCTTTACATATTTCTTATGCACACTTCTTTCCCTTTACATATTTCTTATGCACACTTCTTTCCCTTTACATATTTCTTATGCACACTTCTTTCCCTTTACATATTTCTTATGCACACTT
The DNA here is from genome assembly GCA_037893245.1 of Crossaster papposus. NCBI lineage: Eukaryota > Metazoa > Echinodermata > Asteroidea > Velatida > Solasteridae > Crossaster > Crossaster papposus. Next base: position 264,633 of record JBAIAA010001196.1, on the reverse strand, counting down.
CTTTCCCTTTACATATTTCTTATGCACACTTCTTTCCCTTTACATATTTCTTATGCACACTTCTTTCCCTTTACATATTTCTTATGCACACTTCTTTCCCTTTACATATTTCTTATGCACACTTCTTTCCCTTTACATATTTCTTATGCACACTTCTTTCCCTTTACATATTTCTTATGCACACTTCTTTCCCTTTACATATTTCTTATGCACACTTCTTTCCCTTTACATATTTCTTATGCACACTTCTTTCCCTTTACATATTTCTTATGCACACTTCTTTCCCTTTACATATTTCTTATGCACACTTCTTTCCCTTTACATATTTCTTATGCACACTTCTTTCCCTTTACATATTTCTTATGCACACTTCTTTCCCTTTACATATTTCTTATGCACACTTCTTTCCCTTTACATATTTCTTATGCACACTTCTTTCCCTTTACATATTTCTTATGCACACTTCTTTCCCTTTACATATTTCTTATGCACACTTCTTTCCCTTTACATATTTCTTATGCACACTTCTTTCCCTTTACATATTTCTTATGCACACTTCTTTCCCTTTACATATTTCTTATGCACACTTCTTTCCCTTTACATATTTCTTATGCACACTTCTTTCCCTTTACATATTTCTTATGCACACTTCTTTCCCTTTACATATTTCTTATGCACACTTCTTTCCCTTTACATATTTCTTATGCACACTTCTTTCCCTTTACATATTTCTTATGCACACTTCTTTCCCTTTACATATTTCTTATGCACACTTCTTTCCCTTTACATATTTCTTATGCACACTTCTTTCCCTTTACATATTTCTTATGCACACTTCTTTCCCTTTACATATTTCTTATGCACACTTCTTTCCCTTTACATATTTCTTATGCACACTTCTTTCCCTTTACATATTTCTTATGCACACTTCTTTCCCTTTACATATTTCTTATGCACACTTCTTTCCCTTTACATATTTCTTATGCACACTTCTTTCCCTTTACATATTTCTTATGCACACTTCTTTCCCTTTACATATTTCTTATGCACACTTCTTTCCCTTTACATATTTCTTATGCACACTTCTTTCCCTTTACATATTTCTTATGCACACTTCTTTCCCTTTACATATTTCTTATGCACACTTCTTTCCCTTTACATATTTCTTATGCACACTTCTTTCCCTTTACATATTTCTTATGCACACTTCTTTCCCTTTACATATTTCTTATGCACACTTCTTTCCCTTTACATATTTCTTATGCACACTTCTTTCCCTTTACATATTTCTTATGCACACTTCTTTCCCTTTACATATTTCTTATGCACACTTCTTTCCCTTTACATATTTCTTATGCACACTTCTTTCCCTTTACATATTTCTTATGCACACTTCTTTCCCTTTACATATTTCTTATGCACACTTCTTTCCCTTTACATATTTCTTATGCACACTTCTTTCCCTTTACATATTTCTTATGCACACTTCTTTCCCTTTACATATTTCTTATGCACACTTCTTTCCCTTTACATATTTCTTATGCACACTTCTTTCCCTTTACATATTTCTTATGCACACTTCTTTCCCTTTACATATTTCTTATGCACACTTCTTTCCCTTTACATATTTCTTATGCACACTTCTTTCCCTTTACATATTTCTTATGCACACTTCTTTCCCTTTACATATTTCTTATGCACACTTCTTTCCCTTTACATATTTCTTATGCACACTTCTTTCCCTTTACATATTTCTTATGCACACTTCTTTCCCTTTACATATTTCTTATGCACACTTCTTTCCCTTTACATATTTCTTATGCACACTTCTTTCCCTTTACATATTTCTTATGCACACTTCTTTCCCTTTACATATTTCTTATGCACACTTCTTTCCCTTTACATATTTCTTATGCACACTTCTTTCCCTTTACATATTTCTTATGCACACTTCTTTCCCTTTACATATTTCTTATGCACACTTCTTTCCCTTTACATATTTCTTATGCACACTTCTTTCCCTTTACATATTTCTTATGCACACTTCTTTCCCTTTACATATTTCTTATGCACACTTCTTTCCCTTTACATATTTCTTATGCACACTTCTTTCCCTTTACATATTTCTTATGCACACTTCTTTCCCTTTACATATTTCTTATGCACACTTCTTTCCCTTTACATATTTCTTATGCACACTTCTTTCCCTTTACATATTTCTTATGCACACTTCTTTCCCTTTACATATTTCTTATGCACACTTCTTTCCCTTTACATATTTCTTATGCACACTTCTTTCCCTTTACATATTTCTTATGCACACTTCTTTCCCTTTACATATTTACTCTGCTTTCCCTTCATTTTTCTTATGCACACTTCTTTCCCTTTACATATTTCTTATGCACACTTCTTTCCCTTTACATATTTCTTATGCACACTTCTTTCCCTTTACATATTTCTTATGCACACTTCTTTCCCTTTACATATTTCTTATGCACACTTCTTTCCCTTTACATATTTCTTATGCACACTTCTTTCCCTTTACATATTTCTTATGCACACTTCTTTCCCTTTACATATTTCTTATGCACACTTCTTTCCCTTTACATATTTCTTATGCACACTTCTTTCCCTTTACATATTTCTTATGCACACTTCTTTCCCTTTACATATTTCTTATGCACACTTCTTTCCCTTTACATATTTCTTATGCACACTTCTTTCCCTTTACATATTTCTTATGCACACTTCTTTCCCTTTACATATTTCTTATGCACACTTCTTTCCCTTTACATATTTCTTATGCACACTTCTTTCCCTTTACATATTTCTTATGCACACTTCTTTCCCTTTACATATTTCTTATGCACACTTCTTTCCCTTTACATATTTCTTATGCACACTTCTTTCCCTTTACATATTTCTTATGCACACTTCTTTCCCTTTACATATTTCTTATGCACACTTCTTTCCCTTTACATATTTCTTATGCACACTTCTTTCCCTTTACATATTTCTTATGCACACTTCTTTCCCTTTACATATTTCTTATGCACACTTCTTTCCCTTTACATATTTCTTATGCACACTTCTTTCCCTTTACATATTTCTTATGCACACTTCTTTCCCTTTACATATTTCTTATGCACACTTCTTTCCCTTTACATATTTCTTATGCACACTTCTTTCCCTTTACATATTTCTTATGCACACTTCTTTCCCTTTACATATTTCTTATGCACACTTCTTTCCCTTTACATATTTCTTATGCACACTTCTTTCCCTTTACATATTTCTTATGCACACTTCTTTCCCTTTACATATTTCTTATGCACACTTCTTTCCCTTTACATATTTCTTATGCACACTTCTTTCCCTTTACATATTTCTTATGCACACTTCTTTCCCTTTACATATTTCTTATGCACACTTCTTTCCCTTTACATATTTCTTATGCACACTTCTTTCCCTTTACATATTTCTTATGCACACTTCTTTCCCTTTACATATTTCTTATGCACACTTCTTTCCCTTTACATATTTCTTATGCACACTTCTTTCCCTTTACATATTTCTTATGCACACTTCTTTCCCTTTACATATTTCTTATGCACACTTCTTTCCCTTTACATATTTCTTATGCACACTTCTTTCCCTTTACATATTTCTTATGCACACTTCTTTCCCTTTACATATTTCTTATGCACACTTCTTTCCCTTTACATATTTCTTATGCACACTTCTTTCCCTTTACATATTTCTTATGCACACTTCTTTCCCTTTACATATTTCTTATGCACACTTCTTTCCCTTTACATATTTCTTATGCACACTTCTTTCCCTTTACATATTTCTTATGCACACTTCTTTCCCTTTACATATTTCTTATGCACACTTCTTTCCCTTTATATTTCTTATGCACACTTCTTTCCCTTTACATATTTCTTATGCACACTTCTTTCCCTTTACATATTTCTTATGCACACTTCTTTCCCTTTACATATTTCTTATGCACACTTCTTTCCCTTTACATATTTCTTATGCACACTTCTTTCCCTTTACATATTTCTTATGCACACTTCTTTCCCTTTACATATTTCTTATGCACACTTCTTTCCCTTTACATATTTCTTATGCACACTTCTTTCCCTTTACATATTTCTTATGCACACTTCTTTCCCTTTACATATTTCTTATGCACACTTCTTTCCCTTTACATATTTCTTATGCACACTTCTTTCCCTTTACATATTTCTTATGCACACTTCTTTCCCTTTACATATTTCTTATGCACACTTCTTTCCCTTTACATATTTCTTATGCACACTTCTTTCCCTTTACATATTTCTTATGCACACTTCTTTCCCTTTACATATTTCTTATGCACACTTCTTTCCCTTTACATATTTCTTATGCACACTTCTTTCCCTTTACATATTTCTTATGCACACTTCTTTCCCTTTACATATTTCTTATGCACACTTCTTTCCCTTTACATATTTCTTATGCACACTTCTTTCCCTTTACATATTTCTTATGCACACTTCTTTCCCTTTACATATTTCTTATGCACACTTCTTTCCCTTTACATATTTCTTATGCACACTTCTTTCCCTTTACATATTTCTTATGCACACTTCTTTCCCTTTACATATTTCTTATGCGTTCCCACATCATGTTTTATTTCTTATGCACACTTCTTTCCCTTTACATATTTCTTATGCACACTTCTTTCCCTTTACATATTTACTCGAGGGCTTGTTCCCACATTCATGTTTATTTCTTATGCACACTTCTTTCCCTTTACATATTTCTTATGCACACTTCTTTCCCTTTACATATTTCTTATGCACACTTCTTTCCCTTTACATATTTCTTATGCACACTTCTTTCCCTTTACATATTTCTTATGCACACTTCTTTCCCTTTACATATTTCTTATGCACACTTCTTTCCCTTTACATATTTCTTATGCACACTTCTTTCCCTTTACATATTTCTTATGCACACTTCTTTCCCTTTACATATTTCTTATGCACACTTCTTTCCCTTTACATATTTCTTATGCACACTTCTTTCCCTTTACATATTTCTTATGCACACTTCTTTCCCTTTACATATTTCTTATGCACACTTCTTTCCCTTTACATATTTCTTATGCACACTTCTTTCCCTTTACATATTTCTTATGCACACTTCTTTCCCTTTACATATTTCTTATGCACACTTCTTTCCCTTTACATATTTCTTATGCACACTTCTTTCCCTTTACATATTTCTTATGCACACTTCTTTCCCTTTACATATTTCTTATGCACACTTCTTTCCCTTTACATATTTCTTATGCACACTTCTTTCCCTTTACATATTTCTTATGCACACTTCTTTCCCTTTACATATTTCTTATGCACACTTCTTTCCCTTTACATATTTCTTATGCACACTTCTTTCCCTTTACATATTTCTTATGCACACTTCTTTCCCTTTACATATTTCTTATGCACACTTCTTTCCCTTTACATATTTCTTATGCACACTTCTTTCCCTTTACATATTTCTTATGCACACTTCTTTCCCTTTACATATTTCTTATGCACACTTCTTTCCCTTTACATATTTCTTATGCACACTTCTTTCCCTTTACATATTTCTTATGCACACTTCTTTCCCTTTACATATTTCTTATGCACACTTCTTTCCCTTTACATATTTCTTATGCACACTTCTTTCCCTTTACATATTTCTTATGCACACTTCTTTCCCTTTACATATTTCTTATGCACACTTCTTTCCCTTTACATATTTCTTATGCACACTTCTTTCCCTTTACATATTTCTTATGCACACTTCTTTCCCTTTACATATTTCTTATGCACACTTCTTTCCCTTTACATATTTCTTATGCACACTTCTTTCCCTTTACATATTTCTTATGCACACTTCTTTCCCTTTACATATTTCTTATGCACACTTCTTTCCCTTTACATATTTCTTATGCACACTTCTTTCCCTTTACATATTTCTTATGCACACTTCTTTCCCTTTACATATTTCTTATGCACACTTCTTTCCCTTTACATATTTCTTATGCACACTTCTTTCCCTTTACATATTTCTTATGCACACTTCTTTCCCTTTACATATTTCTTATGCACACTTCTTTCCCTTTACATATTTCTTATGCACACTTCTTTCCCTTTACATATTTCTTATGCACACTTCTTTCCCTTTACATATTTCTTATGCACACTTCTTTCCCTTTACATATTTCTTATGCACACTTCTTTCCCTTTACATATTTCTTATGCACACTTCTTTCCCTTTACATATTTCTTATGCACACTTCTTTCCCTTTACATATTTCTTATGCACACTTCTTTCCCTTTACATATTTCTTATGCACACTTCTTTCCCTTTACATATTTCTTATGCACACTTCTTTCCCTTTACATATTTCTTATGCACACTTCTTTCCCTTTACATATTTCTTATGCACACTTCTTTCCCTTTACATATTTCTTATGCACACTTCTTTCCCTTTACATATTTCTTATGCACACTTCTTTCCCTTTACATATTTCTTATGCACACTTCTTTCCCTTTACATATTTCTTATGCACACTTCTTTCCCTTTACATATTTCTTATGCACACTTCTTTCCCTTTACATATTTCTTATGCACACTTCTTTCCCTTTACATATTTCTTATGCACACTTCTTTCCCTTTACATATTTCTTATGCACACTTCTTTCCCTTTACATATTTCTTATGCACACTTCTTTCCCTTTACATATTTCTTATGCACACTTCTTTCCCTTTACATATTTCTTATGCACACTTCTTTCCCTTTACATATTTCTTATGCACACTTCTTTCCCTTTACATATTTCTTATGCACACTTCTTTCCCTTTACATATTTCTTATGCACACTTCTTTCCCTTTACATATTTCTTATGCACACTTCTTTCCCTTTACATATTTCTTATGCACACTTCTTTCCCTTTACATATTTCTTATGCACACTTCTTTCCCTTTACATATTTCTTATGCACACTTCTTTCCCTTTACATATTTCTTATGCACACTTCTTTCCCTTTACATATTTCTTATGCACACTTCTTTCCCTTTACATATTTCTTATGCACACTTCTTTCCCTTTACATATTTCTTATGCACACTTCTTTCCCTTTACATATTTCTTATGCACACTTCTTTCCCTTTACATATTTCTTATGCACACTTCTTTCCCTTTACATATTTACTCGAGGGCTTGTTCCCACATCATGTCTTTATTTCTTATGCACACTTCTTTCCCTTTACATATTTCTTATGCACACTTCTTTCCCTTTACATATTTCTTATGCACACTTCTTTCCCTTTACATATTTCTTATGCACACTTCTTTCCCTTTACATATTTCTTATGCACACTTCTTTCCCTTTACATATTTCTTATGCACACTTCTTTCCCTTTACATATTTCTTATGCACACTTCTTTCCCTTTACATATTTCTTATGCACACTTCTTTCCCTTTACATATTTCTTATGCACACTTCTTTCCCTTTACATATTTCTTATGCACACTTCTTTCCCTTTACATATTTCTTATGCACACTTCTTTCCCTTTACATATTTCTTATGCACACTTCTTTCCCTTTACATATTTCTTATGCACACTTCTTTCCCTTTACATATTTCTTATGCACACTTCTTTCCCTTTACATATTTCTTATGCACACTTCTTTCCCTTTACATATTTCTTATGCACACTTCTTTCCCTTTACATATTTCTTATGCACACTTCTTTCCCTTTACATATTTCTTATGCACACTTCTTTCCCTTTACATATTTCTTATGCACACTTCTTTCCCTTTACATATTTCTTATGCACACTTCTTTCCCTTTACATATTTCTTATGCACACTTCTTTCCCTTTACATATTTCTTATGCACACTTCTTTCCCTTTACATATTTCTTATGCACACTTCTTTCCCTTTACATATTTCTTATGCACACTTCTTTCCCTTTACATATTTCTTATGCACACTTCTTTCCCTTTACATATTTCTTATGCACACTTCTTTCCCTTTACATATTTCTTATGCACACTTCTTTCCCTTTACATATTTCTTATGCACACTTCTTTCCCTTTACATATTTCTTATGCACACTTCTTTCCCTTTACATATTTCTTATGCACACTTCTTTCCCTTTACATATTTCTTATGCACACTTCTTTCCCTTTACATATTTCTTATGCACACTTCTTTCCCTTTACATATTTCTTATGCACACTTCTTTCCCTTTACATATTTCTTATGCACACTTCTTTCCCTTTACATATTTCTTATGCACACTTCTTTCCCTTTACATATTTCTTATGCACACTTCTTTCCCTTTACATATTTCTTATGCACACTTCTTTCCCTTTACATATTTCTTATGCACACTTCTTTCCCTTTACATATTTCTTATGCACACTTCTTTCCCTTTACATATTTCTTATGCACACTTCTTTCCCTTTACATATTTCTTATGCACACTTCTTTCCCTTTACATATTTCTTATGCACACTTCTTTCCCTTTACATATTTCTTATGCACACTTCTTTCCCTTTACATATTTCTTATGCACACTTCTTTCCCTTTACATATTTCTTATGCACACTTCTTTCCCTTTACATATTTCTTATGCACACTTCTTTCCCTTTACATATTTCTTATGCACACTTCTTTCCCTTTACATATTTCTTATGCACACTTCTTTCCCTTTACATATTTCTTATGCACACTTCTTTCCCTTTACATATTTCTTATGCACACTTCTTTCCCTTTACATATTTCTTATGCACACTTCTTTCCCTTTACATATTTCTTATGCACACTTCTTTCCCTTTACATATTTCTTATGCACACTTCTTTCCCTTTACATATTTCTTATGCACACTTCTTTCCCTTTACATATTTCTTATGCACACTTCTTTCCCTTTACATATTTCTTATGCACACTTCTTTCCCTTTACATATTTCTTATGCACACTTCTTTCCCTTTACATATTTCTTATGCACACTTCTTTCCCTTTACATATTTCTTATGCACACTTCTTTCCCTTTACATATTTCTTATGCACACTTCTTTCCCTTTACATATTTCTTATGCACACTTCTTTCCCTTTACATATTTCTTATGCACACTTCTTTCCCTTTACATATTTCTTATGCACACTTCTTTCCCTTTACATATTTCTTATGCACACTTCTTTCCCTTTACATATTTCTTATGCACACTTCTTTCCCTTTACATATTTCTTATGCACACTTCTTTCCCTTTACATATTTCTTATGCACACTTCTTTCCCTTTACATATTTCTTATGCACACTTCTTTCCCTTTACATATTTCTTATGCACACTTCTTTCCCTTTACATATTTCTTATGCACACTTCTTTCCCTTTACATATTTCTTATGCACACTTCTTTCCCTTTACATATTTCTTATGCACACTTCTTTCCCTTTACATATTTCTTATGCACACTTCTTTCCCTTTACATATTTCTTATGCACACTTCTTTCCCTTTACATATTTCTTATGCACACTTCTTTCCCTTTACATATTTCTTATGCACACTTCTTTCCCTTTACATATTTCTTATGCACACTTCTTTCCCTTTACATATTTCTTATGCACACTTCTTTCCCTTTACATATTTCTTATGCACACTTCTTTCCCTTTACATATTTCTTATGCACACTTCTTTCCCTTTACATATTTCTTATGCACACTTCTTTCCCTTTACATATTTCTTATGCACACTTCTTTCCCTTTACATATTTCTTATGCACACTTCTTTCCCTTTACATATTTCTTATGCACACTTCTTTCCCTTTACATATTTCTTATGCACACTTCTTTCCCTTTACATATTTCTTATGCACACTTCTTTCCCTTTACATATTTCTTATGCACACTTCTTTCCCTTTACATATTTCTTATGCACACTTCTTTCCCTTTACATATTTCTTATGCACACTTCTTTCCCTTTACATATTTCTTATGCACACTTCTTTCCCTTTACATATTTCTTATGCACACTTCTTTCCCTTTACATATTTCTTATGCACACTTCTTTCCCTTTACATATTTCTTATGCACACTTCTTTCCCTTTACATATTTCTTATGCACACTTCTTTCCCTTTACATATTTCTTATGCACACTTCTTTCCCTTTACATATTTCTTATGCACACTTCTTTCCCTTTACATATTTCTTATGCACACTTCTTTCCCTTTACATATTTCTTATGCACACTTCTTTCCCTTTACATATTTCTTATGCACACTTCTTTCCCTTTACATATTTCTTATGCACACTTCTTTCCCTTTACATATTTCTTATGCACACTTCTTTCCCTTTACATATTTCTTATGCACACTTCTTTCCCTTTACATATTTCTTATGCACACTTCTTTCCCTTTACATATTTCTTATGCACACTTCTTTCCCTTTACATATTTCTTATGCACACTTCTTTCCCTTTACATATTTCTTATGCACACTTCTTTCCCTTTACATATTTCTTATGCACACTTCTTTCCCTTTACATATTTCTTATGCACACTTCTTTCCCTTTACATATTTCTTATGCACACTTCTTTCCCTTTACATATTTCTTATGCACACTTCTTTCCCTTTACATATTTCTTATGCACACTTCTTTCCCTTTACATATTTCTTATGCACACTTCTTTCCCTTTACATATTTCTTATGCACACTTCTTTCCCTTTACATATTTCTTATGCACACTTCTTTCCCTTTACATATTTCTTATGCACACTTCTTTCCCTTTACATATTTCTTATGCACACTTCTTTCCCTTTACATATTTCTTATGCACACTTCTTTCCCTTTACATATTTCTTATGCACACTTCTTTCCCTTTACATATTTCTTATGCACACTTCTTTCCCTTTACATATTTCTTATGCACACTTCTTTCCCTTTACATATTTCTTATGCACACTTCTTTCCCTTTACATATTTCTTATGCACACTTCTTTCCCTTTACATATTTCTTATGCACACTTCTTTCCCTTTACATATTTCTTATGCACACTTCTTTCCCTTTACATATTTCTTATGCACACTTCTTTCCCTTTACATATTTCTTATGCACACTTCTTTCCCTTTACATATTTCTTATGCACACTTCTTTCCCTTTACATATTTCTTATGCACACTTCTTTCCCTTTACATATTTCTTATGCACACTTCTTTCCCTTTACATATTTCTTATGCACACTTCTTTCCCTTTACATATTTCTTATGCACACTTCTTTCCCTTTACATATTTCTTATGCACACTTCTTTCCCTTTACATATTTCTTATGCACACTTCTTTCCCTTTACATATTTCTTATGCACACTTCTTTCCCTTTACATATTTCTTATGCACACTTCTTTCCCTTTACATATTTCTTATGCACACTTCTTTCCCTTTACATATTTCTTATGCACACTTCTTTCCCTTTACATATTTCTTATGCACACTTCTTTCCCTTTACATATTTCTTATGCACACTTCTTTCCCTTTACATATTTCTTATGCACACTTCTTTCCCTTTACATATTTCTTATGCACACTTCTTTCCCTTTACATATTTCTTATGCACACTTCTTTCCCTTTACATATTTCTTATGCACACTTCTTTCCCTTTACATATTTCTTATGCACACTTCTTTCCCTTTACATATTTCTTATGCACACTTCTTTCCCTTTACATATTTCTTATGCACACTTCTTTCCCTTTACATATTTCTTATGCACACTTCTTTCCCTTTACATATTTCTTATGCACACTTCTTTCCCTTTACATATTTCTTATGCACACTTCTTTCCCTTTACATATTTCTTATGCACACTTCTTTCCCTTTACATATTTCTTATGCACACTTCTTTCCCTTTACATATTTCTTATGCACACTTCTTTCCCTTTACATATTTCTTATGCACACTTCTTTCCCTTTACATATTTCTTATGCACACTTCTTTCCCTTTACATATTTCTTATGCACACTTCTTTCCCTTTACATATTTCTTATGCACACTTCTTTCCCTTTACATATTTCTTATGCACACTTCTTTCCCTTTACATATTTCTTATGCACACTTCTTTCCCTTTACATATTTCTTATGCACACTTCTTTCCCTTTACATATTTCTTATGCACACTTCTTTCCCTTTACATATTTCTTATGCACACTTCTTTCCCTTTACATATTTCTTATGCACACTTCTTTCCCTTTACATATTTCTTATGCACACTTCTTTCCCTTTACATATTTCTTATGCACACTTCTTTCCCTTTACATATTTCTTATGCACACTTCTTTCCCTTTACATATTTCTTATGCACACTTCTTTCCCTTTACATATTTCTTATGCACACTTCTTTCCCTTTACATATTTCTTATGCACACTTCTTTCCCTTTACATATTTCTTATGCACACTTCTTTCCCTTTACATATTTCTTATGCACACTTCTTTCCCTTTACATATTTCTTATGCACACTTCTTTCCCTTTACATATTTCTTATGCACACTTCTTTCCCTTTACATATTTCTTATGCACACTTCTTTCCCTTTACATATTTCTTATGCACACTTCTTTCCCTTTACATATTTCTTATGCACACTTCTTTCCCTTTACATATTTCTTATGCACACTTCTTTCCCTTTACATATTTCTTATGCACACTTCTTTCCCTTTACATATTTCTTATGCACACTTCTTTCCCTTTACATATTTCTTATGCACACTTCTTTCCCTTTACATATTTCTTATGCACACTTCTTTCCCTTTACATATTTCTTATGCACACTTCTTTCCCTTTACATATTTCTTATGCACACTTCTTTCCCTTTACATATTTCTTATGCACACTTCTTTCCCTTTACATATTTCTTATGCACACTTCTTTCCCTTTACATATTTCTTATGCACACTTCTTTCCCTTTACATATTTCTTATGCACACTTCTTTCCCTTTACATATTTCTTATGCACACTTCTTTCCCTTTACATATTTCTTATGCACACTTCTTTCCCTTTACATATTTCTTATGCACACTTCTTTCCCTTTACATATTTCTTATGCACACTTCTTTCCCTTTACATATTTCTTATGCACACTTCTTTCCCTTTACATATTTCTTATGCACACTTCTTTCCCTTTACATATTTCTTATGCACACTTCTTTCCCTTTACATATTTCTTATGCACACTTCTTTCCCTTTACATATTTCTTATGCACACTTCTTTCCCTTTACATATTTCTTATGCACACTTCTTTCCCTTTACATATTTCTTATGCACACTTCTTTCCCTTTACATATTTCTTATGCACACTTCTTTCCCTTTACATATTTCTTATGCACACTTCTTTCCCTTTACATATTTCTTATGCACACTTCTTTCCCTTTACATATTTCTTATGCACACTTCTTTCCCTTTACATATTTCTTATGCACACTTCTTTCCCTTTACATATTTCTTATGCACACTTCTTTCCCTTTACATATTTCTTATGCACACTTCTTTCCCTTTACATATTTCTTATGCACACTTCTTTCCCTTTACATATTTCTTATGCACACTTCTTTCCCTTTACATATTTCTTATGCACACTTCTTTCCCTTTACATATTTCTTATGCACACTTCTTTCCCTTTACATATTTCTTATGCACACTTCTTTCCCTTTACATATTTCTTATGCACACTTCTTTCCCTTTACATATTTCTTATGCACACTTCTTTCCCTTTACATATTTCTTATGCACACTTCTTTCCCTTTACATATTTCTTATGCACACTTCTTTCCCTTTACATATTTCTTATGCACACTTCTTTCCCTTTACATATTTCTTATGCACACTTCTTTCCCTTTACATATTTCTTATGCACACTTCTTTCCCTTTACATATTTCTTATGCACACTTCTTTCCCTTTACATATTTCTTATGCACACTTCTTTCCCTTTACATATTTCTTATGCACACTTCTTTCCCTTTACATATTTCTTATGCACACTTCTTTCCCTTTACATATTTCTTATGCACACTTCTTTCCCTTTACATATTTCTTATGCACACTTCTTTCCCTTTACATATTTCTTATGCACACTTCTTTCCCTTTACATATTTCTTATGCACACTTCTTTCCCTTTACATATTTCTTATGCACACTTCTTTCCCTTTACATATTTCTTATGCACACTTCTTTCCCTTTACATATTTCTTATGCACACTTCTTTCCCTTTACATATTTCTTATGCACACTTCTTTCCCTTTACATATTTCTTATGCACACTTCTTTCCCTTTACATATTTCTTATGCACACTTCTTTCCCTTTACATATTTCTTATGCACACTTCTTTCCCTTTACATATTTCTTATGCACACTTCTTTCCCTTTACATATTTCTTATGCACACTTCTTTCCCTTTACATATTTCTTATGCACACTTCTTTCCCTTTACATATTTCTTATGCACACTTCTTTCCCTTTACATATTTCTTATGCACACTTCTTTCCCTTTACATATTTATCTCGAGGCTTGTTCCCACTTTCATTATTTCTTATGCACACTTCTTTCCCTTTACATATTTCTTATGCACACTTCTTCCCTTTACATATTTCTTATGCACACTTCTTTCCCTTTACATATTTCTTATGCACACTTCTTTCCCTTTACATATTTCTTATGCACACTTCTTTCCCTTTACATATTTCTTATGCACACTTCTTTCCCTTTACATATTTCTTATGCACACTTCTTTCCCTTTACATATTTCTTATGCACACTTCTTTCCCTTTACATATTTCTTATGCACACTTCTTTCCCTTTACATATTTCTTATGCACACTTCTTTCCCTTTACATATTTCTTATGCACACTTCTTTCCCTTTACATATTTCTTATGCACACTTCTTTCCCTTTACATATTTCTTATGCACACTTCTTTCCCTTTACATATTTCTTATGCACACTTCTTTCCCTTTACATATTTCTTATGCACACTTCTTTCCCTTTACATATTTCTTATGCACACTTCTTTCCCTTTACATATTTCTTATGCACACTTCTTTCCCTTTACATATTTCTTATGCACACTTCTTTCCCTTTACATATTTACTCGCACACTTGTTTCCACATCATCATATTTCTTATGCACACTTCTTTCCCTTTACATATTTCTTATGCACACTTCTTTCCCTTTACATATTTCTTATGCACACTTCTTTCCCTTTACATATTTCTTATGCACACTTCTTTCCCTTTACATATTTCTTATGCACACTTCTTTCCCTTTACATATTTCTTATGCACACTTCTTTCCCTTTACATATTTCTTATGCACACTTCTTTCCCTTTACATATTTCTTATGCACACTTCTTTCCCTTTACATATTTCTTATGCACACTTCTTTCCCTTTACATATTTCTTATGCACACTTCTTTCCCTTTACATATTTCTTATGCACACTTCTTTCCTCCCTTTACATATTTCGTATGCACACTTCTTCCCTTTACATATTTCTTATGCACACTTCTTTCCCTTTACATATTTCTTATGCACACTTCTTTCCCTTTACATATTTCTTATGCACACTTCTTTCCCTTTACATATTTCTTATGCACACTTCTTTCCCTTTACATATTTATTATGCACACTTCTTTCCCTTTACATATTTCTTATGCACACTTCTTTCCCTTTACATATTTCTTATGCACACTTCTTTCCCTTTACATATTTCTTATGCACACTTCTTTCCCTTTACATATTTCTTATGCACACTTCTTTCCCTTTACATATTTCTTATGCACACTTCTTTCCCTTTACATATTTCTTATGCACACTTCTTTCCCTTTACATATTTCTTATGCACACTTCTTTCCCTTTACATATTTCTTATGCACACTTCTTTCCCTTTACATATTTCTTATGCACACTTATTTCCCTTTACATATTTCTTATGCACACTTCTTTCCCTTTACATATTTCTTATGCACACTTCTTTCCCTTTACATATTTCTTATGCACACTTCGTTCCCTTTACATATTTCTTATGCACACTTATTTCCCTTTATTATTTCTTATGCACACTTCTTTCCCTTTACATATTTAACTCGAGGGCTTGTCCCGACATCATGTGTTTATTTCTTATGCACACTTCTTTCCCTTTACATATTTCTTATGCAAACTTCTTTCCCTTTACATATTTCTTATGCACACTTCTTTCCCTTTACATATTTCTTATGCACACTTCTTTCCCTTTACATATTTCTTATGCACACTTCTTTCCCTTTACATATTTCTTATGCACACTTATTTCCCTTTACATATTTCTTATGCACACTTCTTTCCCTTTACATATTTCTTATGCACACTTCTTTCCCTTTACATATTTCTTATGCACACTTATTTCCCTTTACATATTTCGTATGCACACTTATTTCCCTTTATTATTTCTTATGCACACTTCTTTCCCTTTACATATTTAACTCGAGGGCTTGTCCCGACATCATGTGTTTATTTCTGATGCACACTTCTTTCCCTTTACATATTTCTTATGCACACTTCTTTCCCTTTACATATTTCTTATGCACACTTCTTTCCCTTTACATATTTCTTATGCACACTTCTTTCCCTTTACATATTTCTTATGCACACTTCTTTCCCTTTACATATTTCTTATGCACACTTCTTTCCCTTTACATATTTCTTATGCACTCTTCTTTCCCTTTACATATTTCTTATGCACACTTCTTTCCCTTTACATATTTCTTATGCACACTTCTTTCCCTTTACATATTTCCTATGCACACTTCTTTCCCTTTACATATTTCTTATGCACACTTCTTTCCCTTTACATATTTCTTATGCACACTTCTTTCCCTTTACATATTTCTTATGCACACTTCTTTCCCTTTACATATTTATTATGCACACTTCTTTCCCTTTACATATTTCTTATGCACACTTCTTTCCCTTTACATATTTCTTATGCACACTTCTTTCCCTTTACATATTTCTTATGCACACTTATTTCCCTTTACATATTTCTTATGCACACTTCTTTCCATTTACATATTTCTTATGCGCACTTCTTTCCCTTTACATATTTCTTATGCGCACTTCTTTCCCTTTACATATTTCTTATGCGCACTTCTTTCCCTTTACATATTTCTTATGCGCACTTCTTTCCCTTTACATATTTCTTATGCACACTTCTTTCCCTTTACATATTTCTTATGCACACTTCTTTCCCTTTACATATTTCTTATGCACACTTCTTTCCCTTTACATATTTCTTATGCACACTTCTTTCCCTTTACATATTTCTTATGCACACTTCTTTCCATTTACATATTTCTTATGCACACTTATTTCCCTTTACATATTTCTTATGCACACTTATTTCCCTTTACATATTTCTTATGCACACTTCTTTCCCTTTACATATTTCTTATGCACACTTCTTTCCCTTTACATATTTCTTATGCACACTTATTTCCCTTTACATATTTCTTATGCACACTTCTTTCCCTTTACATATTTCTTATGCACACTTATTTCCCTTTACATATTTCGTATGCACACTTCTTTCCCTTTACATATTTCTTATGCACACTTCTTTCCCTTTACATATTTCTTATGCACACTTCTTTCCCTTTACATATTTATTATGCACACTTCTTTCCCTTTACATATTTCTTATGCACACTTCTTTCCCTTTACATATTTCTTATGCACACTTCTTTCCCTTTACATATTTCTTATGCACACTTCTTTCCCTTTACATATTTCTTATGCACTCTTCTTTCCCTTTACATATTTCTTATGCACACTTCTTTCCCTTTACATATTTCTTATGCACACTTCTTTCCCTTTACATATTTCCTATGCACACTTCTTTCCCTTTACATATTTCTTATGCACACTTCTTTCCCTTTACATATTTCTTATGCACACTTCTTTCCCTTTACATATTTCTTATGCACACTTCTTTCCCTTCACATATTTCTTATGCACACTTCTTTCCCTTTACATATTTCTTATGCACACTTCTTTCCCTTTACATATTTCTTATGCAAACTTCTTTCCCTTTACATATTTCTTATGCACACTTCTTTCCCTTTACATATTTCTTATGCACACTTCTTTCCCTTTACATATTTCTTATGCACACTTCTTTCTCTTTACATATTTCTTATGCACACTTCTTTTCCCTTTACATATTTCTTATGCACACTTCTTTCCCTTTACATATTTCTTATGCACACTTCTTTCCCTTTACATATTTCTTATGCACACTTCTTTCCCTTTACATATTTCTTATGCACACTTCTTTCCCTTTACATATTTCTTATGCACACTTCTTTCCCTTTACATATTTCTTATGCACACTTCTTTCCCTTTACATATTTCTTATGCACACTTCTTTCCCTTTACATATTTCTTATGCACACTTCTTTCCCTTTACATATTTCTTATGCACACTTCTTTCCCTTTAAATATTTCTTATGCACACTTCTTTCCCTTTACATATTTCTTATGCACACTTCTTTCCCTTTACATATTTCTTATGCACACTTCTTTCTCTTTACATATTTCTTATGCACACTTCTTTCCCTTTACATATTTCGTATGCACACTTCTTTCCCTTTACATATTTCTTATGCACACTTCTTTCCCTTTACATATTTCTTATGCACACTTCTTTCCCTTTACATATTTCTTATGCACACTTCTTTCCCTTTACATATTTCTTATGCACACTTCTTTCCCTTTACATATTTCTTATGCACACTTCTTTCCCTTTACATATTTCTTATGCACACTTCTTTCCCTTTACATATTTCTTATGCACACTTCTTTCCCTTTACATATTTCTTATGCACACTTCTTTCCCTTTACATATTTCTTATGCACACTTCTTTCCCTTTACATATTTCTTATGCACACTTCTTTCCCTTTACATATTTCTTATGCACACTTCTTTCCCTTTACATATTTCTTATGCACACTTCTTTCCCTTTACATATTTCTTATGCACACTTCTTTCCCTTTACATATTTCTTATGCACACTTCTTTCCCTTTACATATTTCTTATGCACACTTCTTTCCCTTTACATATTTCTTATGCACACTTCTTTCCCTTTACATATTTCTTATGCACACTTCTTTCCCTTTACATATTTCTTATGCACACTTCTTTCCCTTTACATATTTCTTATGCACACTTCTTTCCCTTTACATATTTCTCATGCACACTTCTTTCCCTTTACATATTTCTTATGCACACTTCTTTCCCTTTACATATTTCTTATGCACACTTCTTTCCCTTTACATATTTCTTATGCACACTTCTTTCCCTTTACATATTTCGTATGCACACTTCTTTCCCTTTACATATTTCTTATGCACACTTCTTTCCCTTTACATATTTCTTATGCACACTTCTTTCCCTTTACATATTTCTTATGCACACTTCTTTCCCTTTACATATTTCTTATGCACACTTCTTTCCCTTTACATATTTATTATGCACACTTCTTTCCCTTTACATATTTCTTATGCACACTTCTTTCCCTTTACATATTTCTTATGCACACTTCTTTCCCTTTACATATTTCTTATGCACACTTCTTTCCCTTTACATATTTCTTATGCACACTTCTTTCCCTTTACATATTTCTTATGCACACTTCTTTCCCTTTACATATTTCTTATGCACACTTCTTTCCCTTTACATATTTCTTATGCACACTTCTTTCCCTTTACATATTTCTTATGCACACTTCTTTCCCTTTACATATTTCTTATGCACACTTCTTTCCCTTTACATATTTCTTATGCACACTTCTTTCCCTTTACATATTTCTTATGCACACTTCTTTCCCTTTACATATTTCTTATGCACACTTCTTTCCCTTTACATATTTCTTATGCACACTTCTTTCCCTTTACATATTTCTTATGCACACTTCTTTCCCTTTACATATTTCTTATGCACACTTCTTTCCCTTTACATATTTCTTATGCACACTTCTTTCCCTTTACATATTTCTTATGCACACTTCTTTCCCTTTACATATTTCTTATGCACACTTCTTTCCCTTTACATATTTCTTATGCACACTTCTTTCCCTTTACATATTTCTTATGCACACTTCTTTCCCTTTACATATTTCTTATGCACACTTCTTTCCCTTTACATATTTCTTATGCACACTTCTTTCCCTTTACATATTTCTTATGCACACTTCTTTCCCTTTACATATTTCTCATGCACACTTCTTTCCCTTTACATATTTCTTATGCACACTTCTTTCCCTTTACATATTTCTTATGCACACTTCTTTCCCTTTACATATTTCGTATGCACACTTCTTTCCCTTTACATATTTCTTATGCACACTTCTTTCCCTTTACATATTTCTTATGCACACTTCTTTCCCTTTACATATTTCTTATGCACACTTCTTTCCCTTTACATATTTCTTATGCACACTTCTTTCCCTTTACATATTTCTTATGCACACTTCTTTCCCTTTACATATTTCTTATGCACACTTCTTTCCCTTTACATATTTCTTATGCACACTTATTTCCCTTTACATATTTCATATGCACACTTCTTTCCCTTTACATATTTCTTATGCACACTTATTTCCCTTTACATATTTCTTATGCACACTTCTTTCCCTTTATTATTTCTTATGCACACTTCTTTCCCTTTACATATTTAACTCGAGGGCTTGTCCCGACATCATGTGTTTATTTCTTATGCACACTTCTTTCCCTTTACATATTTCTTATGCAAACTTCTTTCCCTTTACATATTTCTTATGCACACTTCTTTCCCTTTACATATTTCTTATGCACACTTCTTTCCCTTTACATATTTCTTATGCACACTTCTTTCCCTTTACATATTTCTTATGCACACTTATTTCCCTTTACATATTTCTTATGCACACTTCTTTCCCTTTACATATTTCTTATGCACACTTCTTTCCCTTTACATATTTCTTATGCACACTTCGTTCCCTTTACATATTTCTTATGCACACTTATTTCCCTTTATTATTTCTTATGCACACTTCTTTCCCTTTACATATTTAACTCGAGGGCTTGTCCCGACATCATGTGTTTATTTCTTATGCACACTTCTTTCCCTTTACATATTTCTTATGCAAACTTCTTTCCCTTTACATATTTCTTATGCACACTTCTTTCCCTTTACATATTTCTTATGCACACTTCTTTCCCTTTACATATTTCTTATGCACACTTCTTTCCCTTTACATATTTCTTATGCACACTTATTTCCCTTTACATATTTCTTATGCACACTTCTTTCCCTTTACATATTTCTTATGCACACTTCTTTCCCTTTACATATTTCTTATGCACACTTATTTCCCTTTACATATTTCTTATGCACACTTATTTCCCTTTATTATTTCTTATGCACACTTCTTTCCCTTTACATATTTAACTCGAGGGCTTGTCCCGACATCATGTGTTTATTTCTTATGCACACTTCTTTCCCTTTACATATTTCTTATGCACACTTCTTTCCCTTTACATATTTCTTATGCACACTTCTTTCCCTTTACATATTTCTTATGCACACTTCTTTCCCTTTACATATTTCTTATGCACACTTCTTTCCCTTTACATATTTCTTATGCACACTTCTTTCCCTTTACATATTTCTTATGCACTCTTCTTTCCCTTTACATATTTCTTATGCACACTTCTTTCCCTTTACATATTTCTTATGCACACTTCTTTCCCTTTACATATTTCCTATGCACACTTCTTTCCCTTTACATATTTCTTATGCACACTTCTTTCCCTTTACATATTTCTTATGCACACTTCTTTCCCTTTACATATTTCTTATGCACACTTCTTTCCCTTTACATATTTCTTATGCACACTTCTTTCCCTTTACATATTTCTTATGCACACTTCTTTCCCTTTACATATTTCTTATGCAAACTTCTTTCCCTTTACATATTTCTTATGCACACTTCTTTCCCTTTACATATTTCTTATGCACACTTCTTTCCCTTTACATATTTCTTATGCACACTTCTTTCCCTTTACATATTTATTATGCACACTTCTTTCCCTTTACATATTTCTTATGCACACTTCTTTCCCTTTACATATTTCTTATGCACACTTCTTTCCTTTTACATATTTCTTATGCACACTTATTTCCCTTTACATATTTCTTATGCACACTTCTTTCCATTTACATATTTCTTATGCGCACTTCTTTCCCTTTACATATTTCTTATGCGCACTTCTTTCCCTTTACATATTTCTTATGCGCACTTCTTTCCCTTTACATATTTCTTATGCGCACTTCTTTCCCTTTACATATTTCTTATGCACACTTCTTTCCCTTTACATATTTCTTATGCACACTTCTTTCCCTTTACATATTTCTTATGCACACTTCTTTCCCTTTACATATTTCTTATGCACACTTCTTTCCCTTTACATATTTCTTATGCACACTTCTTTCCATTTACATATTTCTTATGCACACTTATTTCCCTTTACATATTTCTTATGCACACTTATTTCCCTTTACATATTTCTTATGCACACTTATTTCCCTTTACATATTTCTTATGCACACTTCTTTCCCTTTACATATTTCTTATGCACACTTATTTCCCTTTACATATTTCTTATGCACACTTCTTTCCCTTTACATATTTCTTATGCACACTTATTTCCCTTTACATATTTCTTATGCACACTTCTTTCCCTTTACATATTTCTTATGCACACTTATTTCCCTTTACATATTTCTTATGCACACTTCTTTCCCTTTACATATTTCTTATGCACACTTCTTTCCCTTTACATATTTCTTATGCACACTTCTTTCCCTTTACATATTTATTATGCACACTTCTTTCCCTTTACATATTTCTTATGCACACTTCTTTCCCTTTACATATTTCTTATGCACACTTCTTTCCCTTTACATATTTCTTATGCACACTTCTTTCCCTTTACATATTTCTTATGCACTCTTCTTTCCCTTTACATATTTCTTATGCACACTTCTTTCCCTTTACATATTTCTTATGCACACTTCTTTCCCTTTACATATTTCCTATGCACACTTCTTTCCCTTTACATATTTCTTATGCACACTTCTTTCCCTTTACATATTTCTTATGCACACTTCTTTCCCTTTACATATTTCTTATGCACACTTCTTTCCCTTTAGATATTTCTTATGCACACTTCTTTCCCTTTACATATTTCTTATGCACACTTCTTTCCCTTTACATATTTCTTATGCAAACTTCTTTCCCTTTACATATTTCTTATGCACACTTCTTTCCCTTTACATATTTCTTATGCACACTTCTTTCCCTTTACATATTTCTTATGCACACTTCTTTCCCTTTACATATTTCTTATGCACACTTCTTTTCCCTTTACATATTTCTTATGCACACTTCTTTCCCTTTACATATTTCTTATGCACACTTCTTTCCCTTTACATATTTCTTATGCACACTTCTTTCCCTTTACATATTTCTTATGCACACTTCTTTCCCTTTACATATTTCTTATGCACACTTCTTTCCCTTTACATATTTCTTATGCACACTTCTTTCCCTTTACATATTTCGTATGCACACTTTTTTCCCTTTACATATTTCTTATGCACACTTCTTTCCCTTTACATATTTCTTATGCACACTTCTTTCCCTTTACATATTTCTTATGCACACTTCTTTCCCTTTACATATTTCTTATGCACACTTCTTTCCCTTTACATATTTCTTATGCACACTTCTTTCCCTTTACATATTTCTTATGCACACTTCTTTCCCTTTACATATTTCTTATGCACACTTCTTTCCCTTTACATATTTCTTATGCACACTTCTTTCCCTTTACATATTTCTTATGCACACTTCTTTCCCTTTACATATTTCTTATGCACACTTCTTTCCCTTTACATATTTCTTATGCACACTTCTTTCCCTTTACATATTTCTTATGCACACTTATTTCCCTTTACATATTTCATATGCACACTTCTTTCCCTTTACATAATTCTTATGCACACTTATTTCCCTTTACATATTTCTTATGCACACTTCTTTCCCTTTATTATTTCTTATGCACACTTCTTTCCCTTTACATATTTAACTCGAGGGCTTGTCCCGACATCATGTGTTTATTTCTTATGCACACTTCTTTCCCTTTACATATTTCTTATGCAAACTTCTTTCCCTTTACATATTTCTTATGCACACTTCTTTCCCTTTACATATTTCTTATGCACACTTCTTTCCCTTTACATATTTCTTATGCACACTTCTTTCCTTTTACATATTTCTTATGCACACTTATTTCCCTTTACATATTTCTTATGCACACTTCTTTCCCTTTACATATTTCTTATGCACACTTCTTTCCCTTTACATATTTCTTATGCACAC
The DNA here is from genome assembly GCA_037893245.1 of Crossaster papposus. Lineage (NCBI taxonomy): Eukaryota > Metazoa > Echinodermata > Asteroidea > Velatida > Solasteridae > Crossaster > Crossaster papposus. Next base: position 240,061 of record JBAIAA010001196.1, on the reverse strand, counting down.
TTCGTTCCCTTTACATATTTCTTATGCACACTTATTTCCCTTTATTATTTCTTATGCACACTTCTTTCCCTTTACATATTTAACTCGAGGGCTTGTCCCGACATCATGTGTTTATTTCTTATGCACACTTCTTTCCCTTTACATATTTCTTATGCAAACTTCTTTCCCTTTACATATTTCTTATGCACACTTCTTTCCCTTTACATATTTCTTATGCACACTTCTTTCCCTTTACATATTTCTTATGCACACTTCTTTCCCTTTACATATTTCTTATGCACACTTATTTCCCTTTACATATTTCTTATGCACACTTCTTTCCCTTTACATATTTCTTATGCACACTTCTTTCCCTTTACATATTTCTTATGCACACTTATTTCCCTTTACATATTTCTTATGCACACTTATTTCCCTTTATTATTTCTTATGCACACTTCTTTCCCTTTACATATTTAACTCGAGGGCTTGTCCCGACATCATGTGTTTATTTCTTATGCACACTTCTTTCCCTTTACATATTTCTTATGCACACTTCTTTCCCTTTACATATTTCTTATGCACACTTCTTTCCCTTTACATATTTCTTATGCACACTTCTTTCCCTTTACATATTTCTTATGCACACTTCTTTCCCTTTACATATTTCTTATGCACACTTCTTTCCCTTTACATATTTCTTATGCACTCTTCTTTCCCTTTACATATTTCTTATGCACACTTCTTTCCCTTTACATATTTCTTATGCACACTTCTTTCCCTTTACATATTTCCTATGCACACTTCTTTCCCTTTACATATTTCTTATGCACACTTCTTTCCCTTTACATATTTCTTATGCACACTTCTTTCCCTTTACATATTTCTTATGCACACTTCTTTCCCTTTACATATTTCTTATGCACACTTCTTTCCCTTTACATATTTCTTATGCACACTTCTTTCCCTTTACATATTTCTTATGCAAACTTCTTTCCCTTTACATATTTCTTATGCACACTTCTTTCCCTTTACATATTTCTTATGCACACTTCTTTCCCTTTACATATTTCTTATGCACACTTCTTTCCCTTTACATATTTATTATGCACACTTCTTTCCCTTTACATATTTCTTATGCACACTTCTTTCCCTTTACATATTTCTTATGCACACTTCTTTCCCTTTACATATTTCTTATGCACACTTATTTCCCTTTACATATTTCTTATGCACACTTCTTTCCATTTACATATTTCCTATGCACACTTCTTTCCCTTTACATATTTCTTATGCACACTTCGTTCCCTTTACATATTTCTTATGCACACTTATTTCCCTTTATTATTTCTTATGCACACTTCTTTCCCTTTACATATTTAACTCGAGGGCTTGTCCCGACATCATGTGTTTATTTCTTATGCACACTTCTTTCCCTTTACATATTTCTTATGCAAACTTCTTTCCCTTTACATATTTCTTATGCACACTTCTTTCCCTTTACATATTTCTTATGCACACTTCTTTCCCTTTACATATTTCTTATGCACACTTCTTTCCCTTTACATATTTCTTATGCACACTTATTTCCCTTTACATATTTCTTATGCACACTTCTTTCCCTTTACATATTTCTTATGCACACTTCTTTCCCTTTACATATTTCTTATGCACACTTATTTCCCTTTACATATTTCGTATGCACACTTATTTCCCTTTATTATTTCTTATGCACACTTCTTTCCCTTTACATATTTAACTCGAGGGCTTGTCCCGACATCATGTGTTTATTTCTTATGCACACTTCTTTCCCTTTACATATTTCTTATGCACACTTCTTTCCCTTTACATATTTCTTATGCACACTTCTTTCCCTTTACATATTTCTCATGCACACTTCTTTCCCTTTACATATTTCTTATGCACACTTCTTTCCCTTTACATATTTCTTATGCACACTTCTTTCCCTTTACATATTTCTTATGCACTCTTCTTTCCCTTTACATATTTCTTATGCACACTTCTTTCCCTTTACATATTTAACTCGAGGGCTTGTTCCCACATCATGTGTTTATTTCTTATGCACACTTCTTTCCCTTTACATATTTAACTCGAGGGCTTGTTCCCACATCATGTGTTTATTTCTTATGCACACTTCTTTCCCTTTACATATTTCTTATGCACACTTCTTTCCCTTTACATATTTCTTATGCACACTTCTTTCCCTTTACATATTTCTTATGCACACTTCTTTCCCTTTACATATTTCTTATGCACACTTCTTTCCCTTTACATATTTCTTATGCACACTTCTTTCCCTTTACATATTTCTTATGCACACTTCTTTTCCTTTACATATTTCTTATGCACACTTCTTTCCCTTTACATATTTCTTATGCACACTTCTTTCCCTTTACATATTTCTTATGCACACTTCTTTCCCTTTACATATTTCTTATGCACACTTCTTTCCCTCTACATATTTCTTATGCACACTTCTTTCCCTTTACATATTTCTTATGCACACTTCTTTCCATTTACATATTTCTTATGCACACTTCTTTCCCTTTACATATTTCTTATGCACACTTCTTTCCCTTTACATATTTCTTATGCACACTTCGTTCCCTTTACATATTTCTCATGCACACTTCTTTCCCTTTACATATTTCTTATGCACACTTCTTTCCCTTTACATATTTTTTTATGCACACTTCTTTCCCTTTACATATTTCTTATGCACACTTCTTTCCCTTTACATATTTCTTATGCACACTTCTTTCCCTTTACATATTTCTTATGCACACTTCTTTCCCTTTACATATTTCTTATGCACACTTCTTTCCCTTTACATATTTCTTATGCACACTTCTTTCCCTTTACATATTTCTTATGCACACTTCTTTCCCTTTACATATTTCTTATGCACACTTCTTTCCCTTTACATATTTCTTATGCACACTTCTTTCCCTTTACATATTTCTTATGCACACTTATTTCCCTTTACATATTTCTTATGCACACTTCTTTCCCTTTACATATTTCTTATGCACACTTCTTTCCCTTTACATATTTCTTATGCACACTTATTTCCCTTTACATATTTCATATGCACACTTCTTTCCCTTTACATATTTCTTATGCACACTTATTTCCCTTTACATATTTCTTATGCACACTTCTTTCCCTTTATTATTTCTTATGCACACTTCTTTCCCTTTACATATTTAACTCGAGGGCTTGTCCCGACATCATGTGTTTATTTCTTATGCACACTTCTTTCCCTTTACATATTTCTTATGCAAACTTCTTTCCCTTTACATATTTCTTATGCACACTTCTTTCCCTTTACATATTTCTTATGCACACTTCTTTCCCTTTACATATTTCTTATGCACACTTCTTTCCCTTTACATATTTCTTATGCACACTTATTTCCCTTTACATATTTCTTATGCACACTTCTTTCCCTTTACATATTTCTTATGCACACTTCTTTCCCTTTACATATTTCTTATGCACACTTCGTTCCCTTTACATATTTCTTATGCACACTTATTTCCCTTTATTATTTCTTATGCACACTTCTTTCCCTTTACATATTTAACTCGAGGGCTTGTCCCGACATCATGTGTTTATTTCTTATGCACACTTCTTTCCCTTTACATATTTCTTATGCAAACTTCTTTCCCTTTACATATTTCTTATGCACACTTCTTTCCCTTTACATATTTCTTATGCACACTTCTTTCCCTTTACATATTTCTTATGCACACTTCTTTCCCTTTACATATTTCTTATGCACACTTCTTTCATTTTACATATTTCTTATGCACACTTCTTTCCCTTTACATATTTCTTATGCACACTTCTTTCCCTTTACATATTTCTTATGCACACTTCTTTCCATTTACATATTTCTTATGCACACTTCTTTCCCTTTACATATTTCTTATGCACACTTCTTTCCCTTTACATATTTCTTATGCACACTTCTTTCCCTTTACATATTTCTTATGCACACTTCTTTCCCTTTACATATTTCTTATGCACACTTCTTTCATTTTACATATTTCTTATGCACACTTCTTTCCCTTTACATATTTCTTATGCACACTTCTTTCCCTTTACATATTTCTTATGCACACTTCTTTTCCCTTTACATATTTCTTATGCACACTTCTTTCCCTTTACATATTTCTTATGCACACTTCTTTCCCTTTACATATTTCTTATGCACACTTCTTTCCCTTTACATATTTCTTGTGCACACTTCTTTCCCTTTACATATTTCTTGTGCACACTTCTTTCCCTTTACATATTTCTTGTGCACACTTCTTTCCCTTTACATATTTCTTATGCACACTTCTTTCCCTTTACATATTTCTTATGCACACTTCTTTCCCTTTACATATTTCTTATGCACACTTCTTTCCCTTTACATATTTCTTATGCACACTTCTTTTCCCTTTACATATTTCTTATGCACACTTCTTTCCCTTTACATATTTCTTATGCACACTTCTTTCCCTTTACATATTTCTTATGCACACTTCTTTCCCTTTACATATTTCTTATGCACACTTCTTTCCCTTTACATATTTCTTATGCACACTTCTTTCCCTTTACATATTTATTATGCACACTTATTTCCCTTTACATATTTCTTATGCACACTTCTTTCCCTTTACATATTTCTTATGCACACTTCTTTCCCTTTACATATTTCTTATGCACACTTCTTTCCCTTTACATATTTCTTATGCACACTTCTTCCCCTTTACATATTTCTTATGCACACTTCTTTCCCTTTACATATTTCTTATGCACACTTCTTTCCGTTTACATATTTCTTATGCACACTTCTTTCCCTTTACATATTTCTTATGCACACTTCTTTCCCTTTACATATTTCTTATGCACACTTCTTTCCCTTTACATATTTCGTATGCACACTTCTTTCCCTTTACATATTTCTTATGCACACTTCTTTCCCTTTACATATTTCTTATGCACACTTCTTTCCCTTTACATATTTCTTATGCACACTTCTTTCCCTTTACATATTTCTTATGCACACTTCTTTCCCTTTACATATTTCTTATGCACACTTCTTTCCCTTTACATATTTCTTATGCACACTTCTTTCCCTTTACATATTTCTTATGCACACTTCTTTCCCTTTACATATTTCTTATGCACACTTCTTTCCCTTTACATATTTCTTATGCACACTTCTTTCCCTTTACATATTTCTTATGCACACTTCTTTCCCTTTACATATTTCTTATGCACACTTCTTTCCCTTTACATATTTCTTATGCACACTTCTTTCCCTTTACATATTTCTTATGCACACTTCTTTCCCTTTACATATTTCTTATGCACACTTCTTTCCCTTTACATATTTCTTATGCACACTTCTTTTCCCTTTACATATTTCTTATGCACACTTCTTTCCCTTTACATATTTCTTATGCACACTTCTTTCCCTTTACATATTTCTTATGCACACTTCTTTTCCTTTACATATTTCTTATGCACACTTCTTTCCCTTTACATATTTCTTATGCACACTTCTTTCCATTTACATATTTCTTATGCACACTTCTTTCCCTTTACATATTTCTTATGCACACTTCTTTCCCTTTACATATTTCTTATGCACACTTCTTTCCCTTTACATATTTCTTATGCACACTTCTTTCCCTTTACATATTTCTTATGCACACTTCTTTTCCCTTTACATATTTCTTATGCACACTTCTTTCCCTTTACATATTTCTTATGCACACTTCTTTCCCTTTACATATTTCTTATGCACACTTCTTTCCCTTTACATATTTCTTATGCACACTTCTTTCCCTTTACATATTACTTATGCACACTTCTTTCCCTTTACATATTTCTTATGCACACTTCTTTCCCTTTACATATTTCTTATGCACACTTCTTTTCCCTTTACATATTTCTTATGCACACTTCTTTCCCTTTACATATTTCTTATGCACACTTCTTTCCCTTTACATATTTCTTATGCACACTTCTTTTCCTTTACATATTTCTTATGCACACTTCTTTCCCTTTACATATTTCTTATGCACACTTCTTTCCATTTACATATTTCTTATGCACACTTCTTTCCCTTTACATATTTCTTATGCACACTTCTTTCCCTTTACATATTTCTTATGCACACTTCTTTCCCTTTACATATTTCTTATGCACACTTCTTTCCCTTTACATATTTCTTATGCACACTTCTTTTCCCTTTACATATTTCGTATGCACACTTCTTTCCCTTTACATATTTCTTATGCACACTTCTTTCCCTTTACATATTTCTTATGCACACTTCTTTCCCTTTACATATTTCTTATGCACACTTCTTTCCCTTTACATATTTCTTATGCACACTTCTTTCCCTTTACATATTTCTTATGCACACTTATTTCCCTTTACATATTTCTTATGCACACTTCTTTCCCTTTACATATTTCTTATGCACACTTCTTTCCCTTTACATATTTCTTATGCACACTTCTTTCCCTTTACATATTTCTTATGCACACTTCTTCCCCTTTACATATTTCTTATGCACACTTCTTTCCCTTTACATATTTCTTATGCACACTTCTTTCCCTTTACATATTTCTTATGCACACTTCTTTCCCTTTACATATTTCTTATGCACACTTCTTTCCCTTTACATATTTCTTATGCACACTTCTTTCCCTTTACATATTTCTTATGCACACTTCTTTCCCTTTACATATTTCTTATGCACACTTCTTTCCCTTTACATATTTCTTATGCACACTTCTTTCCCTTTACATATTTCTTATGCACACTTCTTTCCCTTTACATATTTCTTATGCACACTTCTTTCCCTTTACATATTTCGTATGCACACTTCTTTCCCTTTACATATTTCTTATGCACACTTCTTTCCCTTTACATATTTCTTATGCACACTTCTTTCCCTTTACATATTTCTTATGCACACTTCTTTCTCTTTACATATTTCTTATGCACACTTCTTTCCCTTTACATATTTCTTATGCACACTTCTTTCCCTTTACATATTTCTTATGCACACTTCTTTCCCTTTACATATTTCTTATGCACACTTCTTTCCCTTTACATATTTCTTATGCACACTTCTTTCCCTTTACATATTTCTTATGCACACTTCTTTCCCTTTACATATTTCTTATGCACACTTCTTTCCCTTTACATATTTCTTATGCACACTTCTTTCCCTTTACATATTTCTTATGCACACTTCTTCCCCTTTACATATTTCTTATGCACACTTCTTTCCCTTTACATATTTCTTATGCACACTTCTTTCCCTTTACATATTTCTTATGCACACTTCTTTCCCTTTACATATTTCTTATGCACACTTCTTCCCCTTTACATATTTCTTATGCACACTTCTTTCCCTTTACATATTTCTTATGCACACTTCTTTCCCTTTACATATTTCTTATGCACACTTCTTTCCCTTTACATATTTCTTATGCACACTTCTTTCCCTTTACATATTTCTTATGCACATTTCTTTCCCTTTACATATTTCTTATGCACACTTCTTTCCCTTTACATATTTCTTATGCACACTTCTTTCCCTTTACATATTTCTTATGCACACTTCTTTCCCTTTACATATTTCTTATGCACACTTCTTTCCCTTTACATATTTCTTATGCACACTTCTTTCCCTTTACATATTTCGTATGCACACTTCTTTCCCTTTACATATTTCTTATGCACACTTCTTTCCCTTTACATATTTCTTATGCACACTTCTTTCCCTTTACATATTTCTTATGCACACTTCTTTCCCTTTACATATTTCTTATGCACACTTCTTTCCCTTTACATATTTCTTATGCACACTTCTTTCCCTTTACATATTTCTTATGCACACTTCTTTCCCTTTACATATTTCTTATGCACACTTCTTTCCCTTTACATATTTCTTATGCACACTTCTTTCCCTTTACATATTTCTTATGCACACTTCTTTCCCTTTACATATTTCTTATGCACACTTCTTTCCCTTTACATATTTCTTATGCACACTTCTTTCCCTTTACATATTTCTTATGCACACTTCTTTCCCTTTACATATTTCTTATGCACACTTCTTTCCCTTTACATATTTCTTATGCACACTTCTTTCCCTTTACATATTTCTTATGCACACTTCTTTCCCTTTACATATTTCTTATGCACACGTCTTTCCCTTTACATATTTCTTATGCACACTTCTTCCCCTTTACATATTTCTTATGCACACTTCTTTCCCTTTACATATTTCTTATGCACACTTCTTTCCCTTTACATATTTCTTATGCACACTTCTTTCCCTTTACATATTTCTTATGCACACTTCTTTCCCTTTACATATTTAACTCGAGGGCTTGTTCCCACATCATGTGTTTATTTCTTATGCACACTTCTTTCCCTTTACATATTTAACTCGAGGGCTTGTTCCCACATCATGTGTTTATTTCTTATGCACACTTCTTTCCCTTTACATATTTCTTATGCACACTTCTTTCCCTTTACATATTTCTTATGCACACTTCTTTCCCTTTACATATTTCTTATGCACACTTCTTTCCCTTTACATATTTCTTATGCACACTTCTTTCCCTTTACATATTTCTTATGCACACTTCTTTCCCTTTACATATTTCTTATGCACACTTCTTTTCCTTTACATATTTCTTATGCACACTTCTTTCCCTTTACATATTTCTTATGCACACTTCTTTCCCTTTACATATTTCTTATGCACACTTCTTTCCCTTTACATATTTCTTATGCACACTTCTTTCCCTTTACATATTTCTTATGCACACTTCTTTCCCTTTACATATTTCTTATGCACACTTCTTTCCATTTACATATTTCTTATGCACACTTCTTTCCCTTTACATATTTCTTATGCACACTTCTTTCCCTTTACATATTTCTTATGCACACTTCGTTCCCTTTACATATTTCTCATGCACACTTCTTTCCCTTTACATATTTCTTATGCACACTTCTTTCCCTTTACATATTTTTTTATGCACACTTCTTTCCCTTTACATATTTCTTATGCACACTTCTTTCCCTTTACATATTTCTTATGCACACTTCTTTCCCTTTACATATTTCTTATGCACACTTCTTTCCCTTTACATATTTCTTATGCACACTTCTTTCCCTTTACATATTTCTTATGCACACTTCTTTCCCTTTACATATTTCTTATGCACACTTCTTTCCCTTTACATATTTCTTATGCACACTTCTTTCCCTTTACATATTTCTTATGCACACTTCTTTCCCTTTACATATTTCTTATGCACACTTATTTCCCTTTACATATTTCTTATGCACACTTCTTTCCCTTTACATATTTCTTATGCACACTTCTTTCCCTTTACATATTTCTTATGCACACTTATTTCCCTTTACATATTTCATATGCACACTTCTTTCCCTTTACATATTTCTTATGCACACTTATTTCCCTTTACATATTTCTTATGCACACTTCTTTCCCTTTATTATTTCTTATGCACACTTCTTTCCCTTTACATATTTAACTCGAGGGCTTGTCCCGACATCATGTGTTTATTTCTTATGCACACTTCTTTCCCTTTACATATTTCTTATGCAAACTTCTTTCCCTTTACATATTTCTTATGCACACTTCTTTCCCTTTACATATTTCTTATGCACACTTCTTTCCCTTTACATATTTCTTATGCACACTTCTTTCCCTTTACATATTTCTTATGCACACTTATTTCCCTTTACATATTTCTTATGCACACTTCTTTCCCTTTACATATTTCTTATGCACACTTCTTTCCCTTTACATATTTCTTATGCACACTTCGTTCCCTTTACATATTTCTTATGCACACTTATTTCCCTTTATTATTTCTTATGCACACTTCTTTCCCTTTACATATTTAACTCGAGGGCTTGTCCCGACATCATGTGTTTATTTCTTATGCACACTTCTTTCCCTTTACATATTTCTTATGCAAACTTCTTTCCCTTTACATATTTCTTATGCACACTTCTTTCCCTTTACATATTTCTTATGCACACTTCTTTCCCTTTACATATTTCTTATGCACACTTCTTTCCCTTTACATATTTCTTATGCACACTTATTTCCCTTTACATATTTCTTATGCACACTTCTTTCCCTTTACATATTTCTTATGCACACTTCTTTCCCTTTACATATTTCTTATGCACACTTATTTCCCTTTACATATTTCGTATGCACACTTATTTCCCTTTATTATTTCTTATGCACACTTCTTTCCCTTTACATATTTAACTCGAGGGCTTGTCCCGACATCATGTGTTTATTTCTTATGCACACTTCTTTCCCTTTACATATTTCTTATGCACACTTCTTTCCCTTTACATATTTCTTATGCACACTTCTTTCCCTTTACATATTTCTTATGCACACTTCTTTCCCTTTACATATTTCTTATGCACACTTCTTTCCCTTTACATATTTCTTATGCACACTTCTTTCCCTTTACATATTTCTTATGCACTCTTCTTTCCCTTTACATATTTCTTATGCACACTTCTTTCCCTTTACATATTTAACTCGAGGGCTTGTTCCCACATCATGTGTTTATTTCTTATGCACACTTCTTTCCCTTTACATATTTAACTCGAGGGCTTGTTCCCACATCATGTGTTTATTTCTTATGCACACTTCTTTCCCTTTACATATTTCTTATGCACACTTCTTTCCCTTTACATATTTCTTATGCACACTTCTTTCCCTTTACATATTTCTTATGCACACTTCTTTCCCTTTACATATTTCTTATGCACACTTCTTTCCCTTTACATATTTCTTATGCACACTTCTTTCCCTTTACATATTTCTTATGCACACTTCTTTTCCTTTACATATTTCTTATGCACACTTCTTTCCCTTTACATATTTCTTATGCACACTTCTTTCCCTTTACATATTTCTTATGCACACTTCTTTCCCTTTACATATTTCTTATGCACACTTCTTTCCCTCTACATATTTCTTATGCACACTTCTTTCCCTTTACATATTTCTTATGCACACTTCTTTCCATTTACATATTTCTTATGCACACTTCTTTCCCTTTACATATTTCTTATGCACACTTCTTTCCCTTTACATATTTCTTATGCACACTTCGTTCCCTTTACATATTTCTCATGCACACTTCTTTCCCTTTACATATTTCTTATGCACACTTCTTTCCCTTTACATATTTTTTTATGCACACTTCTTTCCCTTTACATATTTCTTATGCACACTTCTTTCCCTTTACATATTTCTTATGCACACTTCTTTCCCTTTACATATTTCTTATGCACACTTCTTTCCCTTTACATATTTCTTATGCACACTTCTTTCCCTTTACATATTTCTTATGCACACTTCTTTCCCTTTACATATTTCTTATGCACACTTCTTTCCCTTTACATATTTCTTATGCACACTTCTTTCCCTTTACATATTTCTTATGCACACTTCTTTCCCTTTACATATTTCTTATGCACACTTATTTCCCTTTACATATTTCTTATGCACACTTCTTTCCCTTTACATATTTCTTATGCACACTTCTTTCCCTTTACATATTTCTTATGCACACTTATTTCCCTTTACATATTTCATATGCACACTTCTTTCCCTTTACATATTTCTTATGCACACTTATTTCCCTTTACATATTTCTTATGCACACTTCTTTCCCTTTATTATTTCTTATGCACACTTCTTTCCCTTTACATATTTAACTCGAGGGCTTGTCCCGACATCATGTGTTTATTTCTTATGCACACTTCTTTCCCTTTACATATTTCTTATGCAAACTTCTTTCCCTTTACATATTTCTTATGCACACTTCTTTCCCTTTACATATTTCTTATGCACACTTCTTTCCCTTTACATATTTCTTATGCACACTTCTTTCCCTTTACATATTTCTTATGCACACTTATTTCCCTTTACATATTTCTTATGCACACTTCTTTCCCTTTACATATTTCTTATGCACACTTCTTTCCCTTTACATATTTCTTATGCACACTTCGTTCCCTTTACATATTTCTTATGCACACTTATTTCCCTTTATTATTTCTTATGCACACTTCTTTCCCTTTACATATTTAACTCGAGGGCTTGTCCCGACATCATGTGTTTATTTCTTATGCACACTTCTTTCCCTTTACATATTTCTTATGCAAACTTCTTTCCCTTTACATATTTCTTATGCACACTTCTTTCCCTTTACATATTTCTTATGCACACTTCTTTCCCTTTACATATTTCTTATGCACACTTCTTTCCCTTTACATATTTCTTATGCACACTTCTTTCCCTTTACATATTTCTTATGCACACTTCTTTCCCTTTACATATTTCTTATGCACACTTCTTTCCCTTTACATATTTCTTATGCACACTTCTTTCCCTTTACATATTTCTTATGCACACTTATTTCCCTTTACATATTTCTTATGCACACTTCTTTCCCTTTACATATTTCTTATGCACACTTCTTTCCCTTTACATATTTCTTATGCACACTTATTTCCCTTTACATATTTCGTATGCACACTTATTTCCCTTTATTATTTCTTATGCACACTTCTTTCCCTTTACATATTTAACTCGAGGGCTTGTCCCGACATCATGTGTTTATTTCTTATGCACACTTCTTTCCCTTTACATATTTCTTATGCACACTTCTTTCCCTTTACATATTTCTTATGCACACTTCTTTCCCTTTACATATTTCTTATGCACACTTCTTTCCCTTTACATATTTCTTATGCACACTTCTTTCCCTTTACATATTTCTTATGCACACTTCTTTCCCTTTACATATTTCTTATGCACTCTTCTTTCCCTTTACATATTTCTTATGCACACTTCTTTCCCTTTACATATTTAACTCGAGGGCTTGTTCCCACATCATGTGTTTATTTCTTATGCACACTTCTTTCCCTTTACATATTTAACTCGAGGGCTTGTTCCCACATCATGTGTTTATTTCTTATGCACACTTCTTTCCCTTTACATATTTCTTATGCACACTTCTTTCCCTTTACATATTTCTTATGCACACTTCTTTCCCTTTACATATTTCTTATGCACACTTCTTTCCCTTTACATATTTCTTATGCACACTTCTTTCCCTTTACATATTTCTTATGCACACTTCTTTCCCTTTACATATTTCTTATGCACACTTCTTTTCCTTTACATATTTCTTATGCACACTTCTTTCCCTTTACATATTTCTTATGCACACTTCTTTCCCTTTACATATTTCTTATGCACACTTCTTTCCCTTTACATATTTCTTATGCACACTTCTTTCCCTTTACATATTTCTTATGCACACTTCTTTCCCTTTACATATTTCTTATGCACACTTCTTTCCATTTACATATTTCTTATGCACACTTCTTTCCCTTTACATATTTCTTATGCACACTTCGTTCCCTTTACATATTTCTCATGCACACTTCTTTCCCTTTACATATTTCTTATGCACACTTCTTTCCCTTTACATATTTTTTTATGCACACTTCTTTCCCTTTACATATTTCTTATGCACACTTCTTTCCCTTTACATATTTCTTATGCACACTTCTTTCCCTTTACATATTTCTTATGCACACTTCTTTCCCTTTACATATTTCTTATGCACACTTCTTTCCCTTTACATATTTCTTATGCACACTTCTTTCCCTTTACATATTTCTTATGCACACTTCTTTCCCTTTACATATTTCTTATGCACACTTCTTTCCCTTTACATATTTCTTATGCACACTTCTTTCCCTTTACATATTTCTTATGCACACTTCTTTCCCTTTACATATTTCTTATGCACACTTCTTTCCCTTTACATATTTCTTATGCACACTTCTTTCCCTTTACATATTTCTTATGCACTCTTCTTTCCCTTTACATATTTCTTATGCACACTTCTTTCCCTTTACATATTTCTTATGCACACTTCTTTCCCTTTACATATTTCCTATGCACACTTCTTTCCCTTTACATATTTCTTATGCACACTTCTTTCCCTTTACATATTTCTTATGCACACTTCTTTCCCTTTACATATTTCTTATGCACACTTCTTTCCCTTTACATATTTCTTATGCAAACTTCTTTCCCTTTACATATTTCTTATGCACACTTCTTTCCCTTTACATATTTCTTATGCACACTTCTTTCCCTTTACATATTTCTTATGCACACTTCTTTCCCTTTACATATTTATTATGCACACTTCTTTCCCTTTACATATTTCTTATGCACACTTCTTTCCCTTTACATATTTCTTATGCACACTTCTTTCCCTTTACATATTTCTTATGCACACTTATTTCCCTTTACATATTTCTTATGCACACTTCTTTCCATTTACATATTTCTTATGCGCACTTCTTTCCCTTTACATATTTCTTATGCGCACTTCTTTCCCTTTACATATTTCTTATGCGCACTTCTTTCCCTTTACATATTTCTTATGCGCACTTCTTTCCCTTTACATATTTCTTATGCACACTTCTTTCCCTTTACATATTTCTTATGCACACTTCTTTCCCTTTACATATTTCTTATGCACACTTCTTTCCCTTTACATATTTCTTATGCACACTTCTTTCCCTTTACATATTTCTTATGCACACTTCTTTCCATTTACATATTTCTTATGCACACTTATTTCCCTTTACATATTTCTTATGCACACTTATTTCCCTTTACATATTTCTTATGCACACTTCTTTCCCTTTACATATTTCTTATGCACACTTCTTTCCCTTTACATATTTCTTATGCACACTTATTTCCCTTTACATATTTCTTATGCACACTTCTTTCCCTTTACATATTTCTTATGCACACTTATTTCCCTTTACATATTTCTTATGCACACTTCTTTCCCTTTACATATTTCTTATGCACACTTCTTTCCCTTTACATATTTCTTATGCACACTTCTTTCCCTTTACATATTTATTATGCACACTTCTTTCCCTTTACATATTTCTTATGCACACTTCTTTCCCTTTACATATTTCTTATGCACACTTCTTTCCCTTTACATATTTCTTATGCACACTTCTTTCCCTTTACATATTTCTTATGCACTCTTCTTTCCCTTTACATATTTCTTATGCACACTTCTTTCCCTTTACATATTTCTTATGCACACTTCTTTCCCTTTACATATTTCCTATGCACACTTCTTTCCCTTTACATATTTCTTATGCACACTTCTTTCCCTTTACATATTTCTTATGCACACTTCTTTCCCTTTACATATTTCTTATGCACACTTCTTTCCCTTCACATATTTCTTATGCACACTTCTTTCCCTTTACATATTTCTTATGCACACTTCTTTCCCTTTACATATTTCTTATGCAAACTTCTTTCCCTTTACATATTTCTTATGCACACTTCTTTCCCTTTACATATTTCTTATGCACACTTCTTTCCCTTTACATATTTCTTATGCACACTTCTTTCTCTTTACATATTTCTTATGCACACTTCTTTTCCCTTTACATATTTCTTATGCACACTTCTTTCCCTTTACATATTTCTTATGCACACTTCTTTCCCTTTACATATTTCTTATGCACACTTCTTTCCCTTTACATATTTCTTATGCACACTTCTTTCCCTTTACATATTTCTTATGCACACTTCTTTCCCTTTACATATTTCTTATGCACACTTCTTTCCCTTTACATATTTCTTATGCACACTTCTTTCCCTTTACATATTTCTTATGCACACTTCTTTCCCTTTACATATTTCTTATGCACACTTCTTTCCCTTTAAATATTTCTTATGCACACTTCTTTCCCTTTACATATTTCTTATGCACACTTCTTTCCCTTTACATATTTCTTATGCACACTTCTTTCTCTTTACATATTTCTTATGCACACTTCTTTCCCTTTACATATTTCGTATGCACACTTCTTTCCCTTTACATATTTCTTATGCACACTTCTTTCCCTTTACATATTTCTTATGCACACTTCTTTCCCTTTACATATTTCTTATGCACACTTCTTTCCCTTTACATATTTCTTATGCACACTTCTTTCCCTTTACATATTTCTTATGCACACTTCTTTCCCTTTACATATTTCTTATGCACACTTCTTTCCCTTTACATATTTCTTATGCACACTTCTTTCCCTTTACATATTTCTTATGCACACTTCTTTCCCTTTACATATTTCTTATGCACACTTCTTTCCCTTTACATATTTCTTATGCACACTTCTTTCCCTTTACATATTTCTTATGCACACTTCTTTCCATTTACATATTTCTTATGCACACTTCTTTCCCTTTACATATTTCTTATGCACACTTCTTTCCCTTTACATATTTCTTATGCACACTTCTTTCCCTTTACATATTTCTTATGCACACTTCTTTCCCTTTACATATTTCTTATGCACACTTCTTTCCCTTTACATATTTCTTATGCACACTTCTTTCCCTTTACATATTTCTTATGCACACTTCTTTCCCTTTACATATTTCTTATGCACACTTCTTTCCCTTTACATATTTCTCATGCACACTTCTTTCCCTTTACATATTTCTTATGCACACTTCTTTCCCTTTACATATTTCTTATGCACACTTCTTTCCCTTTACATATTTCTTATGCACACTTCTTTCCCTTTACATATTTCGTATGCACACTTCTTTCCCTTTACATATTTCTTATGCACACTTCTTTCCCTTTACATATTTCTTATGCACACTTCTTTCCCTTTACATATTTCTTATGCACACTTCTTTCCCTTTACATATTTCTTATGCACACTTCTTTCCCTTTACATATTTATTATGCACACTTCTTTCCCTTTACATATTTCTTATGCACACTTCTTTCCCTTTACATATTTCTTATGCACACTTCTTTCCCTTTACATATTTCTTATGCACACTTCTTTCCCTTTACATATTTCTTATGCACACTTCTTTCCCTTTACATATTTCTTATGCACACTTCTTTCCCTTTACATATTTCTTATGCACACTTCTTTCCCTTTACATATTTCTTATGCACACTTCTTTCCCTTTACATATTTCTTATGCACACTTCTTTCCCTTTACATATTTCTTATGCACACTTATTTCCCTTTACATATTTCTTATGCACACTTCTTTCCCTTTACATATTTCTTATGCACACTTCTTTCCCTTTACATATTTCTTATGCACACTTCGTTCCCTTTACATATTTCTTATGCACACTTATTTCCCTTTATTATTTCTTATGCACACTTCTTTCCCTTTACATATTTAACTCGAGGGCTTGTCCCGACATCATGTGTTTATTTCTTATGCACACTTCTTTCCCTTTACATATTTCTTATGCAAACTTCTTTCCCTTTACATATTTCTTATGCACACTTCTTTCCCTTTACATATTTCTTATGCACACTTCTTTCCCTTTACATATTTCTTATGCACACTTCTTTCCCTTTACATATTTCTTATGCACACTTATTTCCCTTTAACTATTTCTTATGCACACTTCTTTCCCTTTACATATTTCTTATGCACACTTCTTTCCCTTTACATATTTCTTATGCACACTTATTTCCCTTTACATATTTCGTATGCACACTTATTTCCCTTTATTATTTCTTATGCACACTTCTTTCCCTTTACATATTTAACTCGAGGGCTTGTCCCGACATCATGTGTTTATTTCTGATGCACACTTCTTTCCCTTTACATATTTCTTATGCACACTTCTTTCCCTTTACATATTTCTTATGCACACTTCTTTCCCTTTACATATTTCTTATGCACACTTCTTTCCCTTTACATATTTCTTATGCACACTTCTTTCCCTTTACATATTTCTTATGCACACTTCTTTCCCTTTACATATTTCTTATGCACTCTTCTTTCCCTTTACATATTTCTTATGCACACTTCTTTCCCTTTACATATTTCTTATGCACACTTCTTTCCCTTTACATATTTCCTATGCACACTTCTTTCCCTTTACATATTTCTTATGCACACTTCTTTCCCTTTACATATTTCTTATGCACACTTCTTTCCCTTTACATATTTCTTATGCACACTTCTTTCCCTTTACATATTTCTTATGCAAACTTCTTTCCCTTTACATATTTCTTATGCACACTTCTTTCCCTTTACATATTTATTATGCACACTTCTTTCCCTTTACATATTTCTTATGCACACTTCTTTCCCTTTACATATTTCTTATGCACACTTCTTTCCCTTTACATATTTCTTATGCACACTTATTTCCCTTTACATATTTCTTATGCACACTTCTTTCCATTTACATATTTCTTATGCGCACTTCTTTCCCTTTACATATTTCTTATGCGCACTTCTTTCCCTTTACATATTTCTTATGCGCACTTCTTTCCCTTTACATATTTCTTATGCGCACTTCTTTCCCTTTACATATTTCTTATGCACACTTCTTTCCCTTTACATATTTCTTATGCACACTTCTTTCCCTTTACATATTTCTTATGCACACTTCTTTCCCTTTACATATTTCTTATGCACACTTCTTTCCCTTTACATATTTCTTATGCACACTTCTTTCCATTTACATATTTCTTATGCACACTTATTTCCCTTTACATATTTCTTATGCACACTTATTTCCCTTTACATATTTCTTATGCACACTTCTTTCCCTTTACATATTTCTTATGCACACTTCTTTCCCTTTACATATTTCTTATGCACACTTATTTCCCTTTACATATTTCTTATGCACACTTCTTTCCCTTTACATATTTCTTATGCACACTTATTTCCCTTTACATATTTCTTATGCACACTTCTTTCCCTTTACATATTTCTTATGCACACTTCTTTCCCTTTACATATTTCTTATGCACACTTCTTTCCCTTTACATATTTCTTATGCACACTTCTTTCCCTTTACATATTTCTTATGCACACTTCTTTCCCTTTACATATTTCTTATGCACACTTCTTTCCCTTTACATATTTCTTATGCACACTTCTTTCCCTTTACATATTTCTTATGCACACTTCTTTCCCTTTACATATTTCTTATGCACACTTCTTTCCCTTTACATATTTCTTATGCACACTTCTTTCCCTTTACATATTTCTTATGCACACTTCTTTCCCTTTACATATTTCTTATGCACACTTCTTTCCCTTTACATATTTCTTATGCACACTTCTTTCCCTTTACATATTTCTTATGCACACTTCTTTCCCTTTACATATTTCTTATGCACACTTCTTTCCCTTTACATATTTCTTATGCACACTTCTTTCCCTTTACATATTTCTTATGCACACTTCTTTCCCTTTACATATTTCTTATGCACACTTCTTTCCCTTTACATATTTCTTATGCACACTTCTTTCCCTTTACATATTTCTTATGCACACTTCTTTCCCTTTACATATTTCTTATGCACACTTCTTTCCCTTTACATATTTCTTATGCACACTTCTTTCCCTTTACATATTTCTTATGCACACTTCTTTCCCTTTACATATTTCTTATGCACACTTCTTTCCCTTTACATATTTCTTATGCACACTTCTTTCCCTTTACATATTTCTTATGCACACTTCTTTCCCTTTACATATTTCTTATGCACACTTCTTTCCCTTTACATATTTCTTATGCACACTTCTTTCCCTTTACATATTTCTTATGCACACTTCTTTCCCTTTACATATTTCTTATGCACACTTCTTTCCCTTTACATATTTCTTATGCACACTTCTTTCCCTTTACATATTTCTTATGCACACTTCTTTCCCTTTACATATTTCTTATGCACACTTCTTTCCCTTTACATATTTCTTATGCACACTTCTTTCCCTTTACATATTTCTTATGCACACTTCTTTCCCTTTACATATTTCTTATGCACACTTCTTTCCCTTTACATATTTCTTATGCACACTTCTTTCCCTTTACATATTTCTTATGCACACTTCTTTCCCTTTACATATTTCTTATGCACACTTCTTTCCCTTTACATATTTCTTATGCACACTTCTTTCCCTTTACATATTTCTTATGCACACTTCTTTCCCTTTACATATTTCTTATGCACACTTCTTTCCCTTTACATATTTCTTATGCACACTTCTTTCCCTTTACATATTTCTTATGCACACTTCTTTCCCTTTACATATTTCTTATGCACACTTCTTTCCCTTTACATATTTCTTATGCACACTTCTTTCCCTTTACATATTTCTTATGCACACTTCTTTCCCTTTACATATTTCTTATGCACACTTCTTTCCCTTTACATATTTCTTATGCACACTTCTTTCCCTTTACATATTTCTTATGCACACTTCTTTCCCTTTACATATTTCTTATGCACACTTCTTTCCCTTTACATATTTCTTATGCACACTTCTTTCCCTTTACATATTTCTTATGCACACTTCTTTCCCTTTACATATTTCTTATGCACACTTCTTTCCCTTTACATATTTCTTATGCACACTTCTTTCCCTTTACATATTTCTTATGCACACTTCTTTCCCTTTACATATTTCTTATGCACACTTCTTTCCCTTTACATATTTCTTATGCACACTTCTTTCCCTTTACATATTTCTTATGCACACTTCTTTCCCTTTACATATTTCTTATGCACACTTCTTTCCCTTTACATATTTCTTATGCACACTTCTTTCCCTTTACATATTTCTTATGCACACTTCTTTCCCTTTACATATTTCTTATGCACACTTCTTTCCCTTTACATATTTCTTATGCACACTTCTTTCCCTTTACATATTTCTTATGCACACTTCTTTCCCTTTACATATTTCTTATGCACACTTCTTTCCCTTTACATATTTCTTATGCACACTTCTTTCCCTTTACATATTTCTTATGCACACTTCTTTCCCTTTACATATTTCTTATGCACACTTCTTTCCCTTTACATATTTCTTATGCACACTTCTTTCCCTTTACATATTTCTTATGCACACTTCTTTCCCTTTACATATTTCTTATGCACACTTCTTTCCCTTTACATATTTCTTATGCACACTTCTTTCCCTTTACATATTTCTTATGCACACTTCTTTCCCTTTACATATTTCTTATGCACACTTCTTTCCCTTTACATACACTTCTTTCCCTTTACATATTTCTTATGCACACTTCTTTCCCTTTACATATTTCTTATGCACACTTCTTTCCCTTTACATATTTCTTATGCACACTTCTTTCCCTTTACATATTTCTTATGCACACTTCTTTCCCTTTACATATTTCTTATGCACACTTCTTTCCCTTTACATATTTCTTATGCACACTTCTTTCCCTTTACATATTTCTTATGCACACTTCTTTCCCTTTACATATTTCTTATGCACACTTCTTTCCCTTTACATATTTCTTATGCACACTTCTTTCCCTTTACATATTTCTTATGCACACTTCTTTCCCTTTACATATTTCTTATGCACACTTCTTTCCCTTTACATATTTCTTATGCACACTTCTTTCCCTTTACATATTTCTTATGCACACTTCTTTCCCTTTACATATTTCTTATGGCACACTTCTTTCCATTTACATATTTCTTATGCACACTTCTTTCCCTTTACATATTTCTTATGCACACTTCTTTCCCTTTACATATTTCTTATACACACTTCTTTCCCTTTACATATTTCTTATGCACACTTCTTTCCCTTTACATATTTCTGATGCACACTTCTTTCCCTTTACATATTTCTTATGCACACTTCTTTCCCTTTACATATTTCTTATGCACACTTCTTTCCCTTTACATATTTCTTATGCACACTTCTTTCCCTTTACATATTTCTTATGCACACTTCTTTCCCTTTACATATTTCTTATGCACACTTCTTTCCCTTTACATATTTCTTATGCACACTTCTTTCCCTTTACATATTTCTTATGCACACTTCTTTCCCTTTACATATTTCTTATGCACACTTCTTTCCCTTTACATATTTCGTATGCACACTTCTTTCCCTTTACATATTTCTTATGCACACTTCTTTCCCTTTACATATTTCTTATGCACACTTCTTTCCCTTTACATATTTCTTATGCACACTTCTTTCCCTTTACATATTTCTTATGCACACTTCTTTCCCTTTACATATTTCTTATGCACACTTCTTTCCCTTTACATATTTCTTATGCACACTTCTTTCCCTTTACATATTTCTTATGCACACTTCTTTCCCTTTACATATTTCTTATGCACACTTCTTTCCCTTTACATATTTCTTATGCACGACTTCTTTCCCTTTACATATTGTCTTATGCACACTTCTTGCCCTTTACATATTTCTTATGCACACTTCTTTCCCTTACATATTTCTTATGCACACTTCTTTCCCTTTACATATTTCTTATGCACACTTCTTTCCCTTTACATATTTCTTATGCACACTTCTTTCCCTTTACATATTTCTTATGCACACTTCTTTCCCTTTACATATTTCTTATGCACACTTCTTTCCCTTTACATATTTATTATGCACACTTCTTTCCCTTTACATATTTCTTATGCACACTTCTTTCCCTTTACATATTTCTTATGCACACTTCTTTCCCTTTACATATTTCTTATGCACACTTCTTTCCTTTACATATTTCTTATGCACACTTCTTTCCCTTTACATATTTCTTATGCACACTTCTTTCCCTTTACATATTTCTTATGCACACTTCTTTCCCTTTACATATTTCTTATGCACACTTCTTTCCCTTTACATATTTCTTATGCACACTTCTTTCCCTTTACATATTTCTTATGCACACTTCTTTCCCTTTACATATTTCTTATGCACACTTCTTTCCCTTTACATATTTCTTATGCACACTTCTTTCCCTTTACATATTTCTTATGCACACTTCTTTCCCTTTACATATTTCTTATGCACACTTCTTTCCCTTTACATATTTCTTATGCACACTTCTTTCCCTTTACATATTTCTTATGCACACTTCTTTCCCTTTACATATTTCTTATGCACACTTCTTTCCCTTTACATATTTCTTATGCACACTTCTTTCCCTTTACATATTTCTTATGCACACTTCTTTCCCTTTACATATTTAACTCGAGGGCTTGTTCCCACATCATGTGTTTATTTCTTATGCACACTTCTTTCCCTTTACATATTTCTTATGCACACTTCTTTCCCTTTACATATTTCTTATGCACACTTCTTTCCCTTTACATATTTCTTATGCACACTTCTTTCCCTTTACATATTTCTTATGCACACTTCTTTCCCTTTACATATTTCTTATGCACACTTCTTTCCCTTTACATATTTCTTATGCACACTTCTTTCCCATTACATATTTCTTATGCACACTTCTTTCCCTTTACATATTTCTTATGCACACTTATTTCCCTTTACATATTTCTTATGCACACTTATTTCCCTTTACATATTTATTATGCACACTTCTTTCCCTTTACATATTTATTATGCACACTTCTTTCCCTTTACATATTTATTATGCACACTTCTTTCCCTTTACATATTTAACTTTTAGGCTTGTTCCCACATCATGTGTTTATTTCTTATGCACACTTCTTTCCCTTTACATATTTCTTATGCACACTTCTTTCCCTTTACATATTTCTTATGCACACTTCTTTCCCTTTACATATTTCTTATGCACACTTCTTTCCCTTTACATATTTCTTATGCACACTTCTTTCCCTTTACATATTTCTTATGCACACTTCTTTCCATTTACATATGTCTTATGCACACTTCTTTCCCTTTACATATTTCTGATGCACACTTCTTTCCCTTTACATATTTCTTATGCACACTTCTTTCCCTTTACATATTTCTTATGCACACTTCTTTCCCTTTACATATTTCTTATGCACACTTCTTTCCCTTTACATATTTCTTATGCACACTTCTTTCCCTTTACATATTTCTTATGCACACTTCTTTCCCTTTACATATTTCTTATGCACACTTCTTTCCCTTTACATATTTCTTATGCACACTTCTTTCCCTTTACATATTTCTTATGCACACTTCTTTCCCTTTACATATTTCGTATGCACACTTCTTTCCCTTTACATATTTCTTATGCACACTTCTTTCCCTTTACATATTTCTTATGCACACTTCTTTCCCTTTACATATTTCTTATGCACACTTCTTTCCCTTTACATATTTCTTATGCACACTTCTTTCCCTTTACATATTTCTTATGCACACTTATTTCCCTTTACATATTTCTTATGCACACTTCTTTCCCTTTACATATTTCTTATGCAAACTTCTTTTCCTTTACATATTTCGTATGCACACTTCTTTCCCTTTACATATTTCTTATGCACACTTCTTTCCCTTTACATATTTCTTATGCACACTTCTTTCCCTTTACATATTTCTTATGCACACTTCTTTCCCTTTACATATTTCTTATGCACACTTCTTTCCCTTTACATATTTCTTATGCACACTTCTTTCCCTTTACATATTTCTTATGCACACTTCTTTCCCTTTACATATTTCTTATGCACACTTCTTTCCCTTTACATATTTCTTATGCACACTTCTTTCCCTTTACATATTTCGTATGCACACTTCTTTCCCTTTACATATTTCTTATGCACACTTCTTTCCCTTTACATATTTCTTATGCACACTTCTTTCCCTTTACATATTTCTTATGCACACTTCTTTCCCTTTACATATTTCTTATGCACACTTCTTTCCCTTTACATATTTCTTATGCACACTTCTTTCCCTTTACATATTTCTTATGCACACTTCTTTCCCTTTACATATTTCTTATGCACACTTCTTTTCCTTTACATATTTCGTATGCACACTTCTTTCCCTTTACATATTTCTTATGCACACTTCTTTCCCTTTACATATTTCTTATGCACACTTCTTTCCCTTTACATATTTCTTATGCACACTTCTTTCCCTTTACATATTTCTTATGCACACTTCTTTCCCTTTACATATTTCTTATGCACACTTCTTTCCCTTTACATATTTCTTATGCACACTTCTTTCCCTTTACATATTTCTTATGCACACTTCTTTCCCTTTACATATTTCTTATGCACACTTCTTTCCCTTTACATATTTCTTATGCACACTTCTTTCCCTTTACATATTTCTTATGCACACTTCTTTCCCTTTACATATTTCTTATGCACACTTCTTTCCCTTTACATATTTCTTATGCACACTTCTTTCCCTTTACATATTTCTTATGCACACTTCTTTCCCTGTACATATTTCTTATGCACACTTCTTTCCCTTTACATATTTAACTCGAGGGCTTGTTCCCACATCATGTGTTTATTTCTTATGCACACTTCTTTCCCTTTACATATTTCTTATGCACACTTCTTTCCCTTTACATATTTCTTATGCACACTTCTTTCCCTTTACATATTTCTTATGCACACTTCTTTCCCTTTACATATTTCTTATGCACACTTCTTTCCCTTTACATATTTCTTATGCACACTTCTTTCCCTTTACATATTTGTTATGCACACTTCTTTCCCTTTACATATTTATTATGCACACTTCTTTCCCTTTACATATTTATTATGCACACTTCTTTCCCTTTACATATTTATTATGCACACTTCTTTCCCTTTACATATTTAACTTTTAGGCTTGTTCCCACATCATGTGTTTATTTCTTATGCACACTTCTTTCCCTTTACATATTTCTTATGCACACTTCTTTCCCTTTACATATTTCTTATGCACACTTCTTTCCCTTTACATATTTCTTATGCACACTTCTTTCCCTTTACATATTTCTTATGCACACTTCTTTCCCTTTACATATTTCTTATGCACACTTCTTTCCCTTTACATATTTCTTATGCACACTTCTTTCCCTTTACATATTTCTTATGCACACTTCTTTCCCTTTACATATTTCTTATGCACACTTCTTTCCCTTTACATATTTCTTATGCACACTTCTTTCCCTTTACATATTTAACTCGAGGGCTTGTTCCCACATCATGTGTTTATTTCTTATGCACACTTCTTTCCCTTTACATATTTCTTATGCACACTTCTTTCCCTTTACATATTTCTTATGCACACTTCTTTCCCTTTACATATTTCTTATGCACACTTCTTTCCCTTTACATATTTCTTATGCACACTTCTTTCCCTTTACATATTTCTTATGCACACTTCTTTCCCTTTACATATTTCTTATGCACACTTCTTTCCCTTTACATATTTCTTATGCACACTTCTTTCCCTTTACATATTTCTTATGCACACTTCTTTCCCTTTACATATTTGTTATGCACACTTCTTTCCCTTTACATATTTATTATGCACACTTCTTTCCCTTTACATATTTATTATGCACACTTCTTTCCCTTTACATATTTATTATGCACACTTCTTTCCCTTTACATATTTAACTTTTAGGCTTGTTCCCACATCATGTGTTTATTTCTTATGCACACTTCTTTCCCTTTACATATTTCTTATGCACACTTCTTTCCCTTTACATATTTCTTATGCACACTTCTTTCCCTTTACATATTTCGTATGCACACTTCTTTCCCTTTACATATTTCTTATGCACACTTCTTTCCCTTTACATATTTCTTATGCACACTTCTTTCCCTTTACATATGTCTTATGCACACTTCTTTCCCTTTATATATTTCTGATGCACACTTCTTTCCCTTTACATATTTCTTATGCACACTTCTTTCCCTTTACATATTTCTTATGCACACTTCTTTCCCTTTACATATTTCTTATGCACACTTCTTTCCCTTTACATATTTCTTATGCACACTTCTTTCCCTTTACATATTTCTTATGCACACTTCTTTCCCTTTACATATTTCTTATGCACACTTCTTTCCCTTTACATATTTCTTATGCACACTTCTTTCCCTTTACATATTTCTTATGCACACTTCTTTCCCTTTACATATTTCGTATGCACACTTCTTTCCCTTTACATATTTCTTATGCACACTTCTTTCCCTTTACATATTTCTTATGCACACTTCTTTCCCTTTACATATTTCTTATGCACACTTCTTTCCCTTTACATATTTCTTATGCACACTTCTTTCCCTTTACATATTTCTTATGCACACTTCTTTCCCTTTACATATTTCTTATGCACACTTCTTTCCCTTTACATATTTCTTATGCAAACTTCTTTTCCTTTACATATTTCGTATGCACACTTCTTTCCCTTTACATATTTCGTATGCACACTTCTTTCCCTTTACATATTTCGTATGCACACTTCTTTCCCTTTACATATTTCTTATGCACACTTCTTTCCCTTTACATATTTCTTATGCACACTTCTTTCCCTTTACATATTTCTTATGCACACTTCTTTCCCTTTACATATTTCTTATGCACACTTCTTTCCCTTTACATATTTCTTATGCACACTTCTTTCCCTTTACATATGTCTTATGCACACTTCTTTCCCTTTATATATTTCTGATGCACACTTCTTTCCCTTTACATATTTCTTATGCACACTTCTTTCCCTTTACATATTTCTTATGCACACTTCTTTCCCTTTACATATTTCTTATGCACACTTCTTTCCCTTTACATATTTCTTATGCACACTTCTTTCCCTTTACATATTTCTTATGCACACTTCTTTCCCTTTACATATTTCTTATGCACACTTCTTTCCCTTTACATATTTCTTATGCACACTTCTTTCCCTTTACATATTTCTTATGCACACTTCTTTCCCTTTACATATTTCGTATGCACACTTCTTTCCCTTTACATATTTCTTATGCACACTTCTTTCCCTTTACATATTTCTTATGCACACTTCTTTCCCTTTACATATTTCTTATGCACACTTCTTTCCCTTTACATATTTCTTATGCACACTTCTTTCCCTTTACATATTTCTTATGCACACTTCTTTCCCTTTACATATTTCTTATGCACACTTCTTTCCCTTTACATATTTCTTATGCAAACTTCTTTTCCTTTACATATTTCGTATGCACACTTCTTTCCCTTTACATATTTCGTATGCACACTTCTTTCCCTTTACATATTTCTTATGCACACTTCTTTCCCTTTACATATTTCTTATGCACACTTCTTTCCCTTTACATATTTCTTATGCACACTTCTTTCCCTTTACATATTTCTTATGCACACTTCTTTCCCTTTACATATTTCTTATGCACACTTCTTTCCCTTTACATATTTCTTATGCACACTTCTTTCCCTTTACATATTTCTTATGCACACTTCTTTCCCTTTACATATTTCTTATGCACACTTCTTTCCCTTTACATATTTCTTATGCACACTTCTTTCCCTTTACATATTTCTTATGCACACTTCTTTCCCTTTACATATTTCTTATGCACACTTCTTTCCCTTTACATATTTCTTATGCACACTTCTTTCCCTTTACATATTTCTTATGCACACTTCTTTCCCTTTACATATTTCTTATGCACACTTCTTTCCCTTTACATATTTCTTATGCACACTTCTTTCCCTTTACATATTTCTTATGCACACTTCTTTCCCTTTACATATTTAACTCGAGGGCTTGTTCCCACATCATGTGTTTATTTCTTATGCACACTTCTTTCCCTTTACATATTTCTTATGCACACTTCTTTCCCTTTACATATTTAACTCGAGGGCTTGTTCTCACATCATGTGTTTATTTCTTATGCACACTTCTTTCCCTTTACATATTTCTTATGCACACTTCTGTCCCTTTACATATTTCTTATGCACACTTCTTTCCCTTTACATATTTCTTATGCACACTTCTTTCCCTTTACATATTTCTTATGCACACTTCTTTCCCTTTACATATTTCTTATGCACACTTCTTTCCCTTTACATATTTCTTATGCACACTTCTTTCCCTTTACATATTTCTTATGCACACTTCTTTCCCTTTACATATTTATTATGCACACTTCTTTCCCTTTACATATTTATTATGCACACTTCTTTCCCTTTACATATTTATTATGCACACTTCTTTCCCTTTACATATTTATTATGCACACTTCTTTCCCTTTACATATTTATTATGCACACTTCTTTCCCTTTACATATTTAACTCGAGGGCTTGTTCCCACATCATGTGTTTATTTCTTATGCACACTTCTTTCCCTTTACATATTTCTTATGCACACTTCTTTCCCTTTACATATTTCTTATGCACACTTCTTTCCCTTTACATATTTCTTATGCACACTTCTTTCCCTTTACATATTTCTTATGCACACTTCTTTCCCTTTACATATTTCTTATGCACACTTCTTTCCCTTTACATATTTCTTATGCACACTTCTTTCCCTTTACATATTTCTGATGCACACTTCTTTCCCTTTACATATTTCTTATGCACACTTCTTTCCCTTTACATATTTCTTATGCACACTTCTTTCCCTTTACATATTTCTTATGCACACTTCTTTCCCTTTACATATTTCTTATGCACACTTCTTTCCCTTTACATATTTCTTATGCACACTTCTTTCCCTTTACATATTTCTTATGCACACTTCTTTCCCTTTACATATTTCTTATGCACACTTCTTTCCCTTTACATATTTCTTATGCACACTTCTTTCCCTTTACATATTTCGTATGCACACTTCTTTCCCTTTACATATTTCTTATGCACACTTCTTTCCCTTTACATATTTCTTATGCACACTTCTTTCCCTTTACATATTTCTTATGCACACTTCTTTTCCTTTACATATTTCTTATGCACACTTCTTTCCCTTTACATATTTCTTATGCACACTTCTTTCCCTTTACATATTTCTTATGCACACTTCTTTCCCTTTACATATTTCTTATGCACACTTCTTTCCCTTTACATATTTCTTATGCACACTTCTTTCCCTTTACATATTTCTTATGCACACTTCTTTCCCTTTACATATTTCTTATGCACACTTCTTTCCCTTTACATATTTCTTATGCACACTTCTTTCCCTTTACATATTTCTTATGCACACTTCTTTCCCTTTACATATTTCTTATGCACACTTCTTTCCCTTTACATATTTCTTATGCACACTTCTTTCCCTTTACATATTTCTTATGCACACTTCTTTCCCTTTACATATTTCTTATGCACACTTCTTTCCCTTTACATATTTCTTATGCACACTTCTTTCCCTTTACATATTTCTTATGCACACTTCTTTCCCTTTACATATTTCTTATGCACACTTCTTTCCCTTTACATATTTCTTATGCACACTTCTTTCCCTTTACATATTTCTTATGCACACTTCTTTCCCTTTACATATTTCTTATGCACACTTCTTTCCCTTTACATATTTAACTCGAGGGCTTGTTCCCACATCATGTGTTTATTTCTTATGCACACTTCTTTCCCTTTACATATTTCTTATGCACACTTCTTTCCCTTTACATATTTCTTATGCACACTTCTTTCCCTTTACATATTTCTTATGCACACTTCTTTCCCTTTACATATTTCTTATGCACACTTCTTTCCCTTTACATATTTCTTATGCACACTTCTTTCCCTTTACATAATTCTTATGCACACTTCTTTCCCTTTACATATTTCTTATGCACCCTTCTTTCCCTTTACATATTTCTTATGCACACTTCTTTCCCTTTACATATTTCTTATGCACACTTCTTTCCCTTTACATATTTCTTATGCACACTTCTTTCCCTTTACATATTTCTTATGCACACTTCTTTCCCTTTACATATTTCTTATGCACACTTCTTTCCCTTTACATATTTCTTATGCACACTTCTTTCCCTTTACATATTTCTTATGCACACTTCTTTCCCTTTACATATTTCTTATGCACACTTCTTTCCCTTTACATATTTCTTATGCACACTTCTTTCCCTTTACATATTTCTTATGCACACTTCTTTCCCTTTACATATTTCTTATGCACACTTCTTTCCCTTTACATATTTCTTATGCACACTTCTTTCCCTTTACATATTTCTTATGCACACTTCTTTCCCTTTACATATTTCTTATGCACACTTCTTTCCCTTTACATATTTAACTCGAGGCTTTTTCCACATCATGTGTTTATTTCTTATGCACACTTCTTTCCCTTTACATATTTCTTATGCACACTTCTTTCCCTTTACATATTTCTTATGCACACTTCTTTCCCTTTACATATTTCTTATGCACACTTCTTTCCCTTTACATATTTCTTATGCACACTTCTTTCCCTTTACATATTTCTTATGCACACTTCTTTCCCTTTACATAATTCTTATGCACACTTCTTTCCCTTTACATATTTCTTATGCACCCTTCTTTCCCTTTACATATTTCTTATGCACACTTCTTTCCCTTTACATATTTCTTATGCACACTTCTTTCCCTTTACATATTTCTTATGCACACTTCTTTCCCTTTACATATTTCTTATGCACACTTCTTTCCCTTTACATATTTCTTATGCACACTTCTTTCCCTTTACATATTTCTTATGCACACTTCTTTCCCTTTACATATTTCTTATGCACACTTCTTTCCCTTTACATATTTCTTATGCACACTTCTTTCCCTTTACATATTTCTTATGCACACTTCTTTCCCTTTACATATTTCTTATGCACACTTCTTTCCCTTTACATATTTCTTATGCACACTTCTTTCCCTTTACATATTTCTTATGCACACTTCTTTCCCTTTACATATTTCTTATGCACACTTCTTTCCCTTTACATATTTCTTATGCACACTTCTTTCCCTTTACATATTTCTTATGCACACTTCTTTCCCTTTACATATTTCTTATGCACACTTCTTTCCCTTTACATATTTCTTATGCACACTTCTTTCCCTTTACATATTTCTTATGCACACTTCTTTCCCTTTACATATTTCTTATGCACACTTCTTTCCCTTTACATATTT
Organism: Crossaster papposus; assembly: GCA_037893245.1. NCBI lineage: Eukaryota > Metazoa > Echinodermata > Asteroidea > Velatida > Solasteridae > Crossaster > Crossaster papposus. The sequence continues at coordinate 207,992 of JBAIAA010001196.1, read as the reverse complement.
CTTATGCACACTTCTTTCCCTTTACATATTTCTTATGCACACTTCTTTCCCTTTACATATTTCTTATGCACACTTCTTTCCCTTTACATATTTCTTATGCACACTTCTTTCCCTTTACATATTTCTTATGCACACTTCTTTCCCTTTACATATTTCTTATGCACACTTCTTTCCCTTTACATATTTCTTATGCACACTTCTTTCCCTTTACATATTTCTTATGCACACTTCTTTCCCTTTACATATTTCTTATGCACACTTCTTTCCCTTTACATATTTCTTATGCACACTTCTTTCCCTTTACATATTTCTTATGCACACTTCTTTCCCTTTACATATTTCTTATGCACACTTCTTTCCCTTTACATATTTCTTATGCACACTTCTTTCCCTTTACATATTTCTTATGCACACTTCTTTCCCTTTACATATTTCTTATGCACACTTCTTTCCCTTTACATATTTCTTATGCACACTTCTTTCCCTTTACATATTTCTTATGCACACTTCTTTCCCTTTACATATTTCTTATGCACACTTCTTTCCCTTTACATATTTCTTATGCACACTTCTTTCCCTTTACATATTTCTTATGCACACTTCTTTCCCTTTACATATTTCTTATGCACACTTCTTTCCCTTTACATATTTCTTATGCACACTTCTTTCCCTTTACATATTTCTTATGCACACTTCTTTCCCTTTACATATTTCTTATGCACACTTCTTTCCCTTTACATATTTCTTATGCACACTTCTTTCCCTTTACATATTTCTTATGCACACTTCTTTCCCTTTACATATTTCTTATGCACACTTCTTTCCCTTTACATATTTCTTATGCACACTTCTTTCCCTTTACATATTTCTTATGCACACTTCTTTCCCTTTACATATTTCTTATGCACACTTCTTTCCCTTTACATATTTCTTATGCACACTTCTTTCCCTTTACATATTTCTTATGCACACTTCTTTCCCTTTACATATTTCTTATGCACACTTCTTTCCCTTTACATATTTCTTATGCACACTTCTTTCCCTTTACATATTTCTTATGCACACTTCTTTCCCTTTACATATTTCTTATGCACACTTCTTTCCCTTTACATATTTCTTATGCACACTTCTTTCCCTTTACATATTTCTTATGCACACTTCTTTCCCTTTACATATTTCTTATGCACACTTCTTTCCCTTTACATATTTCTTATGCACACTTCTTTCCCTTTACATATTTCTTATGCACACTTCTTTCCCTTTACATATTTCTTATGCACACTTCTTTCCCTTTACATATTTCTTATGCACACTTCTTTCCCTTTACATATTTCTTATGCACACTTCTTTCCCTTTACATATTTCTTATGCACACTTCTTTCCCTTTACATATTTCTTATGCACACTTCTTTCCCTTTACATATTTCTTATGCACACTTCTTTCCCTTTACATATTTCTTATGCACACTTCTTTCCCTTTACATATTTCTTATGCACACTTCTTTCCCTTTACATATTTCTTATGCACACTTCTTTCCCTTTACATATTTCTTATGCACACTTCTTTCCCTTTACATATTTCTTATGCACACTTCTTTCCCTTTACATATTTCTTATGCACACTTCTTTCCCTTTACATATTTCTTATGCACACTTCTTTCCCTTTACATATTTCTTATGCACACTTCTTTCCCTTTACATATTTCTTATGCACACTTCTTTCCCTTTACATATTTCTTATGCACACTTCTTTCCCTTTACATATTTCTTATGCACACTTCTTTCCCTTTACATATTTCTTATGCACACTTCTTTCCCTTTACATATTTCTTATGCACACTTCTTTCCCTTTACATATTTCTTATGCACACTTCTTTCCCTTTACATATTTCTTATGCACACTTCTTTCCCTTTACATATTTCTTATGCACACTTCTTTCCCTTTACATATTTCTTATGCACACTTCTTTCCCTTTACATATTTCTTATGCACACTTCTTTCCCTTTACATATTTCTTATGCACACTTCTTTCCCTTTACATATTTCTTATGCACACTTCTTTCCCTTTACATATTTCTTATGCACACTTCTTTCCCTTTACATATTTCTTATGCACACTTCTTTCCCTTTACATATTTCTTATGCACACTTCTTTCCCTTTACATATTTCTTATGCACACTTCTTTCCCTTTACATATTTCTTATGCTTCTTCCCTTCATATTTCTTATGCACACTTCTTTCCCTTTACATATTTCTTATGCACACTTCTTTCCCTTTACATATTTCTTATGCACACTTCTTTCCCTTTACATATTTCTTATGCACACTTCTTTCCCTTTACATATTTCTTATGCACACTTCTTTCCCTTTACATATTTCTTATGCACACTTCTTTCCCTTTACATATTTCTTATGCACACTTCTTTCCCTTTACATATTTCTTATGCACACTTCTTTCCCTTTACATATTTCTTATGCACACTTCTTTCCCTTTACATATTTCTTATGCACACTTCTTTCCCTTTACATATTTCTTATGCACACTTCTTTCCCTTTACATATTTCTTATGCACACTTCTTTCCCTTTACATATTTCTTATGCACACTTCTTTCCCTTTACATATTTCTTATGCACACTTCTTTCCCTTTACATATTTCTTATGCACACTTCTTTCCCTTTACATATTTCTTATGCACACTTCTTTCCCTTTACATATTTCTTATGCACACTTCTTTCCCTTTACATATTTCTTATGCACACTTCTTTCCCTTTACATATTTCTTATGCACACTTCTTTCCCTTTACACATATTTCTTATGCACACTTCTTTCCCTTTACATATTTCTTATGCACACTTCTTTCCCTTTACATATTTCTTATGCACACTTCTGTCCCTTTACATATTTCTTATGCACACTTCTTTCCCTTTACATATTTCTTATGCACAATTCTTTCCCTTTACATATTTCTTATGCACACTTCTTTCCCTTTACATATTTCTTATTCACACTTCTTTCCCTTTACATATTTCTTATGCACACTTCTTTATCTTTACATATTTCTTATGCACACTTATTTCCCTTTACATATTTCTTATGCACACTTCTTTCCCTTTACATATTTCTTATGCACACTTCTTTCCCTTTACATATTTCTTATGCACACTTCTTTCCCTTTACATATTTTTTATGCACACTTCTTTCCCTTTACATATTTCTTATGCACACTTCTTTCCCTTTACATATTTCTTATGCACACTTCTTTCCCTTTACATATTTCTTATGCACACTTCTTTCCCTTTACATATTTCTTATGCACACTTCTTTCCCTTTACATATTTCTTATGCACACTTCTTTCCCTTTACATATTTCTTATGCACACTTCTTTCCCTTTACATATTTCTTATGCACACGTCTTTCCCTTTACATATTTCTTATGCACACTTCTTTCCCTTTACATATTTCTTATGCACACTTCTTTCCCTTTACATATTTCTTATGCACACTTCTTTCCCTTTACATATTTCTTATGCACACTTCTTTCCCTTTACATATTTCTTATGCACACTTCTTTCCCTTTACATATTTATTATGCACACTTCTTTCCCTTTACATATTTCTTATGCACACTTCTTTATCTTTACATATTTCTTATGCACACTTCTTTCCCTTTACATATTTCTTATGCACACTTCTTTCCCTTTACATATTTCTTATGCACACTTCTTTCCCTTTACATATTTCTTATGCACACTTCTTTCCCTTTACATATTTCTTATGCACACTTCTTTCCCTTTACATATTTCTTATGCACACTCCTTTCCCTTTACATATTTCTTATGCACACTTCTTTCCCTTTACATATTTCTTATGCACACTTCTTTCCCTTTACATATTTCTTATGCACACTTCTTTCCCTTTACATATTTAACTCGAGGGCTTGTTCCCACATCATGTGTTTATTTCTTATGCACACTTCTTTGCCGTTACATATTTCTTATGCACACTTCTTTCCCTTTACATATTTCTTATGCACACTTCTTTCCCTTTACATATTTCTTATGCACACTTCTTTCCCTTTACATATTTCTTATGCACACTTCTTTCCCTTTACATATTTCTTATGCACACTTCTTTTCCTTTACATATTTCTTATGCACACTTCTTTCCCTTTACATATTTCTTATGCACACTTCTTTCCCTTTACATATTTCTTATGCACACTTCTTTCCCTTTACATATTTCTTATGCACACTTCTTTCCCTTTACATATTTCTTATGCACACTTCTTTCCCTTTACATATTTCTTATGCACACTTCTTTCCCTTTACATATTTCTTATGCACTCTTCTTTCCCTTTACATATTTCTTATGCACACTTCTTTCCCTTTACATATTTCTTATGCACACTTCTTTCCCTTTACATATTTCTTATGCACACTTCTTTCCCTTTACATATTTCTTATGCACACTTCTTTCCCTTTACATATTTCTTATGCACACTTCTTTCCCTTTACATATTTCTTATGCACACTTCTTTCCCTTTACATATTTCTTATGCACACTTCTTTCCCTTTACATATTTCTTATGCACACTTCTTTCCCTTTACATATTTAACTCGAGGGCTTGTTCCCACATCATGTGTTTATTTCTTATGCACACTTCTTTCCCTTTACATATTTCTTATGCACACTTCTTTCCCTTTACATATTTCTTATGCACACTTCTTTCCCTTTACATATTTCTTATGCACACTTCTTTCCCTTTACATATTTATTATGCACACTTCTTTCCCTTTACATATTTCTTATGCACACTTCTTTCCCTTTACATATTTCTTATGCACACTTCTTTCCCTTTACATATTTCTTATGCACACTTCTTTCCCTTTACATATTTCTTATGCACACTTCTTTCCCTTTACATATTTCTTATGCACACTTCTTTCCCTTTACATATTTCTTATGCACACTTCTTTCCCTTTACATATTTCTTATGCACACTTCTTTCCCTTTACATATTTCTTATGCACACTTCTTTCCCTTTACATATTTCTTATGCACACTTCTTTCCCTTTACATATTTCTTATGCACACTTCTTTCCCTTTACATATTTCTTATGCACACTTCTTTCCCTTTACATATTTCTTATGCACACTTCTTTCCCTTTACATATTTCTTATGCACACTTCTTTCCCTTTACATATTTCTTATGCACACTTCTTTCCCTTTACATATTTCTTATGCACACTTCTTTCCCTTTACATATTTCTTATGCACACTTCTTTCCCTTTACATATTTCTTATGCACACTTCTGTCCCTTTACATATTTCTTATGCACACTTCTTTCCCTTTACATATTTCTTATGCACAATTCTTTCCCTTTACATATTTCTTATGCACACTTCTTTCCCTTTACATATTTCTTATTCACACTTCTTTCCCTTTACATATTTCTTATGCACACTTCTTTATCTTTACATATTTCTTATGCACACTTATTTCCCTTTACATATTTCTTATGCACACTTCTTTCCCTTTACATATTTCTTATGCACACTTCTTTCCCTTTACATATTTCTTATGCACACTTCTTTCCCTTTACATATTTTTTATGCACACTTCTTTCCCTTTACATATTTCTTATGCACACTTCTTTCCCTTTACATATTTCTTATGCACACTTCTTTCCCTTTACATATTTCTTATGCACACTTCTTTCCCTTTACATATTTCTTATGCACACTTCTTTCCCTTTACATATTTCTTATGCACACTTCTTTCCCTTTACATATTTCTTATGCACACTTCTTTCCCTTTACATATTTCTTATGCACACGTCTTTCCCTTTACATATTTCTTATGCACACTTCTTTCCCTTTACATATTTCTTATGCACACTTCTTTCCCTTTACATATTTCTTATGCACACTTCTTTCCCTTTACATATTTCTTATGCACACTTCTTTCCCTTTACATATTTCTTATGCACACTTCTTTCCCTTTACATATTTCTTATGCACACGTCTTTCCCTTTACATATTTCTTATGCACACTTCTTTCCCTTTACATATTTCTTATGCACACTTCTTTCCCTTTACATATTTCTTATGCACACTTCTTTCCCTTTACATATTTCTTATGCACACTTCTTTCCCTTTACATATTTCTAATGCACACTTCTTTCCCTTTACATATTTATTATGCACACTTCTTTCCCTTTACATATTTCTTATGCACACTTCTTTATCTTTACATATTTCTTATGCACACTTCTTTCCCTTTACATATTTCTTATGCACACTTCTTTCCCTTTACATATTTCTTATGCACACTTCTTTCCCTTTACATATTTCTTATGCACACTTCTTTCCCTTTACATATTTCTTATGCACACTTCTTTCCCTTTACATATTTCTTATGCACACTTCTTTCCCTTTACATATTTCTTATGCACACTTCTTTCCCTTTACATATTTCTTATGCACACTCCTTTCCCTTTACATATTTCTTATGCACACTTCTTTCCCTTTACATATTTCTTATGCACACTTCTTTCCCTTTACATATTTCTTATGCACACTTCTTTCCCTTTACATATTTAACTCGAGGGCTTGTTCCCACATCATGTGTTTATTTCTTATGCACACTTCTTTGCCGTTACATATTTCTTATGCACACTTCTTTCCCTTTACATATTTCTTATGCACACTTCTTTCCCTTTACATATTTCTTATGCACACTTCTTTCCCTTTACATATTTCTTATGCACACTTCTTTCCCTTTACATATTTCTTATGCACACTTCTTTTCCTTTACATATTTCTTATGCACACTTCTTTCCCTTTACATATTTCTTATGCACACTTCTTTCCCTTTACATATTTCTTATGCACACTTCTTTCCCTTTACATATTTCTTATGCACACTTCTTTCCCTTTACATATTTCTTATGCACACTTCTTTCCCTTTACATATTTCTTATGCACACTTCTTTCCCTTTACATATTTCTTATGCACTCTTCTTTCCCTTTACATATTTCTTATGCACACTTCTTTCCCTTTACATATTTCTTATGCACACTTCTTTCCCTTTACATATTTCTTATGCACACTTCTTTCCCTTTACATATTTCTTATGCACACTTCTTTCCCTTTACATATTTCTTATGCACACTTCTTTCCCTTTACATATTTCTTATGCACACTTCTTTCCCTTTACATATTTCTTATGCACACTTCTTTCCCTTTACATATTTCTTATGCACACTTCTTTCCCTTTACATATTTAACTCGAGGGCTTGTTCCCACATCATGTGTTTATTTCTTATGCACACTTCTTTCCCTTTACATATTTCTTATGCACACTTCTTTCCCTTTACATATTTCTTATGCACACTTCTTTCCCTTTACATATTTATTATGCACACTTCTTTCCCTTTACATATTTCTTATGCACACTTCTTTCCCTTTACATATTTCTTATGCACACTTCTTTCCCTTTACATATTTCTTATGCACACTTCTTTCCCTTTACATATTTCTTATGCACACTTCTTTCCCTTTACATATTTCTTATGCACACTTCTTTCCCTTTACATATTTCTTATGCACACTTCTTTCCCTTTACATATTTCTTATGCACACTTCTTTCCCTTTACATATTTCTTATGCACACTTCTTTCCCTTTACATATTTCTTATGCACACTTCTTTCCCTTTACATATTTCTTATGCACACTTCTTTCCCTTTACATATTTCTTATGCACACTTCTTTCCCTTTACATATTTCTTATGCACACTTCTTTCCCTTTACATATTTATTATGCACACTTCTTTCCCTTTACATATTTCTTATGCACACTTCTTTCCCTTTACATATTTCTTATGCACACTTCTTTCCCTTTACATATTTCTTATGCACACTTCTTTCCCTTTACATATTTCTTATGCACACTTCTTTCCCTTTACATATTTCTTATGCACACTTCTGTCCCTTTACATATTTCTTATGCACACTTCTTTCCCTTTACATATTTCTTATGCACAATTCTTTCCCTTTACATATTTCTTATGCACACTTCTTTCCCTTTACATATTTCTTATTCACACTTCTTTCCCTTTACATATTTCTTATGCACACTTCTTTATCTTTACATATTTCTTATGCACACTTATTTCCCTTTACATATTTCTTATGCACACTTCTTTCCCTTTACATATTTCTTATGCACACTTCTTTCCCTTTACATATTTCTTATGCACACTTCTTTCCCTTTACATATTTTTTATGCACACTTCTTTCCCTTTACATATTTCTTATGCACACTTCTTTCCCTTTACATATTTCTTATGCACACTTCTTTCCCTTTACATATTTCTTATGCACACTTCTTTCCCTTTACATATTTCTTATGCACACTTCTTTCCCTTTACATATTTCTTATGCACACTTCTTTCCCTTTACATATTTCTTATGCACACTTCTTTCCCTTTACATATTTCTTATGCACACGTCTTTCCCTTTACATATTTCTTATGCACACTTCTTTCCCTTTACATATTTCTTATGCACACTTCTTTCCCTTTACATATTTCTTATGCACACTTCTTTCCCTTTACATATTTCTTATGCACACTTCTTTCCCTTTACATATTTCTTATGCACACTTCTTTCCCTTTACATATTTATTATGCACACTTCTTTCCCTTTACATATTTCTTATGCACACTTCTTTATCTTTACATATTTCTTATGCACACTTCTTTCCCTTTACATATTTCTTATGCACACTTCTTTCCCTTTACATATTTCTTATGCACACTTCTTTCCCTTTACATATTTCTTATGCACACTTCTTTCCCTTTACATATTTCTTATGCACACTTCTTTCCCTTTACATATTTCTTATGCACACTTCTTTCCCTTTACATATTTCTTATGCACACTTCTTTCCCTTTACATATTTCTTATGCACACTCCTTTCCCTTTACATATTTCTTATGCACACTTCTTTCCCTTTACATATTTCTTATGCACACTTCTTTCCCTTTACATATTTCTTATGCACACTTCTTTCCCTTTACATATTTAACTCGAGGGCTTGTTCCCACATCATGTGTTTATTTCTTATGCACACTTCTTTGCCGTTACATATTTCTTATGCACACTTCTTTCCCTTTACATATTTCTTATGCACACTTCTTTCCCTTTACATATTTTGTATGCACACTTCTTTCCCTTTACATATTTCTTATGCACACTTCTTTCCCTTTACATATTTCTTATGCACACTTCTTTCCCTTTACATATTTCTTATGCACACTTCTTTCCCTTTACATATTTCTTATGCACACTTCTTTCCCTTTACATATTTCTTATGCACACTTCTTTCCCTTTACATATTTCTTATGCACACTTCTTTCCCTTTACATATTTCTTATGCACACTTCTTTCCCTTTACATATTTAACTCGAGGGCTTGTTCCCACATCATGTGTTTATTTCTTATGCACACTTCTTTCCCTTTACATATTTCTTATGCACACTTCTTTATCTTTACATATTTCTTATGCACACTTATTTCCCTTTACATATTTCTTATGCACACTTCTTTATCTTTACATATTTCTTATGCACACTTATTTCCCTTTACATATTTCTTATGCACACTTCTTTCCCTTTACATATTTCTTATGCACACTTCTTTCCCTTTACATATTTCTTATGCACACTTCTTTCCCTTTACATATTTCTTATGCACACTTCTTTCCCTTTACATATTTCTTATGCACACTTCTTTCCCTTTACATATTTCTTATGCACACTTCTTTCCCTTTACATATTTCTTATGCACACTTCTTTCCCTTTACATATTTCTTATGCACACTTCTTTCCCTTTACATATTTCTTATGCACACTTCTTTCCCTTTACATATTTCTTATGCACACTTCTTTCCCTTTACATATTTCTTATGCACACGTCTTTCCCTTTACATATTTCTTATGCACACTTCTTTCCCTTTACATATTTCTTATGCACACTTCTTTCCCTTTACATATTTCTTATGCACACTTCTTTCCCTTTACATATTTCTTATGCACACTTCTTTCCCTTTACATATTTCTTATGCACACTTCTTTCCCTTTACATATTTATTATGCACACTTCTTTCCCTTTACATATTTCTTATGCACACTTCTTTATCTTTACATATTTCTTATGCACACTTCTTTCCCTTTACATATTTCTTATGCACACTTCTTTCCCTTTACATATTTCTTATGCACACTTCTTTCCCTTTACATATTTCTTATGCACACTTCTTTCCCTTTACATATTTCTTATGCACACTTCTTTCCCTTTACATATTTCTTATGCACACTTCTTTCCCTTTACATATTTCTTATGCACACTTCTTTCCCTTTACATATTTCTTATGCACACCCCTTTCCCTTTACATATTTCTTATGCACACTTCTTTCCCTTTACATATTTCTTATGCACACTTCTTTCCCTTTACATATTTCTTATGCACACTTCTTTCCCTTTACATATTTAACTCGAGGGCTTGTTCCCACATCATGTGTTTATTTCTTATGCACACTTCTTTGCCGTTACATATTTCTTATGCACACTTCTTTCCCTTTACATATTTCTTATGCACACTTCTTTCCCTTTACATATTTTGTATGCACACTTCTTTCCCTTTACATATTTCTTATGCACACTTCTTTCCCTTTACATATTTCTTATGCACACTTCTTTCCCTTTACATATTTCTTATGCACACTTCTTTCCCTTTACATATTTCTTATGCACACTTCTTTCCCTTTACATATTTCTTATGCACACTTCTTTCCCTTTACATATTTCTTATGCACACTTCTTTCCCTTTACATATTTCTTATGCACACTTCTTTCCCTTTACATATTTAACTCGAGGGCTTGTTCCCACATCATGTGTTTATTTCTTATGCACACTTCTTTCCCTTTACATATTTCTTATGCACACTTCTTTCCCTTTACATATTTCTTATGCACACTTCTTTCCCTTTACATATTTCTTATGCACACTTCTTTCCCTTTACATATTTCTTATGCACACTTCTTTCCCTTTACATATTCCTTATGCACACTTCTTTCCCTTTACATATTTCTTATGCACACTTCTTTCCCTTTACATATTTCTTATGCACACTTCTTTCCCTTTACATATTTCTTATGCACACTTCTTTCCCTTTACATATTTCTTATGCACACTTCTTTCCCTTTACATATTTCTTATGCACACTTCTTTCCCTTTACATATTTCTTATGCACACTTCTTTCCCTTTACATATTTCTTATGCACACTTCTTTCCCTTTACATATTTCTTATGCACACTTCTTTCCCTTTACATATTTCTTATGCACACTTCTTTCCCTTTACATATTTCTTATGCACACTTCTTTCCCTTTACATATTTCTTATGCACACTTCTTTCCCTTTACATATTTCGTATGCACACTTCTATCCCTTTACATATTTCTTATGCACACTTATTTCCCTTTACATATTTCTTATGCACACTTCTTTCCCTTTACATATTTCTTATGCACACTTCTTTCCCTTTACATATTTCGTATGCACACTTCTTTCCCTTTACATATTTCTTATGCACACTTCTTTCCCTTTACATATTTCTTATGCACACTTCTTTCCCTTTACATGTTTCTTATGCACACTTCTTTCCCTTTACATATTTCTTATGCACACTTCTTTCCCTTTACATATTTTTTTATGCACACTTCTTTCCCTTTACATATTTCTTATGCACACTTCTTTCCCTTTACATATTTCTTATGCACACTTCTTTCCCTTTACATATTTCTTATGCACACTTCTTTCCCTTTACATATTTCTTATGCACACTTCTTTCCCTTTACATATTTCTTATGCACACTTCTTTCCCTTTACATATTTCTTATGCACACTTCTTTCCCTTTACATATTTCTTATGCACACTTCTGTCCCTTTACATATTTCTTGTGCACACTTCTTTCCCTTTACATATTTCTTATGCACACTTCTTTCCCTTTACATATTTCTTATGCACACTTCTTTCCCTTTACATATTTCTTATTCACACTTCTTTCCCTTTACATATTTCTTATGCACACTTCTTTATCTTTACATATTTCTTATGCACACTTCTTTATCTTTACATATTTCTTATGCACACTTATTTCCCTTTACATATTTCGTATGCACACTTCTTTCCCTTTACATATTTCTTATGCACACTTCTTTCCCTTTACATATTTCTTATGCACACTTCTTTCCCTTTACATATTTCTTATGCACACTTCTTTCCCTTTACATATTTCTTATGCACACTTCTTTCCCTTTACATATTTCTTATGCACACTTCTTTCCCTTTACATATTTCTTATGCACACTTCTTTTCCTTTACATATTTCTTATGCACACTTCTTTCCCTTTACATATTTCTTATGCACACTTCTTTCCCTTTACATATTTCTTATGCACACTTCTTTCCCTTTACATATTTCTTATGCACACTTCTTTCCCTTTACATATTTCTTATGCACACTTCTTTCCCTTTACATATTTCTTATGCACACTTCTTTCCCTTTACATATTTCTTATGCACACTTCTTTCCCTTTACATATTTCTTATGCACACTTCTTTCCCTTTACATATTTCTTATGCACACTTCTTTCCCTTTACATATTTCTTATGCACACTTCTTTCCCTTTACTTATTTCTTATGCACACTTCTTTCCCTTTACATATTTCTTATGCACACTTCTTTCCCTTTACATATTTCTTATGCACACTTCTTTCCCTTTACATATTTCTTATGCACACTTCTTTCCCTTTACATATTTCTTATGCACACTTCTTTCCTTTTACATATTTAACTCGAGGGCTTGTTCCCACATCATGTGTTTATTTCTTATGCACACTTCTTTCCCTTTACATATTTCTTATGCACACTTCTTTCCCTTTACATATTTCTTATGCACACTTCTTTCCCTTTACATATTTATTATGCACACTTCTTTCCCTTTACATATTTCTTATGCACACTTCTTTCCCTTTACATATTTCTTATGCACACTTCTTTCCCTTTACATATTTCTTATGCACACTTCTTTCCCTTTACATATTTCTTATGCACACTTCTTTCCCTTTACATATTTCTTATGCACACTTCTTTCCCTTTACATATTTCTTATGCACACTTCTTTCCCTTTACATATTTCTTATGCACACTTCTTTCCCTTTACATATTTCTTATGCACACTTCTTTCCCTTTACATATTTCTTATGCACACTTCTTTCCCTTTACATATTTCTTATGCACACTTCTTTCCCTTTACATATTTCTTATGCACACTTCTTTCCCTTTACATATTTCTTATGCACACTTCTTTCCCTTTACATATTTCTTATGCACACTTCTTTCCCTTTACATATTTCTTATGCACACTTCTTTCCCTTTACATATTTCTTATGCACACTTCTTTCCCTTTACATATTTCTTATGCACACTTCTTTCCCTTTACATATTTAACTCGAGGGCTTGTTCCCACATCATGTGTTTATTTCTTATGCACACTTCTTTCCCTTTACATATTTCTTATGCACACTTCTTTCCCTTTACATATTTCTTATGCACACTTCTTTCCCTTTACATATTTCGTATGCACACTTCTTTCCCTTTACATATTTCTTATGCACACTTCTTTCCCTTTACATATTTCTTATGCACACTTCTTTCCCTTTACATATTTCTTATGCACACTTCTTTCCCTTTACATATTTCTTATGCACACTTCTTTCCCTTTACATATTTATTATGCACACTTCTTTCCCTTTACATATTTCTTATGCACACTTCTTTCCCTTTACATATTTCTTATGCACACTTCTTTCCCTTTACATATTTCTTATGCACACTTCTTTCTCTTTACATATTTCTTATGCACACTTCTTTCCCTTTACATATTTCTTATGCACACTTCTTTCCCTTTACATATTTCTTATGCACACTTCTTTCCCTTTACATATTTCTTATGCACACTTCTTTCCCTTTACATATTTCTTATGCACACTTCTTTCCCTTTACATATTTCTTATGCACACTTCTTTCCCTTTACATATTTCTTATGCACACTTCTTTCCCTTTACATATTTCTTATGCACACTTCTTTCCCTTTACATATTTCTTATGCACACTTCTTTCCCTTTACATATTTCTTATGCACACTTCTTTCCCTTTACATATTTCTTATGCACACTTCTTTCCCTTTACATATTTCTTATGCACACTTCTTTCCCTTTACATATTTCGTATGCACACTTCTATCCCTTTACATATTTCTTATGCACACTTATTTCCCTTTACATATTTCTTATGCACACTTCTTTCCCTTTACATATTTCTTATGCACACTTCTTTCCCTTTACATATTTCTTATGCACACTTCTTTCCCTTTACATATTTCTTATGCACACATCTTTCCCTTTACATATTTCTTATGCACACTTCTTTCCCTTTACATGTTTCTTATGCACACTTCTTTCCCTTTACATATTTCTTATGCACACTTCTTTCCCTTTACATATTTCTTATGCACACTTCTTTCCCTTTACATATTTCTTATGCACACTTCTTTCCCTTTACATATTTCTTATGCACACTTCTTTCCCTTTACATATTTCTTATGCACACTTCTTTCCCTTTACATATTTCTTATGCACACTTCTTTCCCTTTACATATTTCTTATGCACACTTCTTTCCCTTTACATATTTCTTATGCACACTTCTTTCCCTTTACATATTTCTTATGCACACTTCTGTCCCTTTACATATTTCTTATGCACACTTCTTTCCCTTTCCATATTTCTTATGCACACTTCTTTCCCTTTACATATTTCTTATGCACACTTCTTTCCCTTTACATATTTCTTATTCACACTTCTTTCCCTTTACATATTTCTTATGCACACTTCTTTATCTTTACATATTTCTTATGCACACTTCTTTATCTTTACATATTTCTTATGCACACTTATTTCCCTTTACATATTTCTTATGCACACTTCTTTCCCTTTACATATTTCTTATGCACACTTCTTTCCCTTTACATATTTCGTATGCACACTTCTTTCCCTTTACATATTTCTTATGCACACTTCTTTCCCTTTACATATTTCTTATGCACACTTCTTTCCCTTTACATATTTCTTATGCACACTTCTTTCCCTTTACATATTTCTTATGCACACTTCTTTCCCTTTACATATTTCTTATGCACACTTCTTTCCCTTTACATATTTCTTATGCACACTTCTTTCCCTTTACATATTTCTTATGCACACGTCTTTCCCTTTACATATTTCTTATGCACACTTCTTTCCCTTTACATATTTCTTATGCACACTTCTTTCCCTTTACATATTTCTTATGCACACTTCTTTCCCTTTACATATTTCTTATGCACACTTCTTTCCCTTTACATATTTCTTATGCACACTTCTTTCCCTTTACATATTTCTTATGCACACTTCTTTCCCTTTACATATTTCTTATGCACACTTCTTTATCTTTACATATTTCGTATGCACACTTCTTTCCCTTTACATATTTCTTATGCACACTTCTTTCCCTTTACATATTTCTTATGCACACTTCTTTCCCTTTACATATTTCTTATGCACACTTCTTTCCCTTTACATATTTCTTATGCACACTTCTTTCCCTTTACATATTTCTTATGCACACTTCTTTCCCTTTACATATTTCTTATGCACACTTCTTTCCCTTTACATATTTCTTATGCACACTCCTTTCCCTTTACATATTTCTTATGCACA
The DNA here is from genome assembly GCA_037893245.1 of Crossaster papposus. Taxonomy (NCBI): domain Eukaryota; kingdom Metazoa; phylum Echinodermata; class Asteroidea; order Velatida; family Solasteridae; genus Crossaster; species Crossaster papposus. The sequence goes on along the minus strand of JBAIAA010001196.1, from coordinate 192,095 downwards.
CTTCTTTCCCTTTACATATTTCTTATGCACACTTCTTTCCCTTTACATATTTCTTATGCACACTTCTTTCCCTTTACATATTTAACTCGAGGGCTTGTTCCCACATCATGTGTTTATTTCTTATGCACACTTCTTTGCCGTTACATATTTCTTATGCACACTTCTTTCCCTTTACATATTTCTTATGCACACTTCTTTCCCTTTACATATTTTGTATGCACACTTCTTTCCCTTTACATATTTCTTATGCACACTTCTTTCCCTTTACATATTTCTTATGCACACTTCTTTCCCTTTACATATTTCTTATGCACACTTCTTTCCCTTTACATATTTCTTATGCACACTTCTTTCGCTTTACATATTTCTTATGCACACTTCTTTCCCTTTACATATTTCTTATGCACACTTCTTTCCCTTTACATATTTCTTATGCACACTTCTTTCCCTTTACATGTTTCTTATGCACACTTCTTTCCCTTTACATATTTCTTATGCACACTTCTTTCCCTTTACATATTTCTTATGCACACTTCTTTCCCTTTACATATTTCTTATGCACACTTCTTTCCCTTTACATATTTCTTATGCACACTTCTTTCCCTTTACATATTTCTTATGCACACTTCTTTCCCTTTACATATTTCTTATGCACACTTCTTTCCCTTTACATATTTCTTATGCACACTTCTTTCCCTTTACATATTTCTTATGCACACTTCTTTCCCTTTACATATTTCTTATGCACACTTCTGTCCCTTTACATATTTCTTATGCACACTTCTTTCCCTTTACATATTTCTTATGCACACTTCTTTCCCTTTACATATTTCTTATGCACACTTCTTTCACTTTACATATTTCTTATTCACACTTCTTTCCCTTTACATATTTCTTATGCACACTTCTTTATCTTTACATATTTCTTATGCACACTTCTTTATCTTTACATATTTCTTATGCACACTTATTTCCCTTTACATATTTCTTATGCACACTTCTTTCCCTTTACATATTTCTTATGCACACTTCTTTCCCTTTACATATTTCTTATGCACACTTCTTTCCCTTTACATATTTCTTATGCACACTTCTTTCCCTTTACATATTTCTTATGCACACTTCTTTCCCTTTACATATTTCTTATGCACACTTCTTTCCCTTTACATATTTCTTATGCACACTTCTTTTCCTTTACATATTTCTTATGCACACTTCTTTCCCTTTACATATTTCTTATGCACACTTCTTTCCCTTTACATATTTCTTATGCACACTTCTTTCCCTTTACATATTTCTTATGCACACTTCTTTCCCTTTACATATTTCTTATGCACACTTCTTTCCCTTTACATATTTCTTATGCACACTTCTTTCCCTTTACATATTTCTTATGCACTCTTCTTTCCCTTTACATATTTCTTATGCACACTTCTTTCCCTTTACATATTTCTTATGCACACTTCTTTCCCTTTACATATTTCTTATGCACACTTCTTTCCCTTTACATATTTCTTATGCACACTTCTTTCCCTTTACATATTTCTTATGCACACTTCTTTCCCTTTACATATTTCTTATGCACACTTCTTTCCCTTTACATATTTCTTATGCACACTTCTTTCCCTTTACATATTTCTTATGCACACTTCTTTCCCTTTACATATTTCTTATGCACACTTATTTCCCTTTACATATTTCTTATGCACACTTCTTTCCCTTTACATATTTAACTCAAGGGCTTGTTCCCACATCATGTGTTTATTTCTTATGCACACTTCTTTCCCTTTACATATTTCTTATGCACACTTCTTTCCCTTTACATATTTCTTATGCACACTTCTTTCCCTTTACATATTTATTATGCACACTTCTTTCCCTTTACATATTTCTTATGCACACTTCTTTCCCTTTACATATTTCTTATGCACACTTCTTTCCCTTTACATATTTCTTATGCACACTTCTTTCCCTTTACATATTTCTTATGCACACTTCTTTCCCTTTACATATTTCTTATGCACACTTCTTTCCCTTTACATATTTCTTATGCACACTTCTTTCCCTTTACATATTTCTTATGCACACTTCTTTCCCTTTACATATTTCTTATGCACACTTCTTTCCCTTTACATATTTCTTATGCACACTTCTTTCCCTTTACATATTTCTTATGCACACTTCTTTCCCTTTACATATTTCTTATGCACACTTCTTTCCCTTTACATATTTCTTATGCACACTTCTTTCCCTTTACATATTTCTTATGCACACTTCTTTCCCTTTACATATTTCTTATGCACACTTCTTTCCCTTTACATATTTCTTATGCACACTTCTTTCCCTTTACATATTTCTTATGCACACTTCTTTCCCTTTACATATTTCTTATGCACACTTCTTTCCCTTTACATATTTCTTATGCACACTTCTGTCCCTTTACATATTTCTTATGCACACTTCTTTCCCTTTACATATTTCTTATGCACACTTCTTTCCCTTTACATATTTCTTATGCACACTTCTTTCCCTTTACATATTTCTTATTCACACTTCTTTCCCTTTACATATTTCTTATGCACACTTCTTTATCTTTACATATTTCTTATGCACACTTATTTCCCTTTACATATTTCTTATGCACACTTCTTTCCCTTTACATATTTCTTATGCACACTTCTTTCCCTTTACATATTTCTTATGCACACTTCTTTCCCTTTACATATTTATTATGCACACTTCTTTCCCTTTACATATTTCTTATGCACACTTCTTTCCCTTTACATATTTCTTATGCACACTTCTTTCCCTTTACATATTTCTTATGCACACTTCTTTCCCTTTACATATTTCTTATGCACACTTCTTTCCCTTTACATATTTCTTATGCACACTTCTTTCCCTTTACATATTTCTTATGCACACTTCTTTCCCTTTACATATTTCTTATGCACACGTCTTTCCCTTTACATATTTCTTATGCACACTTCTTTCCCTTTACATATTTCTTATGCACACTTCTTTCCCTTTACATATTTCTTATGCACACTTCTTTCCCTTTACATATTTCTTATGCACACTTCTTTCCCTTTACATATTTCTTATGCACACTTCTTTCCCTTTACATATTTATTATGCACACTTCTTTCCCTTTACATATTTCTTATGCACACTTCTTTATCTTTACATATTTCTTATGCACACTTCTTTCCCTTTACATATTTCTTATGCACACTTCTTTCCCTTTACATATTTCTTATGCACACTTCTTTCCCTTTACATATTTCTTATGCACACTTCTTTCCCTTTACATATTTCTTATGCACACTTCTTTCCCTTTACATATTTCTTATGCACACTTCTTTCCCTTTACATATTTCTTATGCACACTTCTTTCCCTTTACATATTTCTTATGCACACTCCTTTCCCTTTACATATTTCTTATGCACACTTCTTTCCCTTTACATATTTCTTATGCACACTTCTTTCCCTTTACATATTTCTTATGCACACTTCTTTCCCTTTACATATTTAACTCGAGGGCTTGTTCCAACATCATGTGTTTATTTCTTATGCACACTTCTTTGCCGTTACATATTTCTTATGCACACTTCTTTCCCTTTACATATTTCTTATGCACACTTCTTTCCCTTTACATATTTTGTATGCACACTTCTTTCCCTTTACATATTTCTTATGCACACTTCTTTCCCTTTACATATTTCTTATGCACACTTCTTTCCCTTTACATATTCCTTATGCAAACTTCTTTCCCTTTACATATTTCTTATGCACACTTCTTTCCCTTTACATATTTCTTATGCACACTTCTTTCCCTTTACATATTTCTTATGCACACTCCTTTCCCTTTACATATTTCTTATGCACACTTCTTTCCCTTTACATATTTCTTATGCACACTTCTTTCCCTTTACATATTTCTTATGCACACTTCTTTCCCTTTACATATTTCTTATGCACACTTCTTTCCCTTTACATATTTCTTATGCACACTTCTTTCCCTTTACATATTTCTTATGCACACTTCTTTCCCTTTACATATTTCTTATGCACACTTCTTTCCCTTTACATATTTCTTATGCACACTTCTTTCCCTTTACATATTTCTTATGCACACTTCTTTCCCTTTACATATTTCGTATGCACACTTCTATCCCTTTACATATTTCTTATGCACACTTATTTCCCTTTACATATTTCTTATGCACACTTCTTTCCCTTTACATATTTCTTATGCACACTTCTTTCCCTTTACATATTTCTTATGCACACTTCTTTCCCTTTACATATTTCTTATGCACACTTCTTTCCCTTTACATATTTCTTATGCACACTTCTTTCCCTTTACATGTTTCTTATGCACACTTCTTTCCCTTTACATATTTCTTATGCACACTTCTTTCCCTTTACATATTTTTTATGCACACTTCTTTCCCTTTACATATTTCTTATGCACACTTCTTTCCCTTTACATATTTATTATGCACACTTCTTTCCCTTTACATATTTCTTATGCACACTTCTTTCCCTTTACATATTTCTTATGCACACTTCTTTCCCTTTACATATTTCTTATGCACACTTCTTTCCCTTTACATATTTCTTATGCACACTTCTTTCCCTTTACATATTTCTTATGCACACTTCTGTCCCTTTACATATTTCTTATGCACACTTCTTTCCCTTTACATATTTCTTATGCACACTTCTTTCCCTTTACATATTTCTTATGCACACTTCTTTCCCTTTACATATTTCTTATTCACACTTCTTTCCCTTTACATATTTCTTATGCACACTTCTTTATCTTTACATATTTCTTATGCACACTTCTTTATCTTTACATATTTCTTATGCACACTTATTTCCCTTTACATATTTCGTATGCACACTTCTTTCCCTTTACATATTTCTTATGCACACTTCTTTCCCTTTACATATTTCTTATGCACACTTCTTTCCCTTTACATATTTCTTATGCACACTTCTTTCCCTTTACATATTTCTTATGCACACTTCTTTCCCTTTACATATTTCTTATGCACACTTCTTTCCCTTTACATATTTCTTATGCACACTTCTTTCCCTTTACATATTTCTTATGCACACTTCTTTCCCTTTACATATTTCTTATGCACACTTCTTTCCCTTTACATATTTCTTATTCACACTTCTTTCCCTTTACATATTTCTTATGCACACTTCTTTATCTTTACATATTTCTTATGCACACTTCTTTATCTTTACATATTTCTTATGCACACTTATTTCCCTTTACATATTTCGTATGCACACTTCTTTCCCTTTACATATTTCTTATGCACACTTCTTTCCCTTTACATGTTTCTTATGCACACTTCTTTCCCTTTACATATTTCTTATGCACACTTCTTTCCCTTTACATATTTTTTATGCACACTTCTTTCCCTTTACATATTTCTTATGCACACTTCTTTCCCTTTACATATTTCTTATGCACACTTCTTTCCCTTTACATATTTCTTATGCACACTTCTTTCCCTTTACATATTTCTTATGCACACTTCTTTCCCTTTACATATTTCTTATGCACACTTCTGTCCCTTTACATATTTCTTATGCACACTTCTTTCCCTTTACATATTTCTTATGCACACTTCTGTCCCTTTACATATTTCTTATGCACACTTCTTTCCCTTTACATATTTCTTATGCACACTTCTTTCCCTTTACATATTTCTTATGCACACTTCTTTCCCTTTACATATTTCTTATTCACACTTCTTTCCCTTTACATATTTCTTATGCACACTTCTTTATCTTTACATATTTCTTATGCACACTTCTTTATCTTTACATATTTCTTATGCACACTTATTTCCCTTTACATATTTCGTATGCACACTTCTTTCCCTTTACATATTTCTTATGCACACTTCTTTCCCTTTACATATTTCTTATGCACACTTCTTTCCCTTTACATATTTCTTATGCACACTTCTTTCCCTTTACATATTTCTTATGCACACTTCTTTCCCTTTACATATTTCTTATGCACACTTATTTCCCTTTACATATTTCTTATGCACACTTCTTTTCCTTTACATATTTCTTATGCACACTTCTTTCCCTTTACATATTTCTTATGCACACTTCTTTCCCTTTACATATTTCTTATGCACACTTCTTTCCCTTTACATATTTCTTATGCACACTTCTTTCCCTTTACATATTTCTTATGCACACTTCTTTCCCTTTACATATTTCTTATGCACACTTCTTTCCCTTTACATATTTCTTATGCACACTTCTTTCCCTTTACATATTTCTTATGCACACTTCTTTCCCTTTACATATTTCTTATGCACACTTCTTTCCCTTTACATATTTCTTATGCACACTTCTTTCCCTTTACTTATTTCTTATGCACACTTCTTTCCCTTTACATATTTCTTATGCACACTTCTTTCCCTTTACATATTTCTTATGCACACTTCTTTCCCTTTACATATTTCTTATGCACACTTCTTTCCCTTTACATATTTCTTATGCACACTTCTTTCCCTTTACATATTTAACTCGAGGGCTTGTTCCCACATCATGTGTTTATTTCTTATGCACACTTCTTTCCCTTTACATATTTCTTATGCACACTTCTTTCCCTTTACATATTTCTTATGCACACTTCTTTCCCTTTACATATTTATTATGCACACTTCTTTCCCTTTACATATTTCTTATGCACACTTCTTTCCCTTTACATATTTCTTATGCACACTTCTTTCCCTTTACATATTTCTTATGCACACTTCTTTCCCTTTACATATTTCTTATGCACACTTCTTTCCCTTTACATATTTCTTATGCACACTTCTTTCCCTTTACATATTTCTTATGCACACTTCTTTCCCTTTACATATTTCTTATGCACACTTCTTTCCCTTTACATATTTCTTATGCACACTTCTTTCCCTTTACATATTTCTTATGCACACTTCTTTCCCTTTACATATTTCTTATGCACACTTCTTTCCCTTTACATATTTCTTATGCACACTTCTTTCCCTTTACATATTTCTTATGCACACTTCTTTCCCTTTACATATTTCTTATGCACACTTCTTTCCCTTTACATATTTCTTATTCACACTTCTTTCCCTTTACATATTTCTTATGCACACTTCTTTATCTTTACATATTTCTTATGCACACTTCTTTATCTTTACATATTTCTTATGCACACTTATTTCCCTTTACATATTTCGTATGCACACTTCTTTCCCTTTACATATTTCTTATGCACACTTCTTTCCCTTTACATATTTCTTATGCACACTTCTTTCCCTTTACATATTTCTTATGCACACTTCTTTCCCTTTACATATTTCTTATGCACACTTCTTTCCCTTTACATATTTCTTATGCACACTTCTTTCCCTTTACATATTTCTTATGCACACTTCTTTCCCTTTACATATTTCTTATGCACACTTCTTTCCCTTTACATATTTCTTATGCACACTTCTTTCCCTTTACATATTTCTTATTCACACTTCTTTCCCTTTACATATTTCTTATGCACACTTCTTTATCTTTACATATTTCTTATGCACACTTCTTTATCTTTACATATTTCTTATGCACACTTATTTCCCTTTACATATTTCGTATGCACACTTCTTTCCCTTTACATATTTCTTATGCACACTTCTTTCCCTTTACATGTTTCTTATGCACACTTCTTTCCCTTTACATATTTCTTATGCACACTTCTTTCCCTTTACATATTTTTTATGCACACTTCTTTCCCTTTACATATTTCTTATGCACACTTCTTTCCCTTTACATATTTCTTATGCACACTTCTTTCCCTTTACATATTTCTTATGCACACTTCTTTCCCTTTACATATTTCTTATGCACACTTCTTTCCCTTTACATATTTCTTATGCACACTTCTGTCCCTTTACATATTTCTTATGCACACTTCTTTCCCTTTACATATTTCTTATGCACACTTCTGTCCCTTTACATATTTCTTATGCACACTTCTTTCCCTTTACATATTTCTTATGCACACTTCTTTCCCTTTACATATTTCTTATGCACACTTCTTTCCCTTTACATATTTCTTATTCACACTTCTTTCCCTTTACATATTTCTTATGCACACTTCTTTATCTTTACATATTTCTTATGCACACTTCTTTATCTTTACATATTTCTTATGCACACTTATTTCCCTTTACATATTTCGTATGCACACTTCTTTCCCTTTACATATTTCTTATGCACACTTCTTTCCCTTTACATATTTCTTATGCACACTTCTTTCCCTTTACATATTTCTTATGCACACTTCTTTCCCTTTACATATTTCTTATGCACACTTCTTTCCCTTTACATATTTCTTATGCACACTTCTTTCCCTTTACATATTTCTTATGCACACTTCTTTTCCTTTACATATTTCTTATGCACACTTCTTTCCCTTTACATATTTCTTATGCACACTTCTTTCCCTTTACATATTTCTTATGCACACTTCTTTCTCTTTACATATTTCTTAAGCACACTTCTTTCCCTTTACATATTTCTTATGCACACTTCTTTCCCTTTACATATTTCTTATGCACACTTCTTTCCCTTTACATATTTCTTATGCACACTTCTTTCCCTTTACATATTTCTTATGCACACTTCTTTCCCTTTACATATTTCTTATGCACACTTCTTTCCCTTTACATATTTCTTATGCACACTTCTTTCCCTTTACTTATTTCTTATGCACACTTCTTTCCCTTTACATATTTCTTATGCACACTTCTTTCCCTTTACATATTTCTTATGCACACTTCTTTCCCTTTACATATTTCTTATGCACACTTCTTTCCCTTTACATATTTCTTATGCACACTTCTTTCCCTTTACATATTTAACTCGAGGGCTTGTTCCCACATCATGTGTTTATTTCTTATGCACACTTCTTTCCCTTTACATATTTCTTATGCACACTTCTTTCCCTTTACATATTTCTTATGCACACTTCTTTCCCTTTACATATTTATTATGCACACTTCTTTCCCTTTACATATTTCTTATGCACACTTCTTTCCCTTTACATATTTCTTATGCACACTTCTTTCCCTTTACATATTTCTTATGCACACTTCTTTCCCTTTACATATTTCTTATGCACACTTCTTTCCCTTTACATATTTCTTATGCACACTTCTTTCCCTTTACATATTTCTTATGCACACTTCTTTCCCTTTACATATTTCTTATGCACACTTCTTTCCCTTTACATATTTCTTATGCACACTTCTTTCCCTTTACATATTTCTTATGCACACTTCTTTCCCTTTACATATTTCTTATGCACACTTCTTTCCCTTTACAAATTTCTTATGCACACTTCTTTCCCTTTACATATTTCTTATGCACACTTCTTTCCCTTTACATATTTAACTCGAGGGCTTGTTCCCACATCATGTGTTTATTTCTTATGCACACTTCTTTCCCTTTACATATTTCTTATGCACACTTCTTTCCCTTTACATATTTCTTATGCACACTTCTTTCCCTTTACATATTTCGTATGCACACTTCTTTCCCTTTACATATTTCTTATGCACACTTCTTTCCCTTTACATATTTCTTATGCACACTTCTTTCCCTTTACATATTTCTTATGCACACTTCTTTCCCTTTACATATTTCTTATGCACACTTATTTCCCTTTACATATTTCTTATGCACACTTCTTTCCCTTTACATATTTCTTATGCACACTTCTTTCCCTTTACATATTTAACTCGAGGGCTTGTTCCCACATCATGTGTTTATTTCTTATGCACACTTCTTTTCCTTTACATATTTCTTATGCACACTTCTTTCCCTTTACATATTTCGTATGCACACTTCTTTCCCTTTACATATTTCTTATGCACACTTCTTTCCCTTTACATATTTCTTATGCACACTTCTTTCCCTTTACATATTTCTTATGCACACTTCTTTTTCTTTACATATTTCTTATGCACACTTCTTTCCCTTTACATATTTCTTATGCACACTTCTTTCCCTTTACATATTTCTTATGCACACTTCTTTCCCTTTACATATTTCTTATGCACACTTCTTTCCCTTTACATATTTCTTATGCACACTTCTTTCCCTTTACATATTTCTTATGCACACTTCTTTCCCTTTACATATTTCTTATGCACACTTCTTTCCCTTTACATATTTCTTATGCACACTTCTTTCCCTTTACATATTTCTTATGCACACTTCTTTCCCTTTACATATTTCTTATGCACACTTCTTTCCCTTTACATATTTCTTATGCACACTTCTTTCCCTTTACATATTTCTTATGCACACTTCTTTCCCTTTACATATTTCTTATGCACACTTCTTTCCCTTTACATATTTAACTCGAGGGCTTGTTCCCACATCATGTGTTTATTTCTTATGCACACTTCTTTCCCTTTACATATTTCTTATGCACACTTCTTTCCCTTTACATATTTCTTATGCACACTTCTTTCCCTTTACATATTTCTTATGCACACTTCTTTCCCTTTACATATTTCTTATGCACACTTCTTTCCCTTTACATATTTCTTATGCACACTTCTTTCCCTTTACATATTTCTTATGCACACTTCTTTCCCTTTACATATTTCTTATGCACACTTCTTTCCCTTTACATATTTCTTATGCACACTTCTTTCCCTTTACATATTTCTTATGCACACTTCTTTCCCTTTACATATTTCTTATGCACACTTCTTTCCCTTTACATATTTCTTATGCACACTTCTTTCCCTTTACATATTTCTTATGCACACTTCTTTCCCTTTACATATTTCTTATGCACACTTCTTTCCCTTTACATATTTCTTATGCACACTTCTTTCCCTTTACATATTTCTTATGCACACTTCTTTCCCTTTACATATTTCTTATGCACACTTCTTTCCCTTTACATATTTCTTATGCACACTTCTTTCCCTTTACATATTTCTTATGCACACTTCTTTCCCTTTACATATTTCTTATGCACACTTCTTTCCCTTTACATATTTCTTATGCACACTTCTTTCCCTTTACATATTTCTTATGCACACTTCTTTCCCTTTACATATTTCTTATGCACACTTCTTTCCCTTTACATATTTCTTATGCACACTTCTTTCCCTTTACATATTTCTTATGCACACTTCTTTCCCTTTACATATTTCTTATGCACACTTCTTTCCCTTTACATATTTCTTATGCACACTTCTTTCCCTTTACATATTTCTTATGCACACTTCTTTCCCTTTACATATTTCTTATGCACACTTCTTTCCCTTTACATATTTCTTATGCACACTTCTTTCCCTTTACATATTTCTTATGCACACTTCTTTCCCTTTACATATTTCTTATGCACACTTCTTTCCCTTTACATATTTCTTATGCACACTTCTTTCCCTTTACATATTTAACTCGAGGGCTTGTTCCCACATCATGTGTTTATTTCTTATGCACACTTCTTTCCCTTTACATATTTCTTATGCACACTTCTTTCCCTTTACATATTTCTTATGCACACTTCTTTCCCTTTACATATTTCGTATGCACACTTCTTTCCCTTTACATATTTCTTATGCACACTTCTTTCCCTTTACATATTTCTTATGCACACTTCTTTCCCTTTACATATTTCTTATGCACACTTCTTTCCCTTTACATATTTCTTATGCACACTTATTTCCCTTTACATATTTCTTATGCACACTTCTTTCCCTTTACATATTTCTTATGCACACTTCTTTCCCTTTACATATTTAACTCGAGGGCTTGTTCCCACATCATGTGTTTATTTCTTATGCACACTTCTTTTCCTTTACATATTTCTTATGCACACTTCTTTCCCTTTACATATTTCGTATGCACACTTCTTTCCCTTTACATATTTCTTATGCACACTTCTTTCCCTTTACATATTTCTTATGCACACTTCTTTCCCTTTACATATTTCTTATGCACACTTCTTTTTCTTTACATATTTCTTATGCACACTTCTTTCCCTTTACATATTTCTTATGCACACTTCTTTCCCTTTACATATTTCTTATGCACACTTCTTTCCCTTTACATATTTCTTATGCACACTTCTTTCCCTTTACATATTTCTTATGCACACTTCTTTCCCTTTACATATTTCTTATGCACACTTCTTTCCCTTTACATATTTCTTATGCACACTTCTTTCCCTTTACATATTTCTTATGCACACTTCTTTCCCTTTACATATTTCTTATGCACACTTCTTTCCCTTTACATATTTCTTATGCACACTTCTTTCCCTTTACATATTTCTTATGCACACTTCTTTCCCTTTACATATTTCTTATGCACACTTCTTTCCCTTTACATATTTCTTATGCACACTTCTTTCCCTTTACATATTTAACTCGAGGGCTTGTTCCCACATCATGTGTTTATTTCTTATGCACACTTCTTTCCCTTTACATATTTCTTATGCACACTTCTTTCCCTTTACATATTTCTTATGCACACTTCTTTCCCTTTACATATTTCTTATGCACACTTCTTTCCCTTTACATATTTCTTATGCACACTTCTTTCCCTTTACATATTTCTTATGCACACTTCTTTCCCTTTACATATTTCTTATGCACACTTCTTTCCCTTTACATATTTCTTATGCACACTTCTTTCCCTTTACATATTTCTTATGCACACTTCTTTCCCTTTACATATTTCTTATGCACACTTCTTTCCCTTTACATATTTCTTATGCACACTTCTTTCCCTTTACATATTTCTTATGCACACTTCTTTCCCTTTACATATTTCTTATGCACACTTCTTTCCCTTTACATATTTCTTATGCACACTTCTTTCCCTTTACATATTTCTTATGCACACTTCTTTCCCTTTACATATTTCTTATGCACACTTCTTTCCCTTTACATATTTCTTATGCACACTTCTTTCCCTTTACATATTTCTTATGCACACTTCTTTCCCTTTACATATTTCTTATGCACACTTCTTTCCCTTTACATATTTCTTATGCACACTTCTTTCCCTTTACATATTTCTTATGCACACTTCTTTCCCTTTACATATTTCTTATGCACACTTCTTTCCCTTTACATATTTCTTATGCACACTTCTTTCCCTTTACATATTTCTTATGCACACTTCTTTCCCTTTACATATTTCTTATGCACACTTCTTTCCCTTTACATATTTCTTATGCACACTTCTTTCCCTTTACATATTTCTTATGCACACTTCTTTCCCTTTACATATTTCTTATGCACACTTCTTTCCCTTTACATATTTAACTCGAGGGCTTGTTCCCACATCATGTGTTTATTTCTTATGCACACTTCTTTCCCTTTACATATTTCTTATGCACACTTCTTTCCCTTTACATATTTCTTATGCACACTTCTTTCCCTTTACATATATCTTATGCACACTTCTTTCCCTTTACATATTTCTTATGCACACTTCTTTCCCTTTACATATTTCTTATGCACACTTCTTTCCCTTTACATATTTCTTATGCACACTTCTTTCCCTTTACATATTTCTTATGCACACTTCTTTCCCTTTACATATTTCTTATGCACACTTCTTTCCCTTTACATATTTCTTATGCACACTTCTTTCCCTTTACATATTTCTTATGCACACTTCTTTCCCTCACACTTCTTTCCCTTTACATATTTCTTATGCACACTTCTTTCCCTTTACATATTTCTTATGCACACTTCTTTCCCTTTACATATTTCTTATGCACACTTCTTTCCCTTTACATATTTCTTATGCACACTTCTTTCCCCTTTACATATTTCTTATGCACACTTCTTTCCCTTTACATATTTCTTATGCACACTTCTTTCCCTTTACATATTTCTTATGCACACTTCTTTCCCTTTACATATTTCTTATGCACACTTCTTTCCCTTTACATATTTCTTATGCACACTTCTTTCCCTTTACATATTTAACTCGAGGCTTGTTCCCACATCATATGTTATTTCTTATGCACACTTCTTTCCCTTTACATATTTCTTATGCACACTTCTTTCCCTTTACATATTTCTTATGCACACTTCTTTCCCTTTACATATTTCTTATGCACACTTCTTTCCCTTTACATATTTCTTATGCACACTTCTTTCCCTTTACATATTTCTTATGCACACTTCTTTCCCTTTACATATTTCTTATGCACACTTCTTTCCCTTTACATATTTCTTATGCACACTTCTTTCCCTTTACATATTTCTTATGCACACTTCTTTCCCTTTACATATTTCTTATGCACACTTCTTTCCCTTTACATATTTCTTATGCACACTTCTTTCCCTTTACATATTTCTTATGCACACTTCTTTCCCTTTACATATTTCTTATGCACACTTCTTTCCCTTTACATATTTCTTATGCACACTTCTTTCCCTTTACATATTTCTTATGCACACTTCTTTCCCTTTACATATTTCTTATGCACACTTCTTTCCCTTTACATATTTCTTATGCACACTTCTTTCCCTTTACATATTTCTTATGCACACTTCTTTCCCTTTACATATTTCTTATGCACACTTCTTTCCCTTTACATATTTCTTATGCACACTTCTTTCCCTTTACATATTTCTTATGCACACTTCTTTCCCTTTACATATTTCTTATGCACACTTCTTTCCCTTTACATATTTCTTATGCACACTTCTTTCCCTTTACATATTTCTTATGCACACTTCTTTCCCTTTACATATTTCTTATGCACACTTCTTTCCCTTTACATATTTCTTATGCACACTTCTTTCCCTTTACATATTTCTTATGCACACTTCTTTCCCTTTACATATTTCTTATGCACACTTCTTTCCCTTTACATATTTCTTATGCACACTTCTTTCCCTTTACATATTTCTTATGCACACTTCTTTCCCTTTACATATTTCTTATGCACACTTCTTTCCCTTTACATATTTCTTATGCACACTTCTTTCCCTTTACATATTTCTTATGCACACTTCTTTCCCTTTACATATTTCTTATGCACACTTCTTTCCCTTTACATATTTCTTATGCACACTTCTTTCCCTTTACATATTTCTTATGCACACTTCTTTCCCTTTACATATTTCTTATGCACACTTCTTTCCCTTTACATATTTCTTATGCACACTTCTTTCCCTTTACATATTTCTTATGCACACTTCTTTCCCTTTACATATTTCTTATGCACACTTCTTTCCCTTTACATATTTCTTATGCACACTTCTTTCCCTTTACATATTTCTTATGCACACTTCTTTCCCTTTACATATTTCTTATGCACACTTCTTTCCCTTTACATATTTCTTATGCACACTTCTTTCCCTTTACATATTTCTTATGCACACTTCTTTCCCTTTACATATTTCTTATGCACACTTCTTTCCCTTTACATATTTCTTATGCACACTTCTTTCCCTTTACATATTTCTTATGCACACTTCTTTCCCTTTACATATTTCTTATGCACACTTCTTTCCCTTTACATATTTCTTATGCACACTTCTTTCCCTTTACATATTTCTTATGCACACTTCTTTCCCTTTACATATTTCTTATGCACACTTCTTTCCCTTTACATATTTCTTATGCACACTTCTTTCCCTTTACATATTTCTTATGCACACTTCTTTCCCTTTACATATTTCTTATGCACACTTCTTTCCCTTTACATATTTCTTATGCACACTTCTTTCCCTTTACATATTTCTTATGCACACTTCTTTCCCTTTACATATTTCTTATGCACACTTCTTTCCCTTTACATATTTCTTATGCACACTTCTTTCCCTTTACATATTTCTTATGCACACTTCTTTCCCTTTACATATTTCTTATGCACACTTCTTTCCCTTTACATATTTCTTATGCACACTTCTTTCCCTTTACATATTTCTTATGCACACTTCTTTCCCTTTACATATTTCTTATGCACACTTCTTTCCCTTTACATATTTCTTATGCACACTTCTTTCCCTTTACATATTTCTTATGCACACTTCTTTCCCTTTACATATTTCTTATGCACACTTCTTTCCCTTTACATATTTCTTATGCACACTTCTTTCCCTTTACATATTTCTTATGCACACTTCTTTCCCTTTACATATTTCTTATGCACACTTCTTTCCCTTTACATATTTCTTATGCACACTTCTTTCCCTTTACATATTTCTTATGCACACTTCTTTCCCTTTACATATTTCTTATGCACACTTCTTTCCCTTTACATATTTCTTATGCACACTTCTTTCCCTTTACATATTTCTTATGCACACTTCTTTCCCTTTACATATTTCTTATGCACACTTCTTTCCCTTTACATATTTCTTATGCACACTTCTTTCCCTTTACATATTTCTTATGCACACTTCTTTCCCTTTACATATTTCTTATGCACACTTCTTTCCCTTTACATATTTCTTATGCACACTTCTTTCCCTTTACATATTTCTTATGCACACTTCTTTCCCTTTACATATTTCTTATGCACACTTCTTTCCCTTTACATATTTCTTATGCACACTTCTTTCCCTTTACATATTTCTTATGCACACTTCTTTCCCTTTACATATTTCTTATGCACACTTCTTTCCCTTTACATATTTCTTATGCACACTTCTTTCCCTTTACATATTTCTTATGCACACTTCTTTCCCTTTACATATTTCTTATGCACACTTCTTTCCCTTTACATATTTCTTATGCACACTTCTTTCCCTTTACATATTTCTTATGCACACTTCTTTCCCTTTACATATTTCTTATGCACACTTCTTTCCCTTTACATATTTCTTATGCACACTTCTTTCCCTTTACATATTTCTTATGCACACTTCTTTCCCTTTACATATTTCTTATGCACACTTCTTTCCCTTTACATATTTCTTATGCACACTTCTTTCCCTTTACATATTTCTTATGCACACTTCTTTCCCTTTACATATTTCTTATGCACACTTCTTTCCCTTTACATATTTCTTATGCACACTTCTTTCCCTTTACATATTTCTTATGCACACTTCTTTCCCTTTACATATTTCTTATGCACACTTCTTTCCCTTTACATATTTCTTATGCACACTTCTTTCCCTTTACATATTTCTTATGCACACTTCTTTCCCTTTACATATTTCTTATGCACACTTCTTTCCCTTTACATATTTCTTATGCACACTTCTTTCCCTTTACATATTTCTTATGCACACTTCTTTCCCTTTACATATTTCTTATGCACACTTCTTTCCCTTTACATATTTCTTATGCACACTTCTTTCCCTTTACATATTTCTTATGCACACTTCTTTCCCTTTACATATTTCTTATGCACACTTCTTTCCCTTTACATATTTCTGATGTCACACTTCTTTCTTTATTTCTTATGCACACTTCTTTCCCTTTACATATTTCTTATGCACACTTCTTTCCCTTTACATATTTCTTATGCACACTTCTTTCCCTTTACATATTTCTTATGCACACTTCTTTCCCTTTACATATTTCTTATGCACACTTCTTTCCCTTTACATATTTCTTATGCACACTTCTTTCCCTTTACATATTTCTTATGCACACTTCTTTCCCTTTACATATTTCTTATGCACACTTCTTTCCCTTTACATATTTCTTATGCACACTTCTTTCCCTTTACATATTTCTTATGCACACTTCTTTCCCTTTACATATTTCTTATGCACACTTCTTTCCCTTTACATATTTCTTATGCACACTTCTTTCCCTTTACATATTTCTTATGCACACTTCTTTCCCTTTACATATTTCTTATGCACACTTCTTTCCCTTTACATATTTCTTATGCACACTTCTTTCCCTTTACATATTTCTTATGCACACTTCTTTCCCTTTACATATTTCTTATGCACACTTCTTTTTTCCCTTTACATATTTCTTATGCACACTTCTTTCCCTTTACATATTTCTTATGCACACTTCTTTCCCTTTACATATTTCTTATGCACACTTCTTTCCCTTTACATATTTCTTATGCACACTTCTTTCCCTTTACATATTTCTTATGCACACTTCTTTCCCTTTACATATTTCTTATGCACACTTCTTTCCCTTTACATATTTCTTATGCACACTTCTTTCCCTTTACATATTTCTTATGCACACTTCTTTCCCTTTACATATTTCTTATGCACACTTCTTTCCCTTTACATATTTCTTATGCACACTTCTTTCCCTTTACATATTTCTTATGCACACTTCTTTCCCTTTACATATTTCTTATGCACACTTCTTTCCCTTTACATATTTCTTATGCACACTTCTTTCCCTTTACATATTTCTTATGCACACTTCTTTCCCTTTACATATTTCTTATGCACACTTCTTTCCCTTTACATATTTCTTATGCACACTTCTTTCCCTTTACATATTTCTTATGCACACTTCTTTCCCTTTACATATTTCTTATGCACACTTCTTTCCCTTTACATATTTCTTATGCACACTTCTTTCCCTTTACATATTTCTTATGCACACTTCTTTCCCTTTACATATTTCTTATGCACACTTCTTTCCCTTTACATATTTCTTATGCACACTTCTTTCCCTTTACATATTTCTTATGCACACTTCTTTCCCTTTACATATTTCTTATGCACACTTCTTTCCCTTTACATATTTCTTATGCACACTTCTTTCCCTTTACATATTTCTTATGCACACTTCTTTCCCTTTACATATTTCTTATGCACACTTCTTTCCCTTTACATATTTCTTATGCACACTTCTTTCCCTTTACATATTTCTTATGCACACTTCTTTCCCTTTACATATTTCTTATGCACACTTCTTTCCCTTTACATATTTCTTATGCACACTTCTTTCCCTTTACATATTTCTTATGCACACTTCTTTCCCTTTACATATTTCTTATGCACACTTCTTTCCCTTTACATATTTCTTATGCACACTTCTTTCCCTTTACATATTTCTTATGCACACTTCTTTCCCTTTACATATTTCTTATGCACACTTCTTTCCCTTTACATATTTCTTATGCACACTTCTTTCCCTTTACATATTTCTTATGCACACTTCTTTCCCTTTACATATTTCTTATGCACACTTCTTTCCCTTTACATATTTCTTATGCACACTTCTTTCCCTTTACATATTTCTTATGCACACTTCTTTCCCTTTACATATTTCTTATGCACACTTCTTTCCCTTTACATATTTCTTATGCACACTTCTTTCCCTTTACATATTTCTTATGCACACTTCTTTCCCTTTACATATTTCTTATGCACACTTCTTTCCCTTTACATATTTCTTATGCACACTTCTTTCCCTTTACATATTTCTTATGCACACTTCTTTCCCTTTACATATTTCTTATGCACACTTCTTTCCCTTTACATATTTCTTATGCACACTTCTTTCCCTTTACATATTTCTTATGCACACTTCTTTCCCTTTACATATTTCTTATGCACACTTCTTTCCCTTTACATATTTCTTATGCACACTTCTTTCCCTTTACATATTTCTTATGCACACTTCTTTCCCTTTACATATTTCTTATGCACACTTCTTTCCCTTTACATATTTCTTATGCACACTTCTTTCCCTTTACATATTTCTTATGCACACTTCTTTCCCTTTACATATTTCTTATGCACACTTCTTTCCCTTTACATATTTCTTATGCACACTTCTTTCCCTTTACATATTTCTTATGCACACTTCTTTCCCTTTACATATTTCTTATGCACACTTCTTTCCCTTTACATATTTCTTATGCACACTTCTTTCCCTTTACATATTTCTTATGCACACTTCTTTCCCTTTACATATTTCTTATGCACACTTCTTTCCCTTTACATATTTCTTATGCACACTTCTTTCCCTTTACATATTTCTTATGCACACTTCTTTCCCTTTACATATTTCTTATGCACACTTCTTTCCCTTTACATATTTCTTATGCACACTTCTTTCCCTTTACATATTTCTTATGCACACTTCTTTCCCTTTACATATTTCTTATGCACACTTCTTTCCCTTTACATATTTCTTATGCACACTTCTTTCCCTTTACATATTTCTTATGCACACTTCTTTCCCTTTACATATTTCTTATGCACACTTCTTTCCCTTTACATATTTCTTATGCACACTTCTTTCCCTTTACATATTTCTTATGCACACTTCTTTCCCTTTACATATTTCTTATGCACACTTCTTTCCCTTTACATATTTCTTATGCACACTTCTTTCCCTTTACATATTTCTTATGCACACTTCTTTCCCTTTACATATTTCTTATGCACACTTCTTTCCCTTTACATATTTCTTATGCACACTTCTTTCCCTTTACATATTTCTTATGCACACTTCTTTCCCTTTACATATTTCTTATGCACACTTCTTTCCCTTTACATATTTCTTATGCACACTTCTTTCCCTTTACATATTTCTTATGCACACTTCTTTCCCTTTACATATTTCTTATGCACACTTCTTTCCCTTTACATATTTCTTATGCACACTTCTTTCCCTTTACATATTTCTTATGCACACTTCTTTCCCTTTACATATTTCTTATGCACACTTCTTTCCCTTTACATATTTCTTATGCACACTTCTTTCCCTTTACATATTTCTTATGCACACTTCTTTCCCTTTACATATTTCTTATGCACACTTCTTTCCCTTTACATATTTCTTATGCACACTTCTTTCCCTTTACATATTTCTTATGCACACTTCTTTCCCTTTACATATTTCTTATGCACACTTCTTTCCCTTTACATATTTCTTATGCACACTTCTTTCCCTTTACATATTTCTTATGCACACTTCTTTCCCTTTACATATTTCTTATGCACACTTCTTTCCCTTTACATATTTCTTATGCACACTTCTTTCCCTTTACATATTTCTTATGCACACTTCTTTCCCTTTACATATTTCTTATGCACACTTCTTTCCCTTTACATATTTCTTATGCACACTTCTTTCCCTTTACATATTTCTTATGCACACTTCTTTCCCTTTACATATTTCTTATGCACACTTCTTTCCCTTTACATATTTCTTATGCACACTTCTTTCCCTTTACATATTTCTTATGCACACTTCTTTCCCTTTACATATTTCTTATGCACACTTCTTTCCCTTTACATATTTCTTATGCACACTTCTTTCCCTTTACATATTTCTTATGCACACTTCTTTCCCTTTACATATTTCTTATGCACACTTCTTTCCCTTTACATATTTCTTATGCACACTTCTTTCCCTTTACATATTTCTTATGCACACTTCTTTCCCTTTACATATTTCTTATGCACACTTCTTTCCCTTTACATATTTCTTATGCACACTTCTTTCCCTTTACATATTTCTTATGCACACTTCTTTCCCTTTACATATTTCTTATGCACACTTCTTTCCCTTTACATATTTCTTATGCACACTTCTTTCCCTTTACATATTTCTTATGCACACTTCTTTCCCTTTACATATTTCTTATGCACACTTCTTTCCCTTTACATATTTCTTATGCACACTTCTTTCCCTTTACATATTTCTTATGCACACTTCTTTCCCTTTACATATTTCTTATGCACACTTCTTTCCCTTTACATATTTCTTATGCACACTTCTTTCCCTTTACATATTTCTTATGCACACTTCTTTCCCTTTACATATTTCTTATGCACACTTCTTTCCCTTTACATATTTCTTATGCACACTTCTTTCCCTTTACATATTTCTTATGCACACTTCTTTCCCTTTACATATTTCTTATGCACACTTCTTTCCCTTTACATATTTCTTATGCACACTTCTTTCCCTTTACATATTTCTTATGCACACTTCTTTCCCTTTACATATTTCTTATGCACACTTCTTTCCCTTTACATATTTCTTATGCACACTTCTTTCCCTTTACATATTTCTTATGCACACTTCTTTCCCTTTACATATTTCTTATGCACACTTCTTTCCCTTTACATATTTCTTATGCACACTTCTTTCCCTTTACATATTTCTTATGCACACTTCTTTCCCTTTACATATTTCTTATGCACACTTCTTTCCCTTTACATATTTCTTATGCACACTTCTTTCCCTTTACATATTTCTTATGCACACTTCTTTCCCTTTACATATTTCTTATGCACACTTCTTTCCCTTTACATATTTCTTATGCACACTTCTTTCCCTTTACATATTTCTTATGCACACTTCTTTCCCTTTACATATTTCTTATGCACACTTCTTTCCCTTTACATATTTCTTATGCACACTTCTTTCCCTTTACATATTTCTTATGCACACTTCTTTCCCTTTACATATTTCTTATGCACACTTCTTTCCCTTTACATATTTCTTATGCACACTTCTTTCCCTTTACATATTTCTTATGCACACTTCTTTCCCTTTACATATTTCTTATGCACACTTCTTTCCCTTTACATATTTCTTATGCACACTTCTTTCCCTTTACATATTTCTTATGCACACTTCTTTCCCTTTACATATTTCTTATGCACACTTCTTTCCCTTTACATATTTCTTATGCACACTTCTTTCCCTTTACATATTTCTTATGCACACTTCTTTCCCTTTACATATTTCTTATGCACACTTCTTTCCCTTTACATATTTCTTATGCACACTTCTTTCCCTTTACATATTTCTTATGCACACTTCTTTCCCTTTACATATTTCTTATGCACACTTCTTTCCCTTTACATATTTCTTATGCACACTTCTTTCCCTTTACATATTTCTTATGCACACTTCTTTCCCTTTACATATTTCTTATGCACACTTCTTTCCCTTTACATATTTCTTATGCACACTTCTTTCCCTTTACATATTTCTTATGCACACTTCTTTCCCTTTACATATTTCTTATGCACACTTCTTTCCCTTTACATATTTCTTATGCACACTTCTTTCCCTTTACATATTTCTTATGCACACTTCTTTCCCTTTACATATTTCTTATGCACACTTCTTTCCCTTTACATATTTCTTATGCACACTTCTTTCCCTTTACATATTTCTTATGCACACTTCTTTCCCTTTACATATTTCTTATGCACACTTCTTTCCCTTTACATATTTCTTATGCACACTTCTTTCCCTTTACATATTTCTTATGCACACTTCTTTCCCTTTACATATTTCTTATGCACACTTCTTTCCCTTTACATATTTCTTATGCACACTTCTTTCCCTTTACATATTTCTTATGCACACTTCTTTCCCTTTACATATTTCTTATGCACACTTCTTTCCCTTTACATATTTCTTATGCACACTTCTTTCCCTTTACATATTTCTTATGCACACTTCTTTCCCTTTACATATTTCTTATGCACACTTCTTTCCCTTTACATATTTCTTATGCACACTTCTTTCCCTTTACATATTTCTTATGCACACTTCTTTCCCTTTACATATTTCTTATGCACACTTCTTTCCCTTTACATATTTCTTATGCACACTTCTTTCCCTTTACATATTTCTTATGCACACTTCTTTCCCTTTACATATTTCTTATGCACACTTCTTTCCCTTTACATATTTCTTATGCACACTTCTTTCCCTTTACATATTTCTTATGCACACTTCTTTCCCTTTACATATTTCTTATGCACACTTCTTTCCCTTTACATATTTCTTATGCACACTTCTTTCCCTTTACATATTTCTTATGCACACTTCTTTCCCTTTACATATTTCTTATGCACACTTCTTTCCCTTTACATATTTCTTATGCACACTTCTTTCCCTTTACATATTTCTTATGCACACTTCTTTCCCTTTACATATTTCTTATGCACACTTCTTTCCCTTTACATATTTCTTATGCACACTTCTTTCCCTTTACATATTTCTTATGCACACTTCTTTCCCTTTACATATTTCTTATGCACACTTCTTTCCCTTTACATATTTCTTATGCACACTTCTTTCCCTTTACATATTTCTTATGCACACTTCTTTCCCTTTACATATTTCTTATGCACACTTCTTTCCCTTTACATATTTCTTATGCACACTTCTTTCCCTTTACATATTTCTTATGCACACTTCTTTCCCTTTACATATTTCTTATGCACACTTCTTTCCCTTTACATATTTCTTATGCACACTTCTTTCCCTTTACATATTTCTTATGCACACTTCTTTCCCTTTACATATTTCTTATGCACACTTCTTTCCCTTTACATATTTCTTATGCACACTTCTTTCCCTTTACATATTTCTTATGCACACTTCTTTCCCTTTACATATTTCTTATGCACACTTCTTTCCCTTTACATATTTCTTATGCACACTTCTTTCCCTTTACATATTTCTTATGCACACTTCTTTCCCTTTACATATTTCTTATGCACACTTCTTTCCCTTTACATATTTCTTATGCACACTTCTTTCCCTTTACATATTTCTTATGCACACTTCTTTCCCTTTACATATTTCTTATGCACACTTCTTTCCCTTTACATATTTCTTATGCACACTTCTTTCCCTTTACATATTTCTTATGCACACTTCTTTCCCTTTACATATTTCTTATGCACACTTCTTTCCCTTTACATATTTCTTATGCACACTTCTTTCCCTTTACATATTTCTTATGCACACTTCTTTCCCTTTACATATTTCTTATGCACACTTCTTTCCCTTTACATATTTCTTATGCACACTTCTTTCCCTTTACATATTTCTTATGCACACTTCTTTCCCTTTACATATTTCTTATGCACACTTCTTTCCCTTTACATATTTCTTATGCACACTTCTTTCCCTTTACATATTTCTTATGCACACTTCTTTCCCTTTACATATTTCTTATGCACACTTCTTTCCCTTTACATATTTCTTATGCACACTTCTTTCCCTTTACATATTTCTTATGCACACTTCTTTCCCTTTACATATTTCTTATGCACACTTCTTTCCCTTTACATATTTCTTATGCACACTTCTTTCCCTTTACATATTTCTTATGCACACTTCTTTCCCTTTACATATTTCTTATGCACACTTCTTTCCCTTTACATATTTCTTATGCACACTTCTTTCCCTTTACATATTTCTTATGCACACTTCTTTCCCTTTACATATTTCTTATGCACACTTCTTTCCCTTTACATATTTCTTATGCACACTTCTTTCCCTTTACATATTTCTTATGCACACTTCTTTCCCTTTACATATTTCTTATGCACACTTCTTTCCCTTTACATATTTCTTATGCACACTTCTTTCCCTTTACATATTTCTTATGCACACTTCTTTCCCTTTACATATTTCTTATGCACACTTCTTTCCCTTTACATATTTCTTATGCACACTTCTTTCCCTTTACATATTTCTTATGCACACTTCTTTCCCTTTACATATTTCTTATGCACACTTCTTTCCCTTTACATATTTCTTATGCACACTTCTTTCCCTTTACATATTTCTTATGCACACTTCTTTCCCTTTACATATTTCTTATGCACACTTCTTTCCCTTTACATATTTCTTATGCACACTTCTTTCCCTTTACATATTTCTTATGCACACTTCTTTCCCTTTACATATTTCTTATGCACACTTCTTTCCCTTTACATATTTCTTATGCACACTTCTTTCCCTTTACATATTTCTTATGCACACTTCTTTCCCTTTACATATTTCTTATGCACACTTCTTTCCCTTTACATATTTCTTATGCACACTTCTTTCCCTTTACATATTTCTTATGCACACTTCTTTCCCTTTACATATTTCTTATGCACACTTCTTTCCCTTTACATATTTCTTATGCACACTTCTTTCCCTTTACATATTTCTTATGCACACTTCTTTCCCTTTACATATTTCTTATGCACACTTCTTTCCCTTTACATATTTCTTATGCACACTTCTTTCCCTTTACATATTTCTTATGCACACTTCTTTCCCTTTACATATTTCTTATGCACACTTCTTTCCCTTTACATATTTCTTATGCACACTTCTTTCCCTTTACATATTTCTTATGCACACTTCTTTCCCTTTACATATTTCTTATGCACACTTCTTTCCCTTTACATATTTCTTATGCACACTTCTTTCCCTTTACATATTTCTTATGCACACTTCTTTCCCTTTACATATTTCTTATGCACACTTCTTTCCCTTTACATATTTCTTATGCACACTTCTTTCCCTTTACATATTTCTTATGCACACTTCTTTCCCTTTACATATTTCTTATGCACACTTCTTTCCCTTTACATATTTCTTATGCACACTTCTTTCCCTTTACATATTTCTTATGCACACTTCTTTCCCTTTACATATTTCTTATGCACACTTCTTTCCCTTTACATATTTCTTATGCACACTTCTTTCCCTTTACATATTTCTTATGCACACTTCTTTCCCTTTACATATTTCTTATGCACAC
Source organism: Crossaster papposus (assembly GCA_037893245.1). Classification (NCBI taxonomy): domain Eukaryota; kingdom Metazoa; phylum Echinodermata; class Asteroidea; order Velatida; family Solasteridae; genus Crossaster; species Crossaster papposus. The sequence continues at coordinate 165,543 of JBAIAA010001196.1, read as the reverse complement.
TTCTTTCCCTTTACATATTTCTTATGCACACTTCTTTCCCTTTACATATTTCTTATGCACACTTCTTTCCCTTTACATATTTCTTATGCACACTTCTTTCCCTTTACATATTTCTTATGCACACTTCTTTCCCTTTACATATTTCTTATGCACACTTCTTTCCCTTTACATATTTCTTATGCACACTTCTTTCCCTTTACATATTTCTTATGCACACTTCTTTCCCTTTACATATTTCTTATGCACACTTCTTTCCCTTTACATATTTCTTATGCACACTTCTTTCCCTTTACATATTTCTTATGCACACTTCTTTCCCTTTACATATTTCTTATGCACACTTCTTTCCCTTTACATATTTCTTATGCACACTTCTTTCCCTTTACATATTTCTTATGCACACTTCTTTCCCTTTACATATTTACTCGAGGCTTGTTCCCACATCATGTTTTCTTATGCACACTTCTTTCCCTTTACATATTTCTTATGCACACTTCTTTCCCTTTACATATTTCTTATGCACACTTCTTTCCCTTTACATATTTCTTATGCACACTTCTTTCCCTTTACATATTTCTTATGCACACTTCTTTCCCTTTACATATTTCTTATGCACACTTCTTTCCCTTTACATATTTCTTATGCACACTTCTTTCCCTTTACATATTTCTTATGCACACTTCTTTCCCTTTACATATTTCTTATGCACACTTCTTTCCCTTTACATATTTCTTATGCACACTTCTTTCCCTTTACATATTTCTTATGCACACTTCTTTCCCTTTACATATTTCTTATGCACACTTCTTTCCCTTTACATATTTCTTATGCACACTTCTTTCCCTTTACATATTTCTTATGCACACTTCTTTCCCTTTACATATTTCTTATGCACACTTCTTTCCCTTTACATATTTCTTATGCACACTTCTTTCCCTTTACATATTTCTTATGCACACTTCTTTCCCTTTACATATTTCTTATGCACACTTCTTTCCCTTTACATATTTCTTATGCACACTTCTTTCCCTTTACATATTTCTTATGCACACTTCTTTCCCTTTACATATTTCTTATGCACACTTCTTTCCCTTTACATATTTCTTATGCACACTTCTTTCCCTTTACATATTTCTTATGCACACTTCTTTCCCTTTACATATTTCTTATGCACACTTCTTTCCCTTTACATATTTCTTATGCACACTTCTTTCCCTTTACATATTTCTTATGCACACTTCTTTCCCTTTACATATTTCTTATGCACACTTCTTTCCCTTTACATATTTCTTATGCACACTTCTTTCCCTTTACATATTTCTTATGCACACTTCTTTCCCTTTACATATTTCTTATGCACACTTCTTTCCCTTTACATATTTCTTATGCACACTTCTTTCCCTTTACATATTTCTTATGCACACTTCTTTCCCTTTACATATTTCTTATGCACACTTCTTTCCCTTTACATATTTCTTATGCACACTTCTTTCCCTTTACATATTTCTTATGCACACTTCTTTCCCTTTACATATTTCTTATGCACACTTCTTTCCCTTTACATATTTCTTATGCACACTTCTTTCCCTTTACATATTTCTTATGCACACTTCTTTCCCTTTACATATTTCTTATGCACACTTCTTTCCCTTTACATATTTCTTATGCACACTTCTTTCCCTTTACATATTTCTTATGCACACTTCTTTCCCTTTACATATTTCTTATGCACACTTCTTTCCCTTTACATATTTCTTATGCACACTTCTTTCCCTTTACATATTTCTTATGCACACTTCTTTCCCTTTACATATTTCTTATGCACACTTCTTTCCCTGCACACTTCTTTCCCTTTACATATTTAACTCGAGGGCTTGTTCCCACATCATGTTCTTTATTTCTTATGCACACTTCTTTCCCTTTACATATTTCTTATGCACACTTCTTTCCCTTTACATATTTCTTATGCACACTTCTTTCCCTTTACATATTTCTTATGCACACTTCTTTCCCTTTACATATTTCTTATGCACACTTCTTTCCCTTTACATATTTCTTATGCACACTTCTTTCCCTTTACATATTTCTTATGCACACTTCTTTCCCTTTACATATTTCTTATGCACACTTCTTTCCCTTTACATATTTCTTATGCACACTTCTTTCCTTTACATATTCTTATGCACACTTCTTTCCCTTTACATATTTCTTATGCACACTTCTTTCCCTTTACATATTTCTTATGCACACTTCTTTCCCTTTACATATTTCTTATGCACACTGTCTTTCCCTTTACATATTCTTATGCACACTTCTTTCCCTTTACATATTTCTTATGCACACTTCTTTCCCTTTACATATTTCTTATGCACACTTCTTTCCCTTTACATATTTCTTATGCACACTTCTTTCCCTTACATATTTCTTATGCACACTTCTTTCCTTTACATATTTCTTATGCACACTTCTTTCCCTTTACATATTTCTTATGCACACTTCTTTCCCTTTACATATTTCTTATGCACACTTCTTTCCCTTTACATATTTCTTATGCACACTTCTTTCCCTTTACATATTTCTTATGCACACTTCTTTCCCTTTACATATTTCTTATGCACACTTCTTTCCCTTTACATATTTCTTATGCACACTTCTTCCCTTTACATATTTCTTATGCACACTTCTTTCCCTTTACATATTTCTTATGCACACTCTTTCCCTTTACATATTTCTTATGCACACTTCTTTCCCTTTACATATTTCTTATGCACACTTCTTTCCCTTTACATATTTCTTATGCACACTTCTTTCCCTTTACATATTTCTTATGCACACTTCTTTCCCTTTACATATTTCTTATGCACACTTCTTTCCCTTTACATATTTCTTATGCACACTTCTTTCCCTTTACATATTTCTTATGCACACTTCTTTCCCTTTACATATTTCTTATGCACACTTCTTTCCCTTTACATATTTCTTATGCACACTTCTTTCCCTTTACATATTTCTTATGCACACTTCTTTCCCTTTACATATTTCTTATGCACACTTCTTTCCCTTTACATATTTCTTATGCACACTTCTTTCCCTTTACATATTTCTTATGCACACTTCTTTCCCTTTACATATTTCTTATGCACACTTCTTTCCCTTTACATATTTCTTATGCACACTTCTTTCCCTTTACATATTTCTTATGCACACTTCTTTCCCTTTACATATTTCTTATGCACACTTCTTTCCCTTTACATATTTCTTATGCACACTTCTTTCCCTTTACATATTTCTTATGCACACTTCTTTCCCTTTACATATTTCTTATGCACACTTCTTTCCCTTTACATATTTCTTATGCACACTTCTTTCCCTTTACATATTTCTTATGCACACTTCTTTCCCTTTACATATTTCTTATGCACACTTCTTTCCCTTTACATATTTCTTATGCACACTTCTTTCCCTTTACATATTTCTTATGCACACTTCTTTCCCTTTACATATTTCTTATGCACACTTCTTTCCCTTTACATATTTCTTATGCACACTTCTTTCCCTTTACATATTTCTTATGCACACTTCTTTCCCTTTACATATTTCTTATGCACACTTCTTTCCCTTTACATATTTCTTATGCACACTTCTTTCCCTTTACATATTTCTTATGCACACTTCTTTCCCTTTACATATTTCTTATGCACACTTCTTTCCCTTTACATATTTCTTATGCACACTTCTTTCCCTTTACATATTTCTTATGCACACTTCTTTCCCTTTACATATTTCTTATGCACACTTCTTTCCCTTTACATATTTCTTATGCACACTTCTTTCCCTTTACATATTTCTTATGCACACTTCTTTCCCTTTACATATTTCTTATGCACACTTCTTTCCCTTTACATATTTCTTATGCACACTTCTTTCCCTTTACATATTTCTTATGCACACTTCTTTCCCTTTACATATTTCTTATGCACACTTCTTTCCCTTTACATATTTCTTATGCACACTTCTTTCCCTTTACATATTTCTTATGCACACTTCTTTCCCTTTACATATTTCTTATGCACACTTCTTTCCCTTTACATATTTCTTATGCACACTTCTTTCCCTTTACATATTTCTTATGCACACTTCTTTCCCTTTACATATTTCTTATGCACACTTCTTTCCCTTTACATATTTCTTATGCACACTTCTTTCCCTTTACATATTTCTTATGCACACTTCTTTCCCTTTACATATTTCTTATGCACACTTCTTTCCCTTTACATATTTCTTATGCACACTTCTTTCCCTTTACATATTTCTTATGCACACTTCTTTCCCTTTACATATTTCTTATGCACACTTCTTTCCCTTTACATATTTCTTATGCACACTTCTTTCCCTTTACATATTTCTTATGCACACTTCTTTCCCTTTACATATTTCTTATGCACACTTCTTTCCCTTTACATATTTCTTATGCACACTTCTTTCCCTTTACATATTTCTTATGCACACTTCTTTCCCTTTACATATTTCTTATGCACACTTCTTTCCCTTTACATATTTCTTATGCACACTTCTTTCCCTTTACATATTTCTTATGCACACTTCTTTCCCTTTACATATTTCTTATGCACACTTCTTTCCCTTTACATATTTCTTATGCACACTTCTTTCCCTTTACATATTTCTTATGCACACTTCTTTCCCTTTACATATTTCTTATGCACACTTCTTTCCCTTTACATATTTCTTATGCACACTTCTTTCCCTTTACATATTTCTTATGCACACTTCTTTCCCTTTACATATTTCTTATGCACACTTCTTTCCCTTTACATATTTCTTATGCACACTTCTTTCCCTTTACATATTTCTTATGCACACTTCTTTCCCTTTACATATTTCTTATGCACACTTCTTTCCCTTTACATATTTCTTATGCACACTTCTTTCCCTTTACATATTTCTTATGCACACTTCTTTCCCTTTACATATTTCTTATGCACACTTCTTTCCCTTTACATATTTCTTATGCACACTTCTTTCCCTTTACATATTTCTTATGCACACTTCTTTCCCTTTACATATTTCTTATGCACACTTCTTTCCCTTTACATATTTCTTATGCACACTTCTTTCCCTTTACATATTTCTTATGCACACTTCTTTCCCTTTACATATTTCTTATGCACACTTCTTTCCCTTTACATATTTCTTATGCACACTTCTTTCCCTTTACATATTTCTTATGCACACTTCTTTCCCTTTACATATTTCTTATGCACACTTCTTTCCCTTTACATATTTCTTATGCACACTTCTTTCCCTTTACATATTTCTTATGCACACTTCTTTCCCTTTACATATTTCTTATGCACACTTCTTTCCCTTTACATATTTCTTATGCACACTTCTTTCCCTTTACATATTTCTTATGCACACTTCTTTCCCTTTACATATTTCTTATGCACACTTCTTTCCCTTTACATATTTCTTATGCACACTTCTTTCCCTTTACATATTTCTTATGCACACTTCTTTCCCTTTACATATTTCTTATGCACACTTCTTTCCCTTTACATATTTCTTATGCACACTTCTTTCCCTTTACATATTTCTTATGCACACTTCTTTCCCTTTACATATTTCTTATGCACACTTCTTTCCCTTTACATATTTCTTATGCACACTTCTTTCCCTTTACATATTTCTTATGCACACTTCTTTCCCTTTACATATTTCTTATGCACACTTCTTTCCCTTTACATATTTCTTATGCACACTTCTTTCCCTTTACATATTTCTTATGCACACTTCTTTCCCTTTACATATTTCTTATGCACACTTCTTTCCCTTTACATATTTCTTATGCACACTTCTTTCCCTTTACATATTTCTTATGCACACTTCTTTCCCTTTACATATTTCTTATGCACACTTCTTTCCCTTTACATATTTCTTATGCACACTTCTTTCCCTTTACATATTTCTTATGCACACTTCTTTCCCTTTACATATTTCTTATGCACACTTCTTTCCCTTTACATATTTCTTATGCACACTTCTTTCCCTTTACATATTTCTTATGCACACTTCTTTCCCTTTACATATTTCTTATGCACACTTCTTTCCCTTTACATATTTCTTATGCACACTTCTTTCCCTTTACATATTTCTTATGCACACTTCTTTCCCTTTACATATTTCTTATGCACACTTCTTTCCCTTTACATATTTCTTATGCACACTTCTTTCCCTTTACATATTTCTTATGCACACTTCTTTCCCTTTACATATTTCTTATGCACACTTCTTTCCCTTTACATATTTCTTATGCACACTTCTTTCCCTTTACATATTTCTTATGCACACTTCTTTCCCTTTACATATTTCTTATGCACACTTCTTTCCCTTACATTACATATTTCTTATGCACACTTCTTTCCCTTTACATATTTCTTATGCACACTTCTTTCCCTTTACATATTTCTTATGCACACTTCTTTCCCTTTACATATTTCTTATGCACACTTCTTTCCCTTTACATATTTCTTATGCACACTTCTTTCCCTTTACATATTTCTTATGCACACTTCTTTCCCTTTACATATTTCTTATGCACACTTCTTTCCCTTTACATATTTCTTATGCACACTTCTTTCCCTTTACATATTTCTTATGCACACTTCTTTCCCTTTACATATTTCTTATGCACACTTCTTTCCCTTTACATATTTCTTATGCACACTTCTTTCCCTTTACATATTTCTTATGCACACTTCTTTCCCTTTACATATTTCTTATGCACACTTCTTTCCCTTTACATATTTCTTATGCACACTTCTTTCCCTTTACATATTTCTTATGCACACTTCTTTCCCTTTACATATTTCTTATGCACACTTCTTTCCCTTTACATATTTCTTATGCACACTTCTTTCCCTTTACATATTTCTTATGCACACTTCTTTCCCTTTACATATTTCTTATGCACACTTCTTTCCCTTTACATATTTCTTATGCACACTTCTTTCCCTTTACATATTTCTTATGCACACTTCTTTCCCTTTACATATTTCTTATGCACACTTCTTTCCCTTTACATATTTCTTATGCACACTTCTTTCCCTTTACATATTTCTTATGCACACTTCTTTCCCTTTACATATTTCTTATGCACACTTCTTTCCCTTTACATATTTCTTATGCACACTTCTTTCCCTTTACATATTTCTTATGCACACTTCTTTCCCTTTACATATTTCTTATGCACACTTCTTTCCCTTTACATATTTCTTATGCACACTTCTTTCCCTTTACATATTTCTTATGCACACTTCTTTCCCTTTACATATTTCTTATGCACACTTCTTTCCCTTTACATATTTCTTATGCACACTTCTTTCCCTTTACATATTTCTTATGCACACTTCTTTCCCTTTACATATTTCTTATGCACACTTCTTTCCCTTTACATATTTCTTATGCACACTTCTTTCCCTTTACATATTTCTTATGCACACTTCTTTCCCTTTACATATTTCTTATGCACACTTCTTTCCCTTTACATATTTCTTATGCACACTTCTTTCCCTTTACATATTTCTTATGCACACTTCTTTCCCTTTACATATTTCTTATGCACACTTCTTTCCCTTTACATATTTCTTATGCACACTTCTTTCCCTTTACATATTTCTTATGCACACTTCTTTCCCTTTACATATTTCTTATGCACACTTCTTTCCCTTTACATATTTCTTATGCACACTTCTTTCCCTTTACATATTTCTTATGCACACTTCTTTCCCTTTACATATTTCTTATGCACACTTCTTTCCCTTTACATATTTCTTATGCACACTTCTTTCCCTTTACATATTTCTTATGCACACTTCTTTCCCTTTACATATTTCTTATGCACACTTCTTTCCCTTTACATATTTCTTATGCACACTTCTTTCCCTTTACATATTTCTTATGCACACTTCTTTCCCTTTACATATTTCTTATGCACACTTCTTTCCCTTTACATATTTCTTATGCACACTTCTTTCCCTTTACATATTTCTTATGCACACTTCTTTCCCTTTACATATTTCTTATGCACACTTCTTTCCCTTTACATATTTCTTATGCACACTTCTTTCCCTTTACATATTTCTTATGCACACTTCTTTCCCTTTACATATTTCTTATGCACACTTCTTTCCCTTTACATATTTCTTATGCACACTTCTTTCCCTTTACATATTTCTTATGCACACTTCTTTCCCTTTACATATTTCTTATGCACACTTCTTTCCCTTTACATATTTCTTATGCACACTTCTTTCCCTTTACATATTTCTTATGCACACTTCTTTCCCTTTACATATTTCTTATGCACACTTCTTTCCCTTTACATATTTCTTATGCACACTTCTTTCCCTTTACATATTTCTTATGCACACTTCTTTCCCTTTACATATTTCTTATGCACACTTCTTTCCCTTTACATATTTCTTATGCACACTTCTTTCCCTTTACATATTTCTTATGCACACTTCTTTCCCTTTACATATTTCTTATGCACACTTCTTTCCCTTTACATATTTCTTATGCACACTTCTTTCCCTTTACATATTTCTTATGCACACTTCTTTCCCTTTACATATTTCTTATGCACACTTCTTTCCCTTTACATATTTCTTATGCACACTTCTTTCCCTTTACATATTTCTTATGCACACTTCTTTCCCTTTACATATTTCTTATGCACACTTCTTTCCCTTTACATATTTCTTATGCACACTTCTTTCCCTTTACATATTTCTTATGCACACTTCTTTCCCTTTACATATTTCTTATGCACACTTCTTTCCCTTTACATATTTCTTATGCACACTTCTTTCCCTTTACATATTTCTTATGCACACTTCTTTCCCTTTACATATTTCTTATGCACACTTCTTTCCCTTTACATATTTCTTATGCACACTTCTTTCCCTTTACATATTTCTTATGCACACTTCTTTCCCTTTACATATTTCTTATGCACACTTCTTTCCCTTTACATATTTCTTATGCACACTTCTTTCCCTTTACATATTTCTTATGCACACTTCTTTCCCTTTACATATTTCTTATGCACACTTCTTTCCCTTTACATATTTCTTATGCACACTTCTTTCCCTTTACATATTTCTTATGCACACTTCTTTCCCTTTACATATTTCTTATGCACACTTCTTTCCCTTTACATATTTCTTATGCACACTTCTTTCCCTTTACATATTTCTTATGCACACTTCTTTCCCTTTACATATTTCTTATGCACACTTCTTTCCCTTTACATATTTCTTATGCACACTTCTTTCCCTTTACATATTTCTTATGCACACTTCTTTCCCTTTACATATTTCTTATGCACACTTCTTTCCCTTTACATATTTCTTATGCACACTTCTTTCCCTTTACATATTTCTTATGCACACTTCTTTCCCTTTACATATTTCTTATGCACACTTCTTTCCCTTTACATATTTCTTATGCACACTTCTTTCCCTTTACATATTTCTTATGCACACTTCTTTCCCTTTACATATTTCTTATGCACACTTCTTTCCCTTTACATATTTCTTATGCACACTTCTTTCCCTTTACATATTTCTTATGCACACTTCTTTCCCTTTACATATTTCTTATGCACACTTCTTTCCCTTTACATATTTCTTATGCACACTTCTTTCCCTTTACATATTTCTTATGCACACTTCTTTCCCTTTACATATTTCTTATGCACACTTCTTTCCCTTTACATATTTCTTATGCACACTTCTTTCCCTTTACATATTTCTTATGCACACTTCTTTCCCTTTACATATTTCTTATGCACACTTCTTTCCCTTTACATATTTCTTATGCACACTTCTTTCCCTTTACATATTTCTTATGCACACTTCTTTCCCTTTACATATTTCTTATGCACACTTCTTTCCCTTTACATATTTCTTATGCACACTTCTTTCCCTTTACATATTTCTTATGCACACTTCTTTCCCTTTACATATTTCTTATGCACACTTCTTTCCCTTTACATATTTCTTATGCACACTTCTTTCCCTTTACATATTTCTTATGCACACTTCTTTCCCTTTACATATTTCTTATGCACACTTCTTTCCCTTTACATATTTCTTATGCACACTTCTTTCCCTTTACATATTTCTTATGCACACTTCTTTCCCTTTACATATTTCTTATGCACACTTCTTTCCCTTTACATATTTCTTATGCACACTTCTTTCCCTTTACATATTTCTTATGCACACTTCTTTCCCTTTACATATTTCTTATGCACACTTCTTTCCCTTTACATATTTCTTATGCACACTTCTTTCCCTTTACATATTTCTTATGCACACTTCTTTCCCTTTACATATTTCTTATGCACACTTCTTTCCCTTTACATATTTCTTATGCACACTTCTTTCCCTTTACATATTTCTTATGCACACTTCTTTCCCTTTACATATTTCTTATGCACACTTCTTTCCCTTTACATATTTCTTATGCACACTTCTTTCCCTTTACATATTTCTTATGCACACTTCTTTCCCTTTACATATTTCTTATGCACACTTCTTTCCCTTTACATATTTCTTATGCACACTTCTTTCCCTTTACATATTTCTTATGCACACTTCTTTCCCTTTACATATTTCTTATGCACACTTCTTTCCCTTTACATATTTCTTATGCACACTTCTTTCCCTTTACATATTTCTTATGCACACTTCTTTCCCTTTACATATTTCTTATGCACACTTCTTTCCCTTTACATATTTCTTATGCACACTTCTTTCCCTTTACATATTTCTTATGCACACTTCTTTCCCTTTACATATTTCTTATGCACACTTCTTTCCCTTTACATATTTCTTATGCACACTTCTTTCCCTTTACATATTTCTTATGCACACTTCTTTCCCTTTACATATTTCTTATGCACACTTCTTTCCCTTTACATATTTCTTATGCACACTTCTTTCCCTTTACATATTTCTTATGCACACTTCTTTCCCTTTACATATTTCTTATGCACACTTCTTTCCCTTTACATATTTCTTATGCACACTTCTTTCCCTTTACATATTTCTTATGCACACTTCTTTCCCTTTACATATTTCTTATGCACACTTCTTTCCCTTTACATATTTCTTATGCACACTTCTTTCCCTTTACATATTTCTTATGCACACTTCTTTCCCTTTACATATTTCTTATGCACACTTCTTTCCCTTTACATATTTCTTATGCACACTTCTTTCCCTTTACATATTTCTTATGCACACTTCTTTCCCTTTACATATTTCTTATGCACACTTCTTTCCCTTTACATATTTCTTATGCACACTTCTTTCCCTTTACATATTTCTTATGCACACTTCTTTCCCTTTACATATTTCTTATGCACACTTCTTTCCCTTTACATATTTCTTATGCACACTTCTTTCCCTTTACATATTTCTTATGCACACTTCTTTCCCTTTACATATTTCTTATGCACACTTCTTTCCCTTTACATATTTCTTATGCACACTTCTTTCCCTTTACATATTTCTTATGCACACTTCTTTCCCTTTACATATTTCTTATGCACACTTCTTTCCCTTTACATATTTCTTATGCACACTTCTTTCCCTTTACATATTTCTTATGCACACTTCTTTCCCTTTACATATTTCTTATGCACACTTCTTTCCCTTTACATATTTCTTATGCACACTTCTTTCCCTTTACATATTTCTTATGCACACTTCTTTCCCTTTACATATTTCTTATGCACACTTCTTTCCCTTTACATATTTCTTATGCACACTTCTTTCCCTTTACATATTTCTTATGCACACTTCTTTCCCTTTACATATTTCTTATGCACACTTCTTTCCCTTTACATATTTCTTATGCACACTTCTTTCCCTTTACATATTTCTTATGCACACTTCTTTCCCTTTACATATTTCTTATGCACACTTCTTTCCCTTTACATATTTCTTATGCACACTTCTTTCCCTTTACATATTTCTTATGCACACTTCTTTCCCTTTACATATTTCTTATGCACACTTCTTTCCCTTTACATATTTCTTATGCACACTTCTTTCCCTTTACATATTTCTTATGCACACTTCTTTCCCTTTACATATTTCTTATGCACACTTCTTTCCCTTTACATATTTCTTATGCACACTTCTTTCCCTTTACATATTTCTTATGCACACTTCTTTCCCTTTACATATTTCTTATGCACACTTCTTTCCCTTTACATATTTCTTATGCACACTTCTTTCCCTTTACATATTTCTTATGCACACTTCTTTCCCTTTACATATTTCTTATGCACACTTCTTTCCCTTTACATATTTCTTATGCACACTTCTTTCCCTTTACATATTTCTTATGCACACTTCTTTCCCTTTACATATTTCTTATGCACACTTCTTTCCCTTTACATATTTCTTATGCACACTTCTTTCCCTTTACATATTTCTTATGCACACTTCTTTCCCTTTACATATTTCTTATGCACACTTCTTTCCCTTTACATATTTCTTATGCACACTTCTTTCCCTTTACATATTTCTTATGCACACTTCTTTCCCTTTACATATTTCTTATGCACACTTCTTTCCCTTTACATATTTCTTATGCACACTTCTTTCCCTTTACATATTTCTTATGCACACTTCTTTCCCTTTACATATTTCTTATGCACACTTCTTTCCCTTTACATATTTCTTATGCACACTTCTTTCCCTTTACATATTTCTTATGCACACTTCTTTCCCTTTACATATTTCTTATGCACACTTCTTTCCCTTTACATATTTCTTATGCACACTTCTTTCCCTTTACATATTTCTTATGCACACTTCTTTCCCTTTACATATTTCTTATGCACACTTCTTTCCCTTTACATATTTCTTATGCACACTTCTTTCCCTTTACATATTTCTTATGCACACTTCTTTCCCTTTACATATTTCTTATGCACACTTCTTTCCCTTTACATATTTCTTATGCACACTTCTTTCCCTTTACATATTTCTTATGCACACTTCTTTCCCTTTACATATTTCTTATGCACACTTCTTTCCCTTTACATATTTCTTATGCACACTTCTTTCCCTTTACATATTTCTTATGCACACTTCTTTCCCTTTACATATTTCTTATGCACACTTCTTTCCCTTTACATATTTCTTATGCACACTTCTTTCCCTTTACATATTTCTTATGCACACTTCTTTCCCTTTACATATTTCTTATGCACACTTCTTTCCCTTTACATATTTCTTATGCACACTTCTTTCCCTTTACATATTTCTTATGCACACTTCTTTCCCTTTACATATTTCTTATGCACACTTCTTTCCCTTTACATATTTCTTATGCACACTTCTTTCCCTTTACATATTTTCTTATGCACACTCTTCTTTCCCTTTACTTATTTCTTATGCACACTTCTTTCCCTTTACATATTTAACTCGAGGCTTGTCCCGACATCTGTGTTTATTTCTTATGCACACTTCTTTCCCTTTACATATTTCTTATGCACACTTCTTTCCCTTTACATATTTCTTATGCACACTTCTTTCCCTTTACATATTTCTTATGCACACTTCTTTCCCTTTACATATTTCTTATGCACACTTCTTTCCCTTTACATATTTCTTATGCACACTTCTTTCCTTTACATATTTCTTATGCACACTTCTTTCCCTTTACATATTTCTTATGCACACTTCTTTCCCTTTACATATTTCTTATGCACACTTCTTTCCCTTTACATATTTCTTATGCACACTTCTTTCCCTTTACATATTTCTTATGCACACTTCTTTCCCTTTACATATTTCTTATGCACACTTCTTTCCCTTTACATATTTCTTATGCACACTTCTTTCCCTTTACATATTTCTTATGCACACTTCTTTCCCTTTACATATTTCTTATGCACACTTCTTTCCCTTTACATATTTCTTATGCACACTTCTTTCCCTTTACATATTTCTTATGCACACTTCTTTCCCTTTACATATTTCTTATGCACACTTCTTTCCCTTTACATATTTACTCGAGGGCTTGTCCCGACATCATGTGTTATTCTTATGCACACTTCTTTCCCTTTACATATTTCTTATGCACACTTCTTTCCCTTTACATATTTCTTATGCACACTTCTTTCCCTTTACATATTTCTTATGCACACTTCTTTCCCTTTACATATTTCTTATGCACACTTCTTTCCCTTTACATATTTCTTATGCACACTTCTTTCCCTTTACATATTTCTTATGCACACTTCTTTCCCTTTACATATTTCTTATGCACACTTCTTTCCCTTTACATATTTCTTATGCACACTTCTTTCCCTTTACATATTTCTTATGCACACTTCTTTCCCTTTACATATTTCTTATGCACATTTCTTTCCCTTTACATATTTCTTATGCACACTTCTTTCCCTTTACATATTTCTTATGCACACTTCTTTCCCTTTACATATTTCTTATGCACACTTCTTTCCCTTTACATATTTCTTATGCACACTTCTTTCCCTTTACATATTTCTTATGCACACTTCTTTCCCTTTACATATTTCTTATGCACACTTCTTTCCCTTTACATATTTAACTCGAGGGCTTGTCCCGACATCATGTGTTTATTTCTTATGCACACTTCTTTCCCTTTACATATTTCTTATGCACACTTCTTTCCCTTTACATATTTCTTATGCACACTTCTTTCCCTTTACATATTTCTTATGCACACTTCTTTCCCTTTACATATTTCTTATGCACACTTCTTTCCCTTTACATATTTACTCGAGCTTCCGACTCTGTTCTTATGCACACTTCTTTCCCTTTACATATTTCTTATGCACACTTCTTTCCCTTTACATATTTCTTATGCACACTTCTTTCCCTTTACATATTTCTTATGCACACTTCTTTCCCTTTACATATTTCTTATGCACACTTCTTTCCCTTTACATATTTCTTATGCACACTTCTTTCCCTTTACATATTTCTTATGCACACTTCTTTCCCTTTACATATTTCTTATGCACACTTCTTTCCCTTTACATATTTCTTATGCACACTTCTTTCCCCTTTACATATTTCTTATGCACACTTCTTTCCCTTTACATATTTCTTATGCACACTTCTTTCCCTTTACATATTTCTTATGCACACTTCTTTCCCTTTACATATTTCTTATGCACCTTCTTTCCCTTACATATTTCTTATGCACACTTCTTTCCTTTACATATTTCTTATGCACACTTCTTTCCCTTTACATATTTCTTATGCACACTTCTTTCCCCTTTACATATTTCTTATGCACACTTCTTTCCCTTTACATATTTCTTATGCACACTTCTTTCCCTTTACATATTTCTTATGCACACTTCTTTCCCTTTACATATTTCTTATGCACACTTCTTTCCCTTTACATATTTCTTATGCACACTTCTTTCCCTTTACATATTTCTTATGCACACTTCTTTCCCCTTTACATATTTCTTATGCACACTTCTTTCCCTTTACATATTTCTTATGCACACTTCTTTCCCTTTACATATTTCTTATGCACACTTCTTTCCCTTTACATATTTCTTATGCACACTTCTTTCCCTTTACATATTTCTTATGCACACTTCTTTCCCTTTACATATTTCTTATGCACACTTCTTTCCCTTTACATATTTCTTATGCACACTTCTTTCCCTTTACATATTTCTTATGCACACTTCTTTCCCTTTACATATTTCTTATGCACACTTCTTTCCCTTTACATATTTCTTATGCACACTTCTTTCCCTTTACATATTTCTTATGCACACTTCTTTCCCTTTACATATTTTCTTATGCACACTTCTTTCCCTTTACATATTTCTTATGCACACTTCTTTCCCTTTACATATTTCTTATGCACACTTCTTTCCCTTTACATATTACTTATGCTTCCCGACATCATGTTTTTATTTCTTATGCACACTTCTTTCCCTTTACATATTTCTTATGCACACTTCTTTCCCTTTACATATTTCTTATGCACACTTCTTTCCCTTTACATATTTCTTATGCACACTTCTTTCCCTTTACATATTTCTTATGCACACTTCTTTCCCTTTACATATTTCTTATGCACACTTCTTTCCCTTTACATATTTCTTATGCACACTTCTTTCCCTTTACATATTTCTTATGCACACTTCTTTCCCTTTACATATTTCTTATGCACACTTCTTTCCCTTTACATATTTCTTATGCACACTTCTTTCCCTTTACATATTTCTTATGCACACTTCTTTCCCTTTACATATTTTCTTATGCACACTTCTTTCCCTTTACATATTTCTTATGCACACTTCTTTCCCTTTACATATTTCTTATGCACACTTCTTTCCCTTTACATATTTCTTATGCACACTTCTTTCCCTTTACATATTTCTTATGCACACTTCTTTCCCTTTACATATTTCTTATGCACACTTCTTTCCCTTTACATATTTACTCGGGGCTTGTCCGACATCTGTTTTATTTCTTATGCACACTTCTTTCCCTTTACATATTTCTTATGCACACTTCTTTCCCTTTACATATTTCTTATGCACACTTCTTTCCCTTTACATATTTCTTATGCACACTTCTTTCCCTTTACATATTTCTTATGCACACTTCTTTCCCTTTACATATTAACTCGAGGCTTGTCCCGACATCATGGTTTATTTCTTATGCACACTTCTTTCCCTTTACATATTTCTTATGCACACTTCTTTCCCTTTACATATTTCTTATGCACACTTCTTTCCCTTTACATATTTCTTATGCACACTTCTTTCCCTTTACATATTTCTTATGCACACTTCTTTCCCTTTACATATTTCTTATGCACACTTCTTTCCCATTTACATATTCTTATGCACACTTCTTTCCCTTTACATATTTCTTATGCACACTTCTTTCCCTTTACATATTTCTTATGCACACTTCTTTCCCTTTACATATTTCTTATGCACACTTCTTTCCCTTTACATATTTCTTATGCACACTTCTTTCCCTTTACATATTTCTTATGCACACTTCTTTCCCTTTACATATTTCTTATGCACACTTCTTTCCCTTTACATATTTCTTATGCACACTTCTTTCCCTTTACATATTTCTTATGCACACTTCTTTCCCTTTACATATTTCTTATGCACACTTCTTTCCCTTTACATATTTCTTATGCACACTTCTTTCCCTTTACATATTTCTTATGCACACTTCTTTCCCTTTACATATTTCTTATGCACACTTCTTTCCCTTTACATATTTCTTATGCACACTTCTTTCCCTTTACATATTTCTTATGCACACTTCTTTCCCTTTACATATTTCTTAGGCACACTTCCTATCATTTATTTCTATGCACACTTCTTTCCCTTTACATATTTCTTATGCACACTTCTTTCCCTTTACATATTTCTTATGCACACTTCTTTCCCCTTTACATATTTCTTATGCACACTTCTTTCCCTTTACATATTTCTTATGCACACTTCTTTCCCTTTACATATTTAACTCGAGGCTTGTCCGACATCATGTTTTCTTATGCACACTTCTTTCCCTTTACATATTTCTTATGCACACTTCTTTCCCTTTACATATTTCTTATGCACACTTCTTTCCCTTTACATATTTCTTATGCACACTTCTTTCCCTTTACATATTTCTTATGCACACTTCTTTCCCTTTTACATATTTCTTATGCACACTTCTTTCCCTTTACATATTTCTTATGCACACTTCTTTCCCTTTACATATTTCTTATGCACACTTCTTTCCCTTTACATATTTCTTATGCACACTTCTTTCCCTTTACATATTTCTTATGCACACTTCTTTCCCTTTACATATTTCTTATGCACACTTCTTTCCCTTTACATATTTCTTATGCACACTTCTTTCCCTTTACATATTTCTTATGCACACTTCTTTCCCTTTACATATTTCTTATGCACACTTCTTTCCCTTTACATATTTCTTATGCACACTTCTTTCCCTTTACATATTTCTTATGCACACTTCTTTCCCTTTACATATTTCTTATGCACACTTCTTTCCCTTTACATATTTCTTATGCACACTTCTTTCCCTTTACATATTTCTTATGCACACTTCTTTCCCTTTACATATTTCTTATGCACACTTCTTTCCCTTTACATATTTCTTATGCACACTTCTTTCCCTTTACATATTTCTTATGCACACTTCTTTCCCTTTACATATTTCTTATGCACACTTCTTTCCCTTTACATATTTCTTATGCACACTTCTTTCCCTTTACATATTTCTTATGCACACTTCTTTCCCTTTACATATTTCTTATGCACACTTCTTTCCCTTTACATATTTCTTATGCACACTTCTTTCCCTTTACATATTTCTTATGCACACTTCTTTCCCTTTACATATTTCTTATGCACACTTCTTTCCCTTTACATATTTCTTATGCACACTTCTTTCCCTTTACATATTTCTTATGCACACTTCTTTCCCTTTACATATTTCTTATGCACACTTCTTTCCCTTTACATATTTCTTATGCACACTTCTTTCCCTTTACATATTTCTTATGCACACTTCTTTCCCTTTACATATTTCTTATGCACACTTCTTTCCCTTTACATATTTCTTATGCACACTTCTTTCCCTTTACATATTCTAGCTTTCCCTTATTTCTTATGCACACTTCTTTCCCTTTACATATTTCTTATGCACACTTCTTTCCCTTTACATATTTCTTATGCACACTTCTTTCCCTTTACATATTTCTTATGCACACTTCTTTCCCTTTACATATTTCTTATGCACACTTCTTTCCCTTTACATATTTCTTATGCACACTTCTTTCCCTTTACATATTTCTTATGCACACTTCTTTCCCTTACATATTTCTTATGCACACTTCTTTCCCTTTACATATTTCTTATGCACACTTCTTTCCCTTTACATATTTCTTATGCACACTTCTTTCCCTTTACATATTTCTTATGCACACTTCTTTCCCTTTACATATTTCTTATGCACACTTCTTTCCCTTTACATATTTCTTATGCACACTTCTTTCCCTTTACATATTTCTTATGCACACTTCTTTCCCTTTACATATTTCTTATGCACACTTCTTTTCCCCTTTACATATTTCTTATGCACACTTCTTTCCCTTTACATATTTCTTATGCACACTTCTTTCCCTTTACATATTACTCGAGGCTTCCGACTTCATTTATTCTTATGCACACTTCTTTCCCTTTACATATTTCTTATGCACACTTCTTTCCCTTTACATATTTCTTATGCACACTTCTTTCCCTTTACATATTTCTTATGCACACTTCTTTCCCTTTACATATTTCTTATGCACACTTCTTTCCCTTTACATATTTACTCGAGGCTTGTCCCGACTTCATGTGTTTATTTCTTATGCACACTTCTTTCCCTTTACATATTTCTTATGCACACTTCTTTCCCTTTACATATTTCTTATGCACACTTCTTTCCCTTTACATATTTCTTATGCACACTTCTTTCCCTTTACATATTTCTTATGCACACTTCTTTCCCTTTACATATTTCTTATGCACACTTCTTTCCCTTTACATATTTCTTATGCACACTTCTTTCCCTTTACATATTTCTTATGCACACTTCTTTCCCTTTACATATTTCTTATGCACACTTCTTTCCCTTTACATATTTCTTATGCACACTTCTTTCCCTTTACATATTTCTTATGCACACTTCTTTCCCTTTACATATTTCTTATGCACACTTCTTTCCCTTTACATATTTCTTATGCACACTTCTTTCCCTTTACATATTTCTTATGCACACTTCTTTCCCTTTACATATTTCTTATGCACACTTCTTTCCCTTTACATATTTCTTATGCACACTTCTTTCCCTTTACATATTTCTTATGCACACTTCTTTCCCTTTACATATTTCTTATGCACACTTCTTTCCCTTTACATATTTCTTATGCACACTTCTTTCCCTTTACATATTTCTTATGCACACTTCTTTCCCTTTACATATTTCTTATGCACACTTCTTTCCTTTACATATTTCTTATGCACACTTCTTTCCCTTTACATATTTCTTATGCACACTTCTTTCCCTTTACATATTTCTTATGCACACTTCTTTCCCTTTACATATTTCTTATGCACACTTCTTTCCCTTTACATATTTCTTATGCACACTTCTTTCCCTTTACATATTTCTTATGCACACTTCTTTCCCTTTACATATTTCTTATGCACACTTCTTTCCCTTTACATATTTCTTATGCACACTTCTTTCCCTTTACATATTTCTTATGCACACTTCTTTCCCTTTACATATTTCTTATGCACACTTCTTTCCCTTTACATATTTCTTATGCACACTTCTTTCCCTTTACATATTTCTTATGCACACTTCTTTCCCTTTACATATTTCTTATGCACACTTCTTTCCCTTTACATATTTCTTATGCACACTTCTTTCCCTTTACATATTTCTTATGCACACTTCTTTCCCTTTACATATTTCTTATGCACACTTCTTTCCCTTTACATATTTCTTATGCACACTTCTTTCCCTTTACATATTTCTTATGCACACTTCTTTTCCCTTTACATATTTCTTATGCACACTTCTTTCCCTTTACATATTTCTTATGCACACTTCTTTCCCTTTACATATTTCTTATGCACACTTCTTTCCCTTTACATATTTCTTATGCACACTTCTTTCCCTTTACATATTTCTTATGCACACTTCTTTCCCTTTACATATTTCTTATGCACACTTCTTTCCCTTTACATATTTCTTATGCACACTTCTTTCCCTTTACATATTTCTTATGCACACTTCTTTCCCTTTACATATTTCTTATGCACACTTCTTTCCCTTTACATATTTCTTATGCACACTTCTTTCCCTTTACATATTTCTTATGCACACTTCTTTCCCTTTACATATTTCTTATGCACACTTCTTTCCCTTTACATATTTCTTATGCACACTTCTTTCCCTTTACATATTTCTTATGCACACTTCTTTCCCTTTACATATTTCTTATGCACACTTCTTTCCCTTTACATATTTCTTATGCACACTTCTTTCCCTTTACATATTTCTTATGCACACTTCTTTCCCTTTACATATTTCTTATGCACACTTCTTTCCCTTTACATATTTCTTATGCACACTTCTTTCCCTTTACATATTTCTTATGCACACTTCTTTCCCTTTACATATTTCTTATGCACACTTCTTTCCCTTTACATATTTCTTATGCACACTTCTTTCCCTTTACATATTTCTTATGCACACTTCTTTCCCTTTACATATTTCTTATGCACACTTCTTTCCCTTTACATATTTCTTATGCACACTTCTTTCCCTTTACATATTTCTTATGCACACTTCTTTCCCTTTACATATTTCTTATGCACACTTCTTTCCCTTTACATATTTCTTATGCACACTTCTTTCCCTTTACATATTTCTTATGCGCACTTCTTTCCCTTTACATATTTCTTATGCGCACTTCTTTCCCTTTACATATTTCTTATGCACACTTCTTTCCCTTTACATATTTCTTATGCACACTTCTTTCCCTTTACATATTTCTTATGCACACTTCTTTCCCTTTACATATTTCTTATGCACACTTCTTTCCCTTTACATATTTCTTATGCACACTTCTTTCCCTTTACATATTTCTTATGCACACTTCTTTCCCTTTACATATTTCTTATGCACACTTCTTTCCCTTTACATATTTCTTATGCACACTTCTTTCCCTTTACATATTTCTTATGCACACTTCTTTCCCTTTACATATTTCTTATGCACACTTCTTTCCCTTTACATATTTCTTATGCACACTTCTTTCCCTTTACATATTTCTTATGCACACTTCTTTCCCTTTACATATTTCTTATGCACACTTCTTTCCCTTTACATATTTCTTATGCACACTTCTTTCCCTTTACATATTTCTTATGCACACTTCTTTCCCTTTACATATTTCTTATGCACACTTCTTTCCCTTTACATATTTCTTATGCACACTTCTTTCCCTTTACATATTTCTTATGCACACTTCTTTCCCTTTACATATTTCTTATGCACACTTCTTTCCCTTTACATATTTCTTATGCACACTTCTTTCCCTTTACATATTTCTTATGCACACTTCTTTCCCTTTACATATTTCTTATGCACACTTCTTTCCCTTTACATATTTCTTATGCACACTTCTTTCACCTTTACATATTTCTTATGCACACTTCTTTTCCCTTTACATATTTCTTATGCACACTTCTTTCCCTTTACATATTTCTTATGCAGCACTTCTTTCCCTTTACATATTTCTTATGCACACTTCTTTCCCTTTACATATTTCTTATGCACACTTCTTTCCCTTTACATATTTCTTATGCGCACTTCTTTCCCTTTACATATTTCTTATGCGCACTTCTTTCCCTTTACATATTTCTTATGCACACTTCTTTCCCTTTACATATTTCTTATGCACACTTCTTTCCCTTTACATATTTCTTATGCACACTTCTTTCCCTTTACATATTTCTTATGCACACTTCTTTCCCTTTACATATTTCTTATGCACACTTCTTTCCCTTTACATATTTCTTATGCACACTTCTTTCCCTTTACATATTTCTTATGCACACTTCTTTCCCTTTACATATTTCTTATGCACACTTCTTTCCCTTTACATATTTCTTATGCACACTTCTTTCCCTTTACATATTTCTTATGCACACTTCTTTCCCTTTACATATTTCTTATGCACACTTCTTTCCCTTTACATATTTCTTATGCACACTTCTTTCCCTTTACATATTTCTTATGCACACTTCTTTTCCCTTTACATATTTCTTATGCGACACTTCTTTCCCTTTACATATTTCTTATGCACACTTCTTTCCCTTTACATATTTCTTATGCACACTTCTTTCCCTTTACATATTTCTTATGCACACTTCTTTCCCTTTACATATTTCTTATGCACACTTCTTTCCCTTTACATATTTCTTATGCACACTTTCTTTCCCTTTACATATTTCTTATGCACACTTCTTTCCCTTTACATATTTCTTATGCACACTTCTTTCCCTTTACATATTTCTTATGCACACTTCTTTCCCTTTACATATTTCTTATGCACACTTCTTTCCCTTTACATATTTCTTATGCACACTTCTTTCCCTTTACATATTTCTTATGCACACTTCTTTCCCTTTACATATTTCTTATGCACACTTCTTTCCCTTTACATATTTCTTATGCACACTTCTTTCCCTTTACATATTTCTTATGCACACTTCTTTCCCTTTACATATTTCTTATGCACACTTCTTTCCCTTTACATATTTCTTATGCACACTTCTTTCCCTTTACATATTTCTTATGCACACTTCTTTCCCTTTACATATTTCTTATGCACACTTCTTTCCCTTTACATATTTCTTATGCACACTTCTTTCCCTTTACATATTTCTTATGCACACTTCTTTCCCTTTACATATTTCTTATGCACACTTCTTTCCCTTTACATATTTCTTATGCACACTTCTTTCCCTTTACATATTTCTTATGCACACTTCTTTCCCTTTACATATTTCTTATGCACACTTCTTTCCCTTTACATATTTCTTATGCACACTTCTTTCCCTTTACATATTTCTTATGCACACTTCTTTCCCTTTACATATTTCTTATGCACACTTCTTTCCCTTTACATATTTCTTATGCACACTTCTTTCCCTTTACATATTTCTTATGCACACTTCTTTCCCTTTACATATTTCTTATGCACACTTCTTTCCCTTTACATATTTCTTATGCACACTTCTTTCCCTTTACATATTTCTTATGCACACTTCTTTCCCTTTACATATTTCTTATGCACACTTCTTTCCCTTTACATATTTCTTATGCACACTTCTTTCCCTTTACATATTTCTTATGCACACTTCTTTCCCTTTACATATTTCTTATGCACACTTCTTTCCCTTTACATATTTCTTATGCACACTTCTTTCCCTTTACATATTTCTTATGCACACTTCTTTCCCTTTACATATTTCTTATGCACACTTCTTTCCCTTTACATATTTCTTATGCACACTTCTTTCCCTTTACATATTTCTTATGCACACTTCTTTCCCTTTACATATTTCTTATGCACACTTCTTTCCCTTTACATATTTCTTATGCACACTTCTTTCCCTTTACATATTTCTTATGCACACTTCTTTCCCTTTACATATTTCTTATGCACACTTCTTTCCCTTTACATATTTCTTATGCACACTTCTTTCCCTTTACATATTTCTTATGCACACTTCTTTCCCTTTACATATTTCTTATGCACACTTCTTTCCCTTTACATATTTCTTATGCACACTTCTTTCCCTTTACATATTTCTTATGCACACTTCTTTCCCTTTACATATTTCTTATGCACACTTCTTTCCCTTTACATATTTCTTATGCACACTTCTTTCCCTTTACATATTTCTTATGCACACTTCTTTCCCTTTACATATTTCTTATGCACACTTCTTTCCCTTTACATATTTCTTATGCACACTTCTTTCCCTTTACATATTTCTTATGCACACTTCTTTCCCTTTACATATTTCTTATGCACACTTCTTTCCCTTTACATATTTCTTATGCACACTTCTTTCCCTTTACATATTTCTTATGCACACTTCTTTCCCTTTACATATTTCTTATGCACACTTCTTTCCCTTTACATATTTCTTATGCACACTTCTTTCCCTTTACATATTTCTTATGCACACTTCTTTCCCTTTACATATTTCTTATGCACACTTCTTTCCCTTTACATATTTCTTATGCACACTTCTTTCCCTTTACATATTTCTTATGCACACTTCTTTCCCTTTACATATTTCTTATGCACACTTCTTTCCCTTTACATATTTCTTATGCACACTTCTTTCCCTTTACATATTTCTTATGCACACTTCTTTCCCTTTACATATTTCTTATGCACACTTCTTTCCCTTTACATATTTCTTATGCACACTTCTTTCCCTTTACATATTTCTTATGCACACTTCTTTCCCTTTACATATTTCTTATGCACACTTCTTTCCCTTTACATATTTCTTATGCACACTTCTTTCCCTTTACATATTTCTTATGCACACTTCTTTCCCTTTACATATTTCTTATGCACACTTCTTTCCCTTTACATATTTACTCTAGGCTTGTCCCACATCATTCTTTATATTTCTTATGCACACTTCTTTCCCTTTACATATTTCTTATGCACACTTCTTTCCCTTTACATATTTCTTATGCACACTTCTTTCCCTTTACATATTTCTTATGCACACTTCTTTCCCTTTACATATTTCTTATGCACACTTCTTTCCCTTTACATATTTCTTATGCACACTTCTTTCCCTTTACATATTTCTTATGCACACTTCTTTCCCTTTACATATTTCTTATGCACACTTCTTTCCCTTTACATATTTCTTATGCACACTTCTTTCCCTTTACATATTTCTTATGCACACTTCTTTCCCTTTACATATTTCTTATGCACACTTCTTTCCCTTTACATATTTCTTATGCACACTTCTTTCCCTTTACATATTTCTTATGCACACTTCTTTCCCTTTACATATTTCTTATGCACACTTCTTTCCCTTTACATATTTCTTATGCACACTTCTTTCCCTTTACATATTTCTTATGCACACTTCTTTCCCTTTACATATTTCTTATGCACACTTCTTTCCCTTTACATATTTCTTATGCACACTTCTTTCCCTTTACATATTTCTTATGCACACTTCTTTCCCTTTACATATTTCTTATGCACACTTCTTTCCCTTTACATATTTCTTATGCACACTTCTTTCCCTTTACATATTTCTTATGCACACTTCTTTCCCTTTACATATTTCTTATGCACACTTCTTTCCCTTTACATATTTCTTATGCACACTTCTTTCCCTTTACATATTTCTTATGCACACTTCTTTCCCTTTACATATTTCTTATGCACACTTCTTTCCCTTTACATATTTCTTATGCACACTTCTTTCCCTTTACATATTTCTTATGCACACTTCTTTCCCTTTACATATTTCTTATGCACACTTCTTTCCCTTTACATATTTCTTATGCACACTTCTTTCCCTTTACATATTTCTTATGCACACTTCTTTCCCTTTACATATTTCTTATGCACACTTCTTTCCCTTTACATATTTCTTATGCACACTTCTTTCCCTTTACATATTTCTTATGCACACTTCTTTCCCTTTACATATTTCTTATGCACACTTCTTTCCCTTTACATATTTCTTATGCACACTTCTTTCCCTTTACATATTTCTTATGCACACTTCTTTCCCTTTACATATTTCTTATGCACACTTCTTTCCCTTTACATATTTCTTATGCACACTTCTTTCCCTTTACATATTTCTTATGCACACTTCTTTCCCTTTACATATTTCTTATGCACACTTCTTTCCCTTTACATATTTCTTATGCACACTTCTTTCCCTTTACATATTTCTTATGCACACTTCTTTCCCTTTACATATTTCTTATGCACACTTCTTTCCCTTTACATATTTCTTATGCACACTTCTTTCCCTTTACATATTTCTTATGCACACTTCTTTCCCTTTACATATTTCTTATGCACACTTCTTTCCCTTTACATATTTCTTATGCACACTTCTTTCCCTTTACATATTTCTTATGCACACTTCTTTCCCTTTACATATTTCTTATGCACACTTCTTTCCCTTTACATATTTCTTATGCACACTTCTTTCCCTTTACATATTTCTTATGCACACTTCTTTCCCTTTACATATTTCTTATGCACACTTCTTTCCCTTTACATATTTCTTATGCACACTTCTTTCCCTTTACATATTTCTTATGCACACTTCTTTCCCTTTACATATTTCTTATGCACACTTCTTTCCCTTTACATATTTCTTATGCACACTTCTTTCCCTTTACATATTTCTTATGCACACTTCTTTCCCTTTACATATTTCTTATGCACACTTCTTTCCCTTTACATATTTCTTATGCACACTTCTTTCCCTTTACATATTTCTTATGCACACTTCTTTCCCTTTACATATTTCTTATGCACACTTCTTTCCCTTTACATATTTAACTCGAGGGCTTGTTCCCACATCATGTGTTTATTTCTTATGCACACTTCTTTCCCTTTACATATTTTTTATGCACACTTCTTTCCCTTTACATATTTCGTATGCACACTTCTTTCCCTTTACATATTTCTTATGCACACTTCTTTCCCTTTACATATTTCTTATGCACACTTCTTTCCCTTTACATATTTCTTATGCACACTTCTTTCCCTTTACATATTTCTTATGCACACTTCTTTCCCTTTACATATTTCTTATGCACACTTCTTTCCCTTTACATATTTCTTATGCACACTTCTTTCCCTTTACATATTTACCTCGAGGGCTTGTTCCCACATCATGTGTTTATTTATTATGCACACTTCTTTCCCTTTACATATTTTGTTATGCACACTTCTTTCCCTTTACATATTTCTTATGCACACTTCTTTCCCTTTACATATTTCTTATGCACACTTCTTTCCCTTTACATATTTCTTATGCACACTTCTTCCCTTTACATATTTCTTATGCACACTTCTTTCCCTTTACATATTTCTTATGCACACTTCTTTCCCTTTACATATTTCTTATGCACACTTCTTTCCCTTTACATATTTCTTATGCACACTTCTTTCCCTTTACATATTTCTTATGCACACTTCTTTCCCTTTACATATTTCTTATGCACACTTCTTTCCCTTTACATATTTCTTATGCACACTTCTTTCCCTTTACATATTTCTTATGCACACTTATTTCCCTTTACATATTTCTTATGCACACTTCTTTCCCTTTACATATTTCTTATGCACACTTCTTTCCCTTTACATATTTCTTATGCACACTTCTTTCCCTTTACATATTTCTTATGCACACTTCTTTCCCTTTACATATTTCTTATGCACACTTCTTTCCCTTTACATATTTCTTATGCACACTTCTTTCCCTTTACATATTTCTTATGCACACTTCTTTCCCTTTACATATTTATTATGCACACTTCTTTCCCTTTACATATTTCTTATGCACACTTCTTTCCCTTTACATATTTCTTATGCACACTTCTTTCCCTTTACATATTTCTTATGCACACTTCTTTCCCTTTACATATTTACCTCGAGGGCTTGTTCCCACATCATGTGTTTATTTATTATGCACACTTCTTTCCCTTTACATATTTTTTTATGCACACTTCTTTCCCTTTACATATTTCTTATGCACACTTCTTTCCCTTTACATATTTCTTATGCACACTTCTTTCCCTTTACATATTTCTTATGCACACTTCTTCCCTTTACATATTTCTTATGCACACTTCTTTCCCTTTACATATTTCTTATGCACACTTCTTTCCCTTTACATATTTCTTATGCAAACTTCTTTCCCTTTACATATTTCTTATGCACACTTCTTTCCCTTTACATATTTCTTATGCACACTTCTTTCCCTTTACATATTTCTTATGCACACTTCTTTCCCTTTACATATTTCTTATGCACACTTCTTTCCCTTTACATATTTCTTATGCACACTTCTTTCCCTTTACATATTTCTTATGCACACTTCTTTCCCTTTACATATTTCTTATGCACACTTCTTTCCCTTTACATATTTCTTATGCACACTTCTTTCCCTTTACATATTTCTTATGCACACTTCTTTCCCTTTACATATTTCTTATGCACACTTCTTTCCCTTTACATATTTCTTATGCACACTTCTTTCCCTTTACATATTTATTATGCACACTTCTTTCCCTTTACATATTTCTTATGCACACTTCTTTCCCTTTACATATTTCTTATGCACACTTCTTTCCCTTTACATATTTATTATGCACACTTCTTTCCCTTTACATATTTATTATGCACACTTCTTTCCCTTTACATATTTATTATGCACACTTCTTTCCCTTTACATATTTCTTATGCACACTTCTTTCCCTTTACATATTTCTTATGCACACTTCTTTCCCTTTACATATTTAACTCGAGGGCTTGTTCCCACATCATGTGTTTATTTCTTATGCACACTTCTTTCCCTTTACATATTTCTTATGCACACTTCTTTCCCTTTACATATTTCTTATGCACACTTCTTTCCCTTTACATATTTCTGATGCACACTTCTTTCCCTTTACATATTTCTTATGCACACTTCTTTCCCTTTACATATTTCTTATGCACACTTCTTTCCCTTTACATATTTCTTATGCACACTTCTTTCCCTTTACATATTTCTTATGCACACTTCTTTCCCTTTACATATTTCTTATGCACACTTCTTTCCCTTTACATATTTCTTATGCACACTTCTTTCCCTTTACATATTTCTTATGCACACTTCTTTCCCTTTACATATTTCTTATGCACACTTCTTTCCCTTTACATATTTCTTATGCACACTTATTTCCCTTTACATATTTCTTATGCACACTTATTTCCCTTTACATATTTCTTATGCACACTTCTTTCCCTTTACATATTTCTTATGCACACTTCTTTCCCTTTACATATTTCTTATGCACACTTCTTTCCCTTTACATATTTCTTATGCACACTTCTTTCTCTTTACATATTTCTTATGCACACTTCTTTCCCTTTACATATTTCTTATGCACACTTCTTTCCCTTTACATATTTCTTATGCACACTTCTTTCCCTTTACATATTTCTTATGCACACTTCTTTCCCTTTACATATTTCTTATGCACACTTCTTTCCCTTTACATATTTCTTATGCACACTTCTTTCCCTTTACATATTTCTTATGCACACTTCTTTCCCTTTACATATTTCTTATGCACACTTCTTTCCCTTTACATATTCCTTATGCACACTTCTTTCCCTTTACATATTTCTTATGCACACTTCTTTCCCTTTACATATTTCTTATGCACACTTCTTTCCCTTTACATATTTCTTATGCACACTTCTTTCCCTTTACATATTTCTTATGCACACTTCTTTCCCTTTACATATTTCTTATGCACACTTCTTTCCCTTTACATATTTCTTATGCACACTTCTTTCCCTTTACATATTTCTTATGCACACTTCTTTCCCTTTACATATTTCTTATGCACACTTCTTTCCCTTTACATATTTCTTATGCACACTTCTTTCCCTTTACATATTTCTTATGCACACTTCTTTCCCTTTACATATTTATTATGCACACTTCTTTCCCTTTACATATTTCTTATGCACACTTCTTTCCCTTTACATATTTCTTATGCACACTTCTTTCCCTTTACATATTTACCTCGAGGGCTTGTTCCCACATCATGTGTTTATTTATTATGCACACTTCTTTCCCTTTACATATTTTTTATGCACACTTCTTTCCCTTTACATATTTCTTATGCACACTTCTTTCCCTTTACATATTTCTTATGCACACTTCTTTCCCTTTACATATTTCTTATGCACACTTCTTTCCCTTTACATATTTCTTATGCACACTTCTTTCCCTTTACATATTTCTTATGCACACTTCTTTCCCTTTACATATTTCTTATGCACACTTCTTTCCCTTTACATATTTCTTATGCACAAATCTTTCCCTTTACATATTTCTTATGCACACTTCTTTCCCTTTACATATTTCTTATGCACACTTCTTTCCCTTTACATATTTCTTATGCACACTTCTTTCCCTTTACATATTTCTTATGCACACTTCTTTCCCTTTACATATTTCTTATGCACACTTCTTTCCCTTTACATATTTCTTATGCACACTTCTTTCCCTTTACATATTTCTTATGCACACTTCTTTCCCTTTACATATTTCTTATGCACACTTCTTTCCCTTTACATATTTCTTATGCACACTTCTTTCCCTTTACATATTTCTTATGCACACTTCTTTCCCTTTACATATTTCTTATGCACACTTCTTTCCCTTTACATATTTCTTATGCACACTTCTTTCCCTTTACATATTTCTTATGCACACTTCTTTCCCTTTACATATTTCTTATGCACACTTCTTTCCCTTTACATATTTCTTATGCACACTTCTTTCCCTTTACATATTTCTTATGCACACTTCTTTCCCTTTACATATTTATTATGCACACTTCTTTCCCTTTACATATTTCTTATGCACACTTCTTTCCCTTTACATATTTCGTATGCACACTTCTTTCCCTTTACATATTTCTTATGCACACTTCTTTCCCTTTACATATTCCTTATGCACACTTCTTTCCCTTTACATATTTCTTATGCACACTTCTTTCCCTTTACATATTTCTTATGCACACTTCTTTCCCTTTACATATTTCTTATGCACACTTCTTTCCCTTTACATATTTCTTATGCACACTTCTTTCCCTTTACATATTTCTTATGCACACTTCTTTCCCTTTACATATTTCTTATGCACACTTCTTTCCCTTTACATATTTCTTATGCACACTTCTTTCCCTTTACATATTTCTTATGCACACTTCTTTCCCTTTACATATTTCTTATGCACACTTCTTTCCCTTTACATATTTCTTATGCACACTTCTTTCCCTTTACATATTTATTATGCACACTTCTTTCCCTTTACATATTTCTTATGCACACTTCTTTCCCTTTACATATTTATTATGCACACTTCTTTCCCTTTACATATTTACCTCGAGGGCTTGTTCCCACATCATGTGTTTATTTATTATGCACACTTCTTTCCCTTTACATATTTTTTATGCACACTTCTTTCCCTTTACATATTTCTTATGCACACTTCTTTCCCTTTACATATTTCTTATGCACACTTCTTTCCCTTTACATATTTCTTATGCACACTTCTTTCCCTTTACATATTTCTTATGCACACTTCTTTCCCTTTACATATTTCTTATGCACACTTCTTTCCCTTTACATATTTCTTATGCACACTTCTTTCCCTTTACATATTTCTTATGCACAAATCTTTCCCTTTACATATTTCTTATGCACACTTCTTTCCCTTTACATATTTCTTATGCACACTTCTTTCCCTTTACATATTTCTTATGCACACTTCTTTCCCTTTACATATTTCTTATGCACACTTCTTTCCCTTTACATATTTCTTATGCACACTTCTTTCCCTTTACATATTTCTTATGCACACTTCTTTCCCTTTACATATTTCTTATGCACACTTCTTTCCCTTTACATATTTCTTATGCACACTTCTTTCCCTTTACATATTTCTTATGCACACTTCTTTCCCTTTACATATTTCTTATGCACACTTCTTTCCCTGTACATATTTCTTATGCACACTTCTTTCCCTTTACATATTTCTTATGCACACTTCTTTCCCTTTACATATTTCTTATGCACACTTCTTTCCCTTTACATATTTCTTATGCACACTTCTTTCCCTTTACATATTTCTTATGCACACTTCTTTCCCTTTACATATTTCTTATGCACACTTCTTTCCCTTTACATATTTCTTATGCACACTTCTTTCCCTTTACATATTTCTTATGCACACTTCTTTCCCTTTACATATTTCTTATGCACACTTCTTTCCCTTTACATATTTCTTATGCACACTTCTTTCCCTTTACATATTTCTTATGCACACTTCTTTCCCTTTACATATTTATTATGCACACTTCTTTCCCTTTACATATTTCTTATGCACACTTCTTTCCCTTTACATATTTATTATGCACACTTCTTTCCCTTTACATATTTACCTCGAGGGCTTGTTCCCACATCATGTGTTTATTTATTATGCACACTTCTTTCCCTTTACATATTTCTTATGCACACTTCTTTCCCTTTACATATTTCTTATGCACACTTCTTTCCCTTTACATATTTCTTATGCACACTTCTTTCCCTTTACATATTTCTTATGCACACTTCTTTCCCTTTACATATTTCTTATGCACACTTCTTTCCCTTTACATATTTCTTATGCACACTTCTTTCCCTTTACATATTTCTTATGCACACTTCTTTCCCTTTACATATTTCTTATGCACAAATCTTTCCCTTTACATATTTCTTATGCACACTTCTTTCCCTTTACATATTTCTTATGCACACTTCTTTCCCTTTACATATTTCTTATGCACACTTCTTTCCCTTTACATATTTCTTATGCACACTTCTTTCCCTTTACATATTTCTTATGCACACTTCTTTCCCTTTACATATTTCTTATGCACACTTCTTTCCCTTTACATATTTCTTATGGACACTTCTTTCCCTTTACATATTTCTTATGCACACTTCTTTCCCTTTACATATTTCTTATGCACACTTCTTTCCCTTTACATATTTCTTATGCACACTTCTTTCCCTGTACATATTTCTTATGCACACTTCTTTCCCTTTACATATTTCTTATGCACACTTCTTTCCCTTTACATATTTCTTATGCACACTTCTTTCCCTTTACATATTTCTTATGCACACTTCTTTCCCTTTACATATTTCTTATGCACACTTCTTTCCCTTTACATATTTCTTATGCACACTTCTTTCCCTTTACATATTTCTTATGCACACTTCTTTCCCTTTACATATTTCTTATGCACACTTCTTTCCCTTTACATATTTCTTATGCACACTTCTTTCCCTTTACATATTTCTTATGCACACTTCTTTCCCTTTACATATTTCTTATGCACACTTCTTTCCCTTTACATATTTCTTATGCACACTTCTTTCCCTTTACATATTTCTTATGCACACTTCTTTCCCTTTACATATTTCTTATGCACACTTCTTTCCCTTTACATATTTCTTATGCACACTTCTTTCCCTTTACATATTTCTTATGCACACTTCTTTCCCTTTACATATTTCTTATGCACACTTCTTTCCCTTTACATATTTCTTATGCACACTTCTTTCCCTTTACATATTTCTTATGCACACTTCTTTCCCTTTACATATTTCTTATGCACACTTCTTTCCCTTTACATATTTCTTATGCACAAATCTTTCCCTTTACATATTTCTTATGCACACTTCTTTCCCTTTACATATTTCTTATGCACACTTCTTTCCCTTTACATATTTCTTATGCACACTTCTTTCCCTTTACATATTTCTTATGCACACTTCTTTCCCTTTACATATTTCTTATGCACACTTCTTTCCCTTTACATATTTCTTATGCACACTTCTTTCCCTTTACATATTTCTTATGCACACTTCTTTCCCTTTACATATTTCTTATGCACACTTCTTTCCCTTTACATATTTCTTATGCACACTTCTTTCCCTTTACATATTTCTTATGCACACTTCTTTCCCTTTACATATTTCTTATGCACACTTCTTTCCCTTTACATATTTCTTATGCACACTTCTTTCCCTTTACATATTTCTTATGCACACTTCTTTCCCTTTACATATTTCTTATGCACACTTCTTTCCCTTTACATATTTCTTATGCACACTTCTTTCCCTTTACATATTTCTTATGCACACTTCTTTCCCTTTACATATTTCTTATGCACACTTCTTTCCCTTTACATATTTCTTATGCACACTTCTTTCCCTTTACATATTTCTTATGCACACTTCTTTCCCTTTACATATTTCTTATGCACACTTCTTTCCCTTTACATATTTCTTATGCACACTTCTTTCCCTTTACATATTTCTTATGCACACTTCTTTCCCTTTACATATTTCTTATGCACACTTCTTTCCCTTTACATATTTCTTATGCACACTTCTTTCCCTTTACATATTTCTTATGCACACTTCTTTCCCTTTACATATTTCTTATGCACACTTCTTTCCCTTTACATATTTCTTATGCACACTTCTTTCCCTTTACATATTTCTTATGCACACTTCTTTCCCTTTACATATTTCTTATGCACACTTTTTTCCCTTTACATATTTCTTATGCACACTTCTTTCCCTTTACATATTTCTTATGCACACTTCTTTCCCTTTACATATTTCTTATGCACACTTCTTTCCCTTTACATATTTCTTATGCACACTTCTTTCCCTTTACATATTTCTTATGCACACTTCTTTCCCTTTACATATTTCTTATGCACACTTCTTTCCCTTTACATATTTCTTATGCACACTTCTTTCCCTTTACATATTTCTTATGCACACTTCTTTCCCTTTACATATTTCTTATGCACACTTCTTTCCCTTTACATATTTCTTATGCACACTTCTTTCCCTTTACATATTTCTTATGCACACTTCTTTCCCTTTACATATTTCTTATGCACACTTCTTTCCCTTTACATATTTCTTATGCACACTTCTTTCCCTTTACATATTTCTTATGCACACTTCTTTCCCTTTACATATTTCTTATGCACACTTCTTTCCCTTTACATATTTCTTATGCACACTTCTTTCCCTTTACATATTTCTTATGCACACTTCTTTCCCTTTACATATTTCTTATGCACACTTCTTTCCCTTTACATATTTCTTATGCACACTTCTTTCCCTTTACATATTTCTTATGCACACTTCTTTCCCTTTACATATTTCTTATGCACACTTCTTTCCCTTTACATATTTCTTATGCACACTTCTTTCCCTTTACATATTTCTTATGCACACTTCTTTCCCTTTACATATTTCTTATGCACACTTCTTTCCCTTTACATATTTCTTATGCACACTTCTTTCCCTTTACATATTTCTTATGCACACTTCTTTCCCTTTACATATTTCTTATGCACACTTCTTTCCCTTTACATATTTCTTATGCACACTTCTTTCCCTTTACATATTTCTTATGCACACTTCTTTCCCTTTACATATTTCTTATGCACACTTCTTTCCCTTTACATATTTCTTATGCACACTTCTTTCCCTTTACATATTTCTTATGCACACTTCTTTCCCTTTACATATTTCTTATGCACACTTCTTTCCCTTTACATATTTCTTATGCACACTTCTTTCCCTTTACATATTTCTTATGCACACTTCTTTCCCTTTACATATTTCTTATGCACACTTCTTTCCCTTTACATATTTCTTATGCACACTTCTTTCCCTTTACATATTTCTTATGCACACTTCTTTCCCTTTACATATTTCTTATGCACACTTCTTTCCCCTTACATATTTCTTATGCACACTTCTTTCCCCTTACATATTTCTTATGCACACTTCTTTCCCTTTACATATTTCTTATGCACACTTCTTTCCCTTTACATATTTCTTATGCACACTTCTTTCCCTTTACATATTTCTTATGCACACTTCTTTCCCTTTACATATTTCTTATGCACACTTCTTTCCCTTTACATATTTCTTATGCACACTTCTTTCCCTTTACATATTTCTTATGCACACTTCTTTCCCTTTACATATTTCTTATGCACACTTCTTTCCCTTTACATATTTCTTATGCACACTTCTTTCCCTTTACATATTTCTTATGCACACTTCTTTCCCTTTACATATTTCTTATGCACACTTCTTTCCCTTTACATATTTCTTATGCACACTTCTTTCCCTTTACATATTTCTTATGCACACTTCTTTCCCTTTACATATTTCTTATGCACACTTCTTTCCCTTTACATATTTCTTATGCACACTTCTTTCCCTTTACATATTTCTTATGCACACTTCTTTCCCTTTACATATTTCTTATGCACACTTCTTTCCCTTTACATATTTCTTATGCACACTTCTTTCCCTTTACATATTTCTTATGCACACTTCTTTCCCTTTACATATTTCTTATGCACACTTCTTTCCCTTTACATATTTCTTATGCACACTTCTTTCCCTTTACATATTTCTTATGCACACTTCTTTCCCTTTACATATTTCTTATGCACACTTCTTTCCCTTTACATATTTCTTATGCACACTTCTTTCCCTTTACATATTTCTTATGCACACTTCTTTCCCTTTACATATTTCTTATGCACACTTCTTTCCCTTTACATATTTCTTATGCACACTTCTTTCCCTTTACATATTTCTTATGCACACTTCTTTCCCTTTACATATTTCTTATGCACACTTCTTTCCCTTTACATATTTCTTATGCACACTTCTTTCCCTTTACATATTTCTTATGCACACTTCTTTCCCTTTACATATTTCTTATGCACACTTCTTTCCCTTTACATATTTCTTATGCACACTTCTTTCCCTTTACATATTTCTTATGCACACTTCTTTCCCTTTACATATTTCTTATGCACACTTCTTTCCCTTTACATATTTCTTATGCACACTTCTTTCCCTTTACATATTTCTTATGCACACTTCTTTCCCTTTACATATTTCTTATGCACACTTCTTTCCCTTTACATATTTCTTATGCACACTTCTTTCCCTTTACATATTTCTTATGCACACTTCTTTCCCTTTACATATTTCTTATGCACACTTCTTTCCCTTTACATATTTCTTATGCACAAATCTTTCCCTTTACATATTTCTTATGCACACTTCTTTCCCTTTACATATTTCTTATGCACACTTCTTTCCCTTTACATATTTCTTATGCACACTTCTTTCCCTTTACATATTTCTTATGCACACTTCTTTCCCTTTACATATTTCTTATGCACACTTCTTTCCCTTTACATATTTCTTATGCACACTTCTTTCCCTTTACATATTTCTTATGCACACTTCTTTCCCTTTACATATTTCTTATGCACACTTCTTTCCCTTTACATATTTCTTATGCACACTTCTTTCCCTTTACATATTTCTTATGCACACTTCTTTCCCTTTACATATTTCTTATGCACACTTCTTTCCCTTTACATATTTCTTATGCACACTTCTTTCCCTTTACATATTTCTTATGCACACTTCTTTCCCTTTACATATTTCTTATGCACACTTCTTTCCCTTTACATATTTCTTATGCACACTTCTTTCCCTTTACATATTTCTTATGCACACTTCTTTCCCTTTACATATTTCTTATGCACACTTCTTTCCCTTTACATATTTCTTATGCACACTTCTTTCCCTTTACATATTTCTTATGCACACTTCTTTCCCTTTACATATTTCTTATGCACACTTCTTTCCCTTTACATATTTCTTATGCACACTTCTTTCCCTTTACATATTTCTTATGCACACTTCTTTCCCTTTACATATTTCTTATGCACACTTCTTTCCCTTTACATATTTCTTATGCACACTTATTTCCCTTTACATATTTACCTCGAGGGCTTGTTCCCACATCATGTGTTTATTTCTTATGCACACTTCTTTCCCTTTACATATTTTTTATGCACACTTCTTTCCCTTTACATATTTATTATGCACACTTCTTTCCCTTTACATATTTCTTATGCACACTTCTTTACCTTTACATATTTCTTATGCACACTTCTTTCCCTTTACATATTTCTTATGCACACTTCTTTCCCTTTACATATTTCTTATGCACACTTCTTTCCCTTTACATATTTCTTATGCACACTTCTTTCCCTTTACATATTTCTTATGCACACTTCTTTCCCTTTACATATTTCTTATGCACACTTCTTTCCCTTTACATATTTCTTATGCACACTTCTTTCCCTTTACATATTTCTTATGCACACTTCTTTCCCTTTACATATTTCTTATGCACACTTCTTTCCCTTTACATATTTCTTATGCACACTTCTTTCCCTTTACATATTTCTTATGCACACTTCTTTCCCTTTACATATTTCTTATGCACACTTCTTTCCCTTTACATATTTCTTATGCACACTTATTTCCCTTTACATATTTACCTCGAGGGCTTGTTCCCACATCATGTGTTTATTTCTTATGCACACTTCTTTCCCTTTACATATTTTTTATGCACACTTCTTTCCCTTTACATATTTATTATGCACACTTCTTTCCCTTTACATATTTCTTATGCACACTTCTTTACCTTTACATATTTCTTATGCACACTTCTTTCCCTTTACATATTTCTTATGCACACTTCTTTCCCTTTACATATTTCTTATGCACACTTCTTTCCCTTTACATATTTCTTATGCACACTTCTTTCCCTTTACATATTTCTTATGCACACTTCTTTCCCTTTACATATTTCTTATGCACACTTCTTTCCCTTTACATATTTCTTATGCACACTTCTTTCCCTTTACATATTTCTTATGCACACTTCTTTCCCTTTACATATTTCTTATGCACACTTCTTTCCCTTTACATATTTCTTATGCACACTTCTTTCCCTTTACATATTTCTTATGCACACTTCTTTCCCTTTACATATTTCTTATGCACACTTCTTTCCCTTTACATATTTCTTATGCACACTTCTTTCCCTTTACATATTTCTTATGCACACTTCTTTCCCTTTACATATTTCTTATGCACACTTCTTTCCCTTTACATATTTCTTATCCACAAATCTTTCCCTTTACATATTTCTTATGCACACTTCTTTCCCTTTACATATTTCTTATGCACACTTCTTTCCCTTTACATATTTCTTATGCACACTTCTTTCCCTTTACATATTTCTTATGCACACTTCTTTCCCTTTACATATTTCTTATGCACACTTCTTTCCCTTTACATATTTCTTATGCACACTTCTTTCCCTTTACATATTTCTTATGCACACTTCTTTCCCTTTGCATATTTCTTATGCACACTTCTTTCCCTTTACATATTTCTTATGCACACTTCTTTCCCTTTACATATTTCTTATGCACACTTCTTTCCCTTTACATATTTCTTATGCACACTTCTTTCCCTTTACATATTTCTTATGCACACTTCTTTCCCTTTACATATTTCTTATGCACACTTCTTTCCCTTTACATATTTCTTATGCACACTTCTTTCCCTTTACATATTTCTTATGCACACTTCTTTCCCTTTACATATTTCTTATGCACACTTCTTTCCCTTTACATATTTCTTATGCACACTTCTTTCCCTTTACATATTTCTTATGCCCACTTCTTTCCCTTTACATATTTCTTATGCACACTTCTTTCCCTTTACATATTTCTTATGCACACTTCTTTCCCTTTACATATTTCTTATGCACACTTCTTTCCCTTTACATATTTCTTATGCACACTTCTTTCCCTTTACATATTTCTTATGCACACTTCTTTCCCTTTACATATTTCTTATGCACACTTCTTTCCCTTTACATATTTCTTATGCACACTTCTTTCCCTTTACATATTTCTTATGCACACTTCTTTCCCTTTACATATTTCTTATGCACACTTCTTTCCCTTTACATATTTCTTATGCACACTTCTTTCCCTTTACATATTTCTTATGCACACTTATTTCCCTTTACATATTTACCTCGAGGGCTTGTTCCCACATCATGTGTTTATTTCTTATGCACACTTCTTTCCCTTTACATATTTTTTATGCACACTTCTTTCCCTTTACATATTTATTATGCACACTTCTTTCCCTTTACATATTTCTTATGCACACTTCTTTACCTTTACATATTTCTTATGCACACTTCTTTCCCTTTACATATTTCTTATGCACACTTCTTTCCCTTTACATATTTCTTATGCACACTTCTTTCCCTTTACATATTTCTTATGCACACTTCTTTCCCTTTACATATTTCTTATGCACACTTCTTTCCCTTTACATATTTCTTATGCACACTTCTTTCCCTTTACATATTTCTTATGCACACTTCTTTCCCTTTACATATTTCTTATGCACACTTCTTTCCCTTTACATATTTCTTATGCACACTTCTTTCCCTTTACATATTTCTTATGCACACTTCTTTCCCTTTACATATTTCTTATGCACACTTCTTTCCCTTTACATATTTCTTATGCACACTTCTTTCCCTTTACATATTTCTTATGCACACTTATTTCCCTTTACATATTTACCTCGAGGGCTTGTTCCCACATCATGTGTTTATTTCTTATGCACACTTCTTTCCCTTTACATATTTTTTATGCACACTTCTTTCCCTTTACATATTTATTATGCACACTTCTTTCCCTTTACATATTTCTTATGCACACTTCTTTACCTTTACATATTTCTTATGCACACTTCTTTCCCTTTACATATTTCTTATGCACACTTCTTTCCCTTTACATATTTCTTATGCACACTTCTTTCCCTTTACATATTTCTTATGCACACTTCTTTCCCTTTACATATTTCTTATGCACACTTCTTTCCCTTTACATATTTCTTATGCACACTTCTTTCCCTTTACATATTTCTTATGCACACTTCTTTCCCTTTACATATTTCTTATGCACACTTCTTTCCCTTTACATATTTCTTATGCACACTTCTTTCCCTTTACATATTTCTTATGCACACTTCTTTCCCTTTACATATTTCTTATGCACACTTCTTTCCCTTTACATATTTCTTATGCACACTTCTTTCCCTTTACATATTTCTTATGCACACTTCTTTCCCTTTACATATTTCTTATGCACACTTCTTTCCCTTTACATATTTCGTATACACACTTCTTTCCCTTTACACATTTCTTATGCACACTTCTTTCCCTTTACATATTTCTTATGCACACTTCTTTCCCTTTACATATTTCTTATGCACACTTCTTTCCCTTTACATATTTCTTATGCACACTTCTTTCCCTTTACATATTTCTTATGCACACTTCTTTCCCTTTACATATTTCTTATGCACACTTCTTTCCCTTTACATATTTCTTATGCACACTTCTTTCCCTTTACATATTTCTTATGCACACTTCTTTCCCTTTACATATTTCTTATGCACACTTCTTTCCCTTTACATATTTCTTATGCACACTTCTTTCCCTTTACATATTTCTTATGCACACTTCTTTCCCTTTACATATTTCTTATGCACACTTCTTTCCCTTTACATATTTCTTATGCACACTTCTTTCCCTTTACATATTTCTTATGCACACTTCTTTCCCTTTACATATTTCTTATGCACACTTCTTTCCCTTTACATATTTCTTTCTTTCCCTTTACATATTTCTTATGCACACTTCTTTCCCTTTACATATTTCTTATGCACACTTCTTTCCCTTTACATATTTCTTATGCACACTTCTTTCCCTTTACATATTTCTTATGCACACTTCTTTCCCTTTACATATTTCTTATGCACACTTCTTTCCCTTTACATATTTCTTATGCACACTTCTTTCCCTTTACATATTTCTTATGCACAAATCTTTCCCTTTACATATTTCTTATGCACACTTCTTTCCCTTTACATATTTCTTATGCACACTTCTTTCCCTTTACATATTTCTTATGCACACTTCTTTCCCTTTACATATTTCTTATGCACACTTCTTTCCCTTTACATATTTCTTATGCACACTTCTTTCCCTTTACATATTTCTTATGCACACTTCTTTCCCTTTACATATTTCTTATGCACACTTCTTTCCCTTTACATATTTCTTATGCACACTTCTTTCCCTTTACATATTTCTTATGCACACTTCTTTCCCTTTACATATTTCTTATGCACACTTCTTTCCCTTTACATATTTCTTATGCACACTTCTTTCCCTTTACATATTTCTTATGCACACTTCTTTCCCTTTACATATTTCTTATGCACACTTCTTTCCCTTTACATATTTCTTATGCACACTTCTTTCCCTTTACATATTTCTTATGCACACTTCTTTCCCTTTACATATTTCTTATGCACACTTCTTTCCCTTTACATATTTCTT
Source organism: Crossaster papposus (assembly GCA_037893245.1). Classification (NCBI taxonomy): domain Eukaryota; kingdom Metazoa; phylum Echinodermata; class Asteroidea; order Velatida; family Solasteridae; genus Crossaster; species Crossaster papposus. Next base: position 122,591 of record JBAIAA010001196.1, on the reverse strand, counting down.
ATGCACACTTCTTTCCCTTTACATATTTCTTATGCACACTTCTTTCCCTTTACATATTTCTTATGCACACTTCTTTCCCTTTACATATTTCTTATGCACACTTCTTTCCCTTTACATATTTCTTATGCACACTTCTTTCCCTTTACATATTTCTTATGCACACTTCTTTCCCTTTACATATTTCTTATGCACACTTCTTTCCCTTTACATATTTCTTATGCCCACTTCTTTCCCTTTACATATTTCTTATGCACACTTCTTTCCCTTTACATATTTCTTATGCACACTTCTTTCCCTTTACATATTTCTTATGCACACTTCTTTCCCTTTACATATTTCTTATGCACACTTCTTTCCCTTTACATATTTCTTATGCACACTTCTTTCCCTTTACATATTTCTTATGCACACTTCTTTCCCTTTACATATTTCTTATGCACACTTCTTTCCCTTTACATATTTCTTATGCACACTTCTTTCCCTTTACATATTTCTTATGCACACTTCTTTCCCTTTACATATTTCTTATGCACACTTCTTTCCCTTTACATATTTCTTATGCACACTTATTTCCCTTTACATATTTACCTCGAGGGCTTGTTCCCACATCATGTGTTTATTTCTTATGCACATTTCTTTCCCTTTACATATTTTTTATGCACACTTCTTTCCCTTTACATATTTATTATGCATACTTCTTTCCCTTTACATATTTCTTATGCACACTTCTTTACCTTTACATATTTCTTATGCACACTTCTTTCCCTTTACATATTTCTTATGCACACTTCTTTCCCTTTACATATTTTTTATGCACACTTCTTTCCCTTTACATATTTCTTATGCACACTTCTTTCCCTTTACATATTTCTTATGCACACTTCTTTCCCTTTACATATTTCTTATGCACACTTCTTTCCCTTTACATATTTCTTATGCACACTTCTTTCCCTTTACATATTTCTTATGCACACTTCTTTCCCTTTACATATTTCTTATGCACACTTCTTTCCCTTTACATATTTCTTATGCACACTTCTTTCCCTTTACATATTTCTTATGCACACTTCTTTCCCTTTACATATTTCTTATGCACACTTCTTTCCCTTTACATATTTCTTATGCACACTTATTTCCCTTTACATATTTACCTCGAGGGCTTGTTCCCACATCATGTGTTTATTTCTTATGCACACTTCTTTCCCTTTACATATTTTTTATGCACACTTCTTTCCCTTTACATATTTATTATGCACACTTCTTTCCCTTTACATATTTCTTATGCACACTTCTTTACCTTTACATATTTCTTATGCACACTTCTTTCCCTTTACATATTTCTTATGCACACTTCTTTCCCTTTACATATTTCTTATGCACACTTCTTTCCCTTTACATATTTCTTATGCACACTTCTTTCCCTTTACATATTTCTTATGCACACTTCTTTCCCTTTACATATTTCTTATGCACACTTCTTTCCCTTTACATATTTCTTATGCACACTTCTTTCCCTTTACATATTTCTTATGCACACTTCTTTCCCTTTACATATTTCTTATGCACACTTCTTTCCCTTTACATATTTCTTATGCACACTTCTTTCCCTTTACATATTTCTTATGCACACTTCTTTCCCTTTACATATTTCTTATGCACACTTCTTTCCCTTTACATATTTCTTATGCACACTTCTTTCCCTTTACATATTTCTTATGCACACTTCTTTCCCTTTACATATTTCTTATGCACACTTCTTTCACTTTACATATTTCTTATGCACACTTCTTTCCCTTTACATATTTCTTATGCACACTTCTTTCCCTTTACATATTTCTTATGCACACTTCTTTCCCTTTACATATTTCTTATGCACACTTCTTTCCCTTTACATATTTCTTATGCACACTTCTTTCCCTTTACATATTTCTTATGCACACTTCTTTCCCTTTACATATTTCTTATGCACACTTCTTTCCCTTTACATATTTCTTATGCACACTTCTTTCCCTTTACATATTTCTTATGCACACTTCTTTCCCTTTACATATTTCTTATGCACACTTCTTTCCCTTTACATATTTCTTATGCACACTTCTTTCCCTTTACATATTTCTTATGCACACTTCTTTCCCTTTACATATTTCTTATGCACACTTCTTTCCCTTTACATATTTCTTATGCACACTTCTTTCCCTTTACATATTTCTTATGCACACTTCTTTCCCTTTACATATTTCTTATGCACACTTCTTTCCCTTTACATATTTCTTATGCCCACTTCTTTCCCTTTACATATTTCTTATGCACACTTCTTTCCCTTTACATATTTCTTATGCCCACTTCTTTCCCTTTACATATTTCTTATGCACACTTCTTTCCCTTTACATATTTCTTATGCACACTTCTTTCCCTTTACATATTTCTTATGCACACTTCTTTCCCTTTACATATTTCTTATGCACACTTCTTTCCCTTTACATATTTCTTATGCACACTTCTTTCCCTTTACATATTTCTTATGCACACTTCTTTCCCTTTACATATTTCTTATGCACACTTCTTTCCCTTTACATATTTCTTATGCACACTTCTTTCCCTTTACATATTTCTTATGCACACTTCTTTCCCTTTACATATTTCTTATGCACACTTCTTTCCCTTTACATATTTACCTCGAGGGCTTGTTCCCACATCATGTGTTTATTTCTTATGCACACTTCTTTCCCTCTACATATTTTTTATGCACACTTCTTTCCCTTTACATATTTCTTATGCACACTTCTTTCCCTTTACATATTTCTTATGCACACTTCTTTCCCTTTACATATTTCTTATGCACACTTCTTTCCCTTTACATATTTCTTATGCACACTTCTTTCCCTTTACATATTTCTTATGCACACTTCTTTCCCTTTACATATTTCTTATGCACACTTCTTTCCCTTTACATATTTCTTATGCACACTTCTTTCCCTTTACATATTTCTTATGCACACTTCTTTCCCTTTACATATTTCTTATGCACACTTCTTTCCCTTTACATATTTCTTATGCACACTTCTTTCCCTTTACATATTTCTTATGCACACTTCTTTCCCTTTACATATTTCTTATGCACACTTCTTTCCCTTTACATATTTCTTATGCACACTTCTTTCCCTTTACATATTTCTTATGCACACTTCTTTCCCTTTACATATTTCTTATGCACACTTCTTTCCCTTTACATATTTCTTATGCACACTTCTTTCCCTTTACATATTTCTTATGCACACTTCTTTCCCTTTACATATTTCTTATGCACACTTCTTTCCCTTTACATATTTCTTATGCACACTTCTTTCCCTTTACATATTTCTTATGCACACTTCTTTCCCTTTACATATTTCTTATGCACACTTCTTTCCCTTTACATATTTCTTATGCACACTTCTTTCCCTTTACATATTTCTTATGCACACTTCTTTCCCTTTACATATTTCTTATGCACACTTCTTTCCCTTTACATATTTCTTATGCACACTTCTTTCCCTTTACATATTTCTTATGCACACTTCTTTCCCTTTACATATTTCTTATGCACACTTCTTTCCCTTTACATATTTCTTATGCACACTTCTTTCCCTTTACATATTTCTTATGCACACTTCTTTCCCTTTACATATTTCTTATGCACACTTCTTTCCCTTTACATATTTCTTATGCACACTTCTTTCCCTTTACATATTTCTTATGCACACTTCTTTCCCTTTACATATTTCTTATGCACACTTCTTTCCCTTTACATATTTATTATGCACACTTCTTTCCCTTTACATATTTATTATGCACACTTCTTTCCCTTTACATATTTATTATGCACACTTCTTTCCCTTTACATATTTCTTATGCACACTTCTTTCCCTTTACATATTTCTTATGCACACTTCTTTCCCTTTACATATTTCTTATGCACACTTCTTTCCCTTTACATATTTCTTATGCACACTTCTTTCCCTTTACATATTATTTATGCACACTTCTTTCCCTTTACATATTTCTTATGCACACTTCTTTCCCTTTACATATTTCTTATGCACACTTCTTGCCCTTTACATATTTCTTATGCACACTTCTTTCCCTTTACATATTTCTTATGCACACTTCTTTCCCTTTACATATTTCTTATGCACACTTCTTTCCCTTTACATATTTCTTATGCACACTTCTTTCCCTTTACATATTTCTTATGCACACTTCTTTCCCTTTACATATTTCTTATGCACACTTCTTTCCCTTTACATATTTCTTATGCACACTTCTTTCCCTTTACATATTTCTTATGCACACTTCTTTCCCTTTACATATTTCTTATGCACACTTCTTTCCCTTTACATATTTCTTATGCACACTTCTTTCCCTTTACATATTTCTTATGCACACTTCTTTCCCTTTACATATTTCTTATGCACACTTCTTTCCCTTTACATATTTCTTATGCACACTTCTTTCCCTTTACATATTTCTTATGCACACTTCTTTCCCTTTACATATTTCTTATGCACACTTCTTTCCCTTTACATATTTCTTATGCACACTTCTTTCCCTTTACATATTTCTTATGCACACTTCTTTCCCTTTACATATTTCTTATGCACACTTCTTTCCCTTTACATATTTATTATGCACACTTCTTTCCCTTTACATATTTATTATGCACACTTCTTTCCCTTTACATATTTCTTATGCACACTTCTTTCCCTTTACATATTTCTTATGCACACTTCTTTCCCTTTACATATTTCTTATGCACACTTCTTTCCCTTTACATATTTCTTATGCACACTTCTTTCCCTTTACATATTATTTATGCACACTTCTTTCCCTTTACATATTTCTTATGCACACTTCTTTCCCTTTACATATTTCTTATGCACACTTCTTGCCCTTTACATATTTCTTATGCACACTTCTTTCCCTTTACATATTTCTTATGCACACTTCTTTCCCTTTACATATTTCTTATGCACACTTCTTTCCCTTTACATATTTCTTATGCACACTTCTTTCCCTTTACATATTTCTTATGCACACTTCTTTCCCTTTACATATTTCTTATGCACACTTCTTTCCCTTTACATATTTCTTATGCACACTTCTTTCCCTTTACATATTTCTTATGCACACTTCCTTCCCTTTACATATTTCTTATGCACACTTCTTTCCCTTTACATATTTCTTATGCACACTTCTTTCCCTTTACATATTTCTTATGCACACTTCTTTCCCTTTACATATTTCTTATGCACACTTCTTTCCCTTTACATATTTCTTATGCACACTTCTTTCCCTTTACATATTTCTTATGCACACTTCTTTCCCTTTACATATTTCTTATGCACAAATCTTTCCCTTTACATATTTCTTATGCACACTTCTTTCCCTTTACATATTTCTTATGGACACTTCTTTCCCTTTACATATTTCTTATGCACACTTCTTTCCCTTTACATATTTCTTATGCACACTTCTTTCCCTTTACATATTTCTTATGCACACTTCTTTCCCTTTACATATTTCTTATGCACACTTCTTTCCCTTTACATATTTCTTATGCACACTTCTTTCCCTTTACATATTTCTTATGCACACTTCTTTCCCTTTACATATTTCTTATGCACACTTCTTTCCCTTTACATATTTCTTATGCACACTTCTTTCCCTTTACATATTTCTTATGCACACTTCTTTCCCTTTACATATTTCTTATGCACACTTCTTTCCCTTTACGTATTTCTTATGCCCACTTCTTTCCCTTTACATATTTCTTATGCACACTTCTTTCCCTTTACATATTTCTTATGCACACTTCTTTCCCTTTACATATTTCTTATGCACACTTCTTTCCCTTTACATATTTCTAATGCACACTTCTTTCCCTTTACATATTTCTTATGCACACTTCTTTCCCTTTACATATTTCTTATGCACACTTCTTTCCCTTTACATATTTCTTATGCACACTTCTTTCCCTTTACATATTTCTTATGCACACTTCTTTCCCTTTACATATTTCTTATGCACACTTCTTTCCCTTTACATATTTCTTATGCACACTTCTTTCCCTTTACATATTTCTTATGCACACTTCTTTCCCTTTACATATTTACCTCGAGGGCTTGTTCCCACATCATGTGTTTATTTCTTATGCACACTTCTTTCCCTTTACATATTTTTTATGCACACTTCTTTCCCTTTACATATTTCTTATGCACACTTCTTTCCCTGTACATATTTCTTATGCACACTTCTTTACCTTTACATATTTCTTATGCACACTTCTTTCCCTTTACATATTTCTTATGCACACTTCTTTCCCTTTACATATTTCTTATGCACACTTCTTTCCCTTTACATATTTCTTATGCACACTTCTTTCCCTTTACATATTTCTTATGCACACTTCTTTCCCTTTACATATTTCTTATGCACACTTCTTTCCCTTTACATATTTCTTATGCACACTTCTTTCCCTTTACATATTTCTTATGCACACTTCTTTCCCTTTACATATTTCTTATGCACACTTCTTTCCCTTTACATATTTCTTATGCACACTTCTTTCCCTTTACATATTTCTTATGCACACTTCTTTCCCTTTACATATTTCTTATGCACACTTCTTTCCCTTTACATATTTCTTATGCACACTTCTTTCCCTTTACATATTTCTTATGCACACTTCTTTCCCTTTACATATTTCTTATGCACACTTCTTTCCCTTTACATATTTCTTATGCACACTTCTTTCCCTTTACATATTTCTTATGCACACTTCTTTCCCTTTACATATTTCTTATGCACAAATCTTTCCCTTTACATATTTCTTATGCACACTTCTTTCCCTTTACATATTTCTTATGCACACTTCTTTCCCTTTACATATTTCTTATGCACACTTCTTTCCCTTTACATATTTCTTATGCACACTTCTTTCCCTTTACATATTTCTTATGCACACTTCTTTCCCTTTACATATTTCTTATGCACACTTCTTTCCCTTTACATATTTCTTATGCACACTTCTTTCCCTTTACATATTTCTTATGCACACTTCTTTCCCTTTACATATTTCTTATGCACACTTCTTTCCCTTTACATATTTCTTATGCACACTTCTTTCCCTTTACATATTTCTTATGCACACTTCTTTCCCTTTACATATTTCTTATGCACACTTCTTTCCCTTTACATATTTCTTATGCACACTTCTTTCCCTTTACATATTTCTTATGCACACTTCTTTCCCTTTACATATTTCTTATGCACACTTCTTTCCCTTTACATATTTCTTATGCACACTTCTTTCCCTTTACATATTTCTTATGCACACTTCTTTCCCTTTACATATTTCTTATGCACACTTCTTTCCCTTTACATATTTCTTATGCACACTTCTTTCCCTTTACATATTTCTTATGCACACTTCTTTCCCTTTACATATTTCTTATGCACACTTCTTTCCCTTTACATATTTCTTATGCACACTTCTTTCCCTTTACATATTTCTTATGCACACTTCTTTCCCTTTACATATTTCTTATGCACACTTCTTTCCCTTTACATATTTCTTATGCACACTTCTTTCCCTTTACATATTTCTTATGCACACTTCTTTCCCTTTACATATTTCTTATGCACACTTCTTTCCCTTTACATATTTCTTATGCACACTTCTTTCCCTTTACATATTTCTTATGCACACTTCTTTCCCTTTACATATTTCTTATGCACAAATCTTTCCCTTTACATATTTCTTATGCACACTTCTTTCCCTTTACATATTTCTTATGCACACTTCTTTCCCTTTACATATTTCTTATGCACACTTCTTTCCCTTTACATATTTCTTATGCACACTTCTTTCCCTTTACATATTTCTTATGCACACTTCTTTCCCTTTACATATTTCTTATGCACACTTCTTTCCCTTTACATATTTCTTATGCACACTTCTTTCCCTTTACATATTTCTTATGCACACTTCTTTCCCTTTACATATTTCTTATGCACACTTCTTTCCCTTTACATATTTCTTATGCACACTTCTTTCCCTTTACATATTTCTTATGCACACTTCTTTCCCTTTACATATTTCTTATGCACACTTCTTTCCCTTTACATATTTCTTATGCACACTTCTTTCCCTTTACATATTTACCTCGAGGGCTTGTTCCCACATCATGTGTTTATTTCTTATGCACACTTCTTTCCCTTTACATATTTTTTATGCACACTTCTTTCCCTTTACATATTTCTTATGCACACTTCTTTCCCTTTACATATTTCTTATGCACACTTCTTTACCTTTACATATTTCTTATGCACACTTCTTTCCCTTTACATATTTCTTATGCACACTTCTTTCCCTTTACATATTTCTTATGCACACTTCTTTCCCTTTACATATTTCTTATGCACACTTCTTTCCCTTTACATATTTCTTATGCACACTTCTTTCCCTTTACATATTTCTTATGCACACTTCTTTCCCTTTACATATTTCTTATGCACACTTCTTTCCCTTTACATATTTCTTATGCACACTTCTTTCCCTTTACATATTTCTTATGCACACTTCTTTCCCTTTACATATTTCTTATGCACACTTCTTTCCCTTTACATATTTCTTATGCACACTTCTTTCCCTTTACATATTTCTTATGCACACTTCTTTCCCTTTACATATTTCTTATGCACACTTCTTTCCCTTTACATATTTCTTATGCACACTTATTTCCCTTTACATATTTACCTCGAGGGCTTGTTCCCACATCATGTGTTTATTTCTTATGCACACTTCTTTCCCTTTACATATTTTTTATGCACACTTCTTTCCCTTTACATATTTATTATGCACACTTCTTTCCCTTTACATATTTCTTATGCACACTTCTTTACCTTTACATATTTCTTATGCACACTTCTTTCCCTTTACATATTTCTTATGCACACTTCTTTCCCTTTACATATTTCTTATGCACACTTCTTTCCCTTTACATATTTCTTATGCACACTTCTTTCCCTTTACATATTTCTTATGCACACTTCTTTCCCTTTACATATTTCTTATGCACACTTCTTTCCCTTTACATATTTCTTATGCACACTTCTTTCCCTTTACATATTTCTTATGCACACTTCTTTCCCTTTACATATTTCTTATGCACACTTCTTTCCCTTTACATATTTCTTATGCACACTTCTTTCCCTTTACATATTTCTTATGCACACTTCTTTCCCTTTACATATTTCTTATGCACACTTCTTTCCCTTTACATATTTCTTATGCACACTTCTTTCCCTTTACATATTTCTTATGCACACTTCTTTCCCTTTACATATTTCTTATGCACACTTCTTTCCCTTTACATATTTCTTATGCACACTTCTTTCCCTTTACATATTTCTTATGCACACTTCTTTCCCTTTACATATTTCTTATGCACACTTCTTTCCCTTTACATATTTCTTATGCACACTTCTTTCCCTTTACATATTTCTTATGCACACTTCTTTCCCTTTACATATTTCTTATGCACAAATCTTTCCCTTTACATATTTCTTATGCACACTTCTTTCCCTTTACATATTTCTTATGCACACTTCTTTCCCTTTACATATTTCTTATGCACACTTCTTTCCCTTTACATATTTCTTATGCACACTTCTTTCCCTTTACATATTTCGTATGCACACTTCTTTCCCTTTACACATTTCTTATGCACACTTCTTTCCCTTTACATATTTCTTATGCACACTTCTTTCCCTTTACATATTTCTTATGCACACTTCTTTCCCTTTACATATTTCTTATGCACACTTCTTTCCCTTTACATATTTCTTATGCACACTTCTTTCCCTTTACATATTTCTTATGCACACTTCTTTCCCTTTACATATTTCTTATGCACACTTCTTTCCCTTTACATATTTCTTATGCACACTTCTTTCCCTTTACATATTTCTTATGCACACTTCTTTCCCTTTACATATTTCTTATGCACACTTCTTTCCCTTTACATATTTCTTATGCACACTTCTTTCCCTTTACATATTTCTTATGCACACTTCTTTCCCTTTACATATTTCTTATGCACACTTCTTTCCCTTTACATATTTCTTATGCACACTTCTTTCCCTTTACATATTTCTTATGCACACTTCTTTCCCTTTACATATTTCTTATGCACACTTCTTTCCCTTTACATATTTCTTATGCACACTTCTTTCCCTTTACATATTTCTTATGCACACTTCTTTCCCTTTACATATTTCTTATGCACAAATCTTTCCCTTTACATATTTCTTATGCACACTTCTTTCCCTTTACATATTTCTTATGCACACTTCTTTCCCTTTACATATTTCTTATGCACACTTCTTTCCCTTTACATATTTCTTATGCACACTTCTTTCCCTTTACATATTTCTTATGCACACTTCTTTCCCTTTACATATTTCTTATGCACACTTCTTTCCCTTTACATATTTCTTATGCACACTTCTTTCCCTTTACATATTTCTTATGCACACTTCTTTCCCTTTACATATTTCTTATGCACACTTCTTTCCCTTTACATATTTCTTATGCACACTTCTTTCCCTTTACATATTTCTTATGCACACTTCTTTCCCTTTACATATTTCTTATGCACACTTCTTTCCCTTTACATATTTCTTATGCACACTTCTTTCCCTTTACATATTTCTTATGCACACTTCTTTCCCTTTACATATTTCTTATGCACACTTCTTTCCCTTTACATATTTCTTATGCACACTTCTTTCCCTTTACATATTTCTTATGCACACTTCTTTCCCTTTACATATTTCTTATGCACACTTCTTTCCCTTTACATATTTCTTATGCACACTTCTTTCCCTTTACATATTTCTTATGCACACTTCTTTCCCTTTACATATTTCTTATGCACACTTCTTTCCCTTTACATATTTCTTATGCACACTTCTTTCCCTTTACATATTTCTTATGCACACTTCTTTCCCTTTACATATTTCTTATGCCCACTTCTTTCCCTTTACATATTTCTTATGCACACTTCTTTCCCTTTACATATTTCTTATGCACACTTCTTTCCCTTTACATATTTCTTATGCACACTTCTTTCCCTTTACATATTTCTTATGCACACTTCTTTCCCTTTACATATTTCTTATGCACACTTCTTTCCCTTTACATATTTCTTATCCACACTTCTTTCCCTTTACATATTTCTTATGCACACTTCTTTCCCTTTACATATTTCTTATGCACACTTCTTTCCCTTTACATATTTCTTATGCACACTTCTTTCCCTTTACATATTTCTTATGCACACTTCTTTCCCTTTACATATTTCTTATGCACACTTATTTCCCTTTACATATTTACCTCGAGGGCTTGTTCCCACATCATGTGTTTATTTCTTATGCACACTTCTTTCCCTTTACATATTTTTTATGCACACTTCTTTCCCTTTACATATTTATTATGCATACTTCTTTCCCTTTACATATTTCTTATGCACACTTCTTTACCTTTACATATTTCTTATGCACACTTCTTTCCCTTTACATATTTCTTATGCACACTTCTTTCCCTTTACATATTTTTTATGCACACTTCTTTCCCTTTACATATTTCTTATGCACACTTCTTTCCCTTTACATATTTCTTATGCACACTTCTTTCCCTTTACATATTTCTTATGCACACTTCTTTCCCTTTACATATTTCTTATGCACACTTCTTTCCCTTTACATATTTCTTATGCACACTTCTTTCCCTTTACATATTTCTTATGCACACTTCTTTCCCTTTACATATTTCTTATGCACACTTCTTTCCCTTTACATATTTCTTATGCACACTTCTTTCCCTTTACATATTTCTTATGCACACTTCTTTCCCTTTACATATTTCTTATGCACACTTATTTCCCTTTACATATTTACCTCGAGGGCTTGTTCCCACATCATGTGTTTATTTCTTATGCACACTTCTTTCCCTTTACATATTTTTTATGCACACTTCTTTCCCTTTACATATTTATTATGCACACTTCTTTCCCTTTACATATTTCTTATGCACACTTCTTTACCTTTACATATTTCTTATGCACACTTCTTTCCCTTTACATATTTCTTATGCACACTTCTTTCCCTTTACATATTTCTTATGCACACTTCTTTCCCTTTACATATTTCTTATGCACACTTCTTTCCCTTTACATATTTCTTATGCACACTTCTTTCCCTTTACATATTTCTTATGCACACTTCTTTCCCTTTACATATTTCTTATGCACACTTCTTTCCCTTTACATATTTCTTATGCACACTTCTTTCCCTTTACATATTTCTTATGCACACTTCTTTCCCTTTACATATTTCTTATGCACACTTCTTTCCCTTTACATATTTCTTATGCACACTTCTTTCCCTTTACATATTTCTTATGCACACTTCTTTCCCTTTACATATTTCTTATGCACACTTCTTTCCCTTTACATATTTCTTATGCACACTTCTTTCCCTTTACATATTTCTTATGCACACTTCTTTCCCTTTACATATTTCTTATGCACACTTCTTTCCCTTTACATATTTCTTATGCACACTTCTTTCCCTTTACATATTTCTTATGCACACTCCTTTCCCTTTACATATTTCTTATGCACACTTCTTTCCCTTTACATATTTCTTATGCACACTTCTTTCCCTTTACATATTTCTTATGCACACTTCTTTCCCTTTACATATTTCTTATGCACACTTCTTTCCCTTTACATATTTCTTATGCACACTTCTTTCCCTTTACATATTTCTTATGCACACTTCTTTCCCTTTACATATTTCTTATGCACACTTCTTTCCCTTTACATATTTCTTATGCACACTTCTTTCCCTTTACATATTTCTTATGCACACTTCTTTCCCTTTACATATTTCTTATGCACACTTCTTTTCCCTTTACATATTTCTTATGCACACTTCTTTCCCTTTACATATTTCTTATGCACACTTCTTTCCCTTTACATATTTCTTATGCACACTTCTTTCCCTTTACATATTTCTTATGCACACTTCTTTCCCTTTACATATTTCTTATGCCCACTTCTTTCCCTTTACATATTTCTTATGCACACTTCTTTCCCTTTACATATTTCTTATGCCCACTTCTTTCCCTTTACATATTTCTTATGCACACTTCTTTCCCTTTACATATTTCTTAAGCACACTTCTTTCCCTTTACATATTTCTTATGCACACTTCTTTCCCTTTACATATTTCTTATGCACACTTCTTTCCCTTTACATATTTCTTATGCACACTTCTTTCCCTTTACATATTTCTTATGCACACTTCTTTCCCTTTACATATTTCTTATGCACACTTCTTTCCCTTTACATATTTCTTATGCACACTTCTTTCCCTTTACATATTTCTTATGCACACTTCTTTCCCTTTACATATTTCTTATGCACACTTCTTTCCCTTTACATATTTACCTCGAGGGCTTGTTCCCACATCATGTGTTTATTTCTTATGCACACTTCTTTCCCTCTACATATTTTTTATGCACACTTCTTTCCCTTTACATATTTCTTATGCACACTTCTTTCCTTTTACATATTTCTTATGCACACTTCTTTCCCTTTACATATTTCTTATGCACACTTCTTTCCCTTTACATATTTCTTATGCACACTTCTTTCCCTTTACATATTATTTATGCACACTTCTTTCCCTTTACATATTTCTTATGCACACTTCTTTCCCTTTACATATTTCTTATGCACACTTCTTGCCCTTTACATATTTCTTATGCACACTTCTTTCCCTTTACATATTTCTTATGCACACTTCTTTCCCTTTACATATTTCTTATGCACACTTCTTTCCCTTTACATATTTCTTATGCACACTTCTTTCCCTTTACATATTTCTTATGCACACTTCTTTCCCTTTACATATTTCTTATGCACACTTCTTTCCCTTTACATATTTCTTATGCACACTTCTTTCCCTTTACATATTTCTTATGCACACTTCCTTCCCTTTACATATTTCTTATGCACACTTCTTTCCCTTTACATATTTCTTATGCACACTTCTTTCCCTTTACATATTTCTTATGCACACTTCTTTCCCTTTACATATTTCTTATGCACACTTCTTTCCCTTTACATATTTCTTATGCACACTTCTTTCCCTTTACATATTTCTTATGCACACTTCTTTCCCTTTACATATTTCTTATGCACAAATCTTTCCCTTTACATATTTCTTATGCACACTTCTTTCCCTTTACATATTTCTTATGCACACTTCTTTCCCTTTACATATTTCTTATGCACACTTCTTTCCCTTTACATATTTCTTATGCACACTTCTTTCCCTTTACATATTTCTTATGCACACTTCTTTCCCTTTACATATTTCTTATGCACACTTCTTTCCCTTTACATATTTCTTATGCACACTTCTTTCCCTTTACATATTTCTTATGCACACTTCTTTCCCTTTACATATTTCTTATGCACACTTCTTTCCCTTTACATATTTCTTATGCACACTTCTTTCCCTTTACATATTTCTTATGCACACTTCTTTCCCTTTACATATTTCTTATGCACACTTCTTTCCCTTTACATATTTCTTATGCCCACTTCTTTCCCTTTACATATTTCTTATGCACACTTCTTTCCCTTTACATATTTCTTATGCACACTTCTTTCCCTTTACATATTTCTTATGCACACTTCTTTCCCTTTACATATTTCTAATGCACACTTCTTTCCCTTTACATATTTCTTATGCACACTTCTTTCCCTTTACATATTTCTTATGCACACTTCTTTCCCTTTACATATTTCTTATGCACACTTCTTTCCCTTTACATATTTCTTATGCACACTTCTTTCCCTTTACATATTTCTTATGCACACTTCTTTCCCTTTACATATTTCTTATGCACACTTCTTTCCCTTTACATATTTCTTATGCACACTTCTTTCCCTTTACATATTTACCTCGAGGGCTTGTTCCCACATCATGTGTTTATTTCTTATGCACACTTCTTTCCCTTTACATATTTTTTATGCACACTTCTTTCCCTTTACATATTTCTTATGCACACTTCTTTCCCTTTACATATTTCTTATGCACACTTCTTTACCTTTACATATTTCTTATGCACACTTCTTTCCCTTTACATATTTCTTATGCACACTTCTTTCCCTTTACATATTTCTGATGCACACTTCTTTCCCTTTACATATTTCTTATGCACACTTCTTTCCCTTTACATATTTCTTATGCACACTTCTTTCCCTTTACATATTTCTTATGCACACTTCTTTCCCTTTACATATTTCTTATGCACACTTCTTTCCCTTTACATATTTCTTATGCACACTTCTTTCCCTTTACATATTTCTTATGCACACTTCTTTCCCTTTACATATTTCTTATGCACACTTCTTTCCCTTTACATATTTCTTATGCACACTTCTTTCCCTTTACATATTTCTTATGCACACTTCTTTCCCTTTACATATTTCTTATGCACACTTCTTTCCCTTTACATATTTCTTATGCACACTTCTTTCCCTTTACATATTTCTTATGCACACTTCTTTCCCTTTACATATTTCTTATGCACACTTCTTTCCCTTTACATATTTCTTATGCACACTTCTTTCCCTTTACATATTTCTTATGCACAAATCTTTCCCTTTACATATTTCTTATGCACACTTCTTTCCCTTTACATATTTCTTATGCACACTTCTTTCCCTTTACATATTTCTTATGCACACTTCTTTCCCTTTACATATTTCTTATGCACACTTCTTTCCCTTTACATATTTCTTATGCACACTTCTTTCCCTTTACATATTTCTTATGCACACTTCTTTCCCTTTACATATTTCTTATGCACACTTCTTTCCCTTTACATATTTCTTATGCACACTTCTTTCCCTTTACATATTTCTTATGCACACTTCTTTCCCTTTACATATTTCTTATGCACACTTCTTTCCCTTTACATATTTCTTATGCACACTTCTTTCCCTTTACATATTTCTTATGCACACTTCTTTCCCTTTACATATTTCTTATGCACACTTCTTTCCCTTTACATATTTCTTATGCACACTTCTTTCCCTTTACATATTTCTTATGCACACTTCTTTCCCTTTACATATTTCTTATGCACACTTCTTTCCCTTTACATATTTCTTATGCACACTTCTTTCCCTTTACATATTTCTTATGCACACTTCTTTCCCTTTACATATTTCTTATGCACACTTCTTTCCCTTTACATATTTCTTATGCACACTTCTTTCCCTTTACATATTTCTTATGCACACTTCTTTCCCTTTACATATTTCTTATGCACACTTCTTTCCCTTTACATATTTCTTATGCACACTTCTTTCCCTTTACATATTTCTTATGCACACTTCTTTCCCTTTACATATTTCTTATGCACACTTCTTTCCCTTTACATATTTCTTATGCACACTTCTTTCCCTTTACATATTTCTTATGCACACTTCTTTCCCTTTACATATTTCTTATGCACACTTCTTTCCCTTTACATATTTCTTATGCACACTTCTTTCCCTTTACATATTTCTTATGCACACTTCTTTCCCTTTACATATTTCTTATGCACAAATCTTTCCCTTTACATATTTCTTATGCACACTTCTTTCCCTTTACATATTTCTTATGCACACTTCTTTCCCTTTACATATTTCTTATGCACACTTCTTTCCCTTTACATATTTCTTATGCACACTTCTTTCCCTTTACATATTTCTTATGCACACTTCTTTCCCTTTACATATTTCTTATGCACACTTCTTTCCCTTTACATATTTCTTATGCACACTTCTTTCCCTTTACATATTTCTTATGCACACTTCTTTCCCTTTACATATTTCTTATGCACACTTCTTTCCCTTTACATATTTCTTATGCACACTTCTTTCCCTTTACATATTTCTTATGCACACTTCTTTCCCTTTACATATTTCTTATGCACACTTCTTTCCCTTTACATATTTCTTATGCACACTTCTTTCCCTTTACATATTTACCTCGAGGGCTTGTTCCCACATCATGTGTTTATTTCTTATGCACACTTCTTTCCCTTTACATATTTTTTATGCACACTTCTTTCCCTTTACATATTTCTTATGCACACTTCTTTCCCTTTACATATTTCTTATGCACACTTCTTTACCTTTACATATTTCTTATGCACACTTCTTTCCCTTTACATATTTCTTATGCACACTTCTTTCCCTTTACATATTTCTTATGCACACTTCTTTCCCTTTACATATTTCTTATGCACACTTCTTTCCCTTTACATATTTCTTATGCACACTTCTTTCCCTTTACATATTTCTTATGCACACTTCTTTCCCTTTACATATTTCTTATGCACACTTCTTTCCCTTTACATATTTCTTATGCACACTTCTTTCCCTTTACATATTTCTTATGCACACTTCTTTCCCTTTACATATTTCTTATGCACACTTCTTTCCCTTTACATATTTCTTATGCACACTTCTTTCCCTTTACATATTTCTTATGCACACTTCTTTCCCTTTACATATTTCTTATGCACACTTCTTTCCCTTTACATATTTCTTATGCACACTTCTTTCCCTTTACATATTTCTTATGCACACTTCTTTCCCTTTACATATTTCTTATGCACACTTCTTTCCCTTTACATATTTCTTATGCACACTTCTTTCCCTTTACATATTTCTTATGCACACTTCTTTCCCTTTACATATTTCTTATGCACAAATCTTTCCCTTTACATATTTCTTATGCACACTTCTTTCCCTTTACATATTTCTTATGCACACTTCTTTCCCTTTACATATTTCTTATGCACACTTCTTTCCCTTTACATATTTCTTATGCACACTTCTTTCCCTTTACATATTTCTTATGCACACTTCTTTCCCTTTACATATTTCTTATGCACACTTCTTTCCCTTTACATATTTCTTATGCACACTTCTTTCCCTTTACATATTTCTTATGCACACTTCTTTCCCTTTACATATTTCTTATGCACACTTCTTTCCCTTTACATATTTCTTATGCACACTTCTTTCCCTTTACATATTTCTTATGCACACTTCTTTCCCTTTACATATTTCTTATGCACACTTCTTTCCCTTTACATATTTCTTATGCACACTTCTTTCCCTTTACATATTTTTTATGCACACTTCTTTCCCTTTACATATTTCTTATGCACACTTCTTTCCCTTTACATATTTCTTATGCACACTTCTTTCCCTTTACATATTTCTTATGCACACTTCTTTCCCTTTACATATTTCTTATGCACACTTCTTTCCCTTTACATATTTCTTATGCACACTTCTTTCCCTTTACATATTTCTTATGCACACTTCTTTCCCTTTACATATTTCTTATGCACACTTCTTTCCCTTTACATATTTCTTATGCACACTTCTTTCCCTTTACATATTTCTTATGCACACTTCTTTCCCTTTACATATTTCTTATGCACACTTCTTTCCCTTTACATATTTCTTATGCACACTTCTTTCCCTTTACATATTTCTTATGCACACTTCTTTCCCTTTACATATTTCTTATGCACACTTCTTTCCCTTTACATATTTCTTATGCACACTTCTTTCCCTTTACATATTTCTTATGCACACTTCTTTCCCTTTACATATTTTTTATGCACAAATCTTTCCCTTTACATATTTCTTATGCACACTTCTTTCCCTTTACATATTTCTTATGCACACTTCTTTCCCTTTACATATTTCTTATGCACACTTCTTTCCCTTTACATATTTCTTATGCACACTTCTTTCCCTTTACATATTTCTTATGCACACTTCTTTCCCTTTACATATTTCTTATGCACACTTCTTTCCCTTTACATATTTCTTATGCACACTTCTTTCCCTTTACATATTTCTTATGCACACTTCTTTCCCTTTACATATTTCTTATGCACACTTCTTTCCCTTTACATATTTCTTATGCACACTTCTTTCCCTTTACATATTTCTTATGCCCACTTCTTTCGCTTTACATATTTCTTATGCACACTTCTTTCCCTTTACATATTTCTTATGCCCACTTCTTTCCCTTTACATATTTCTTATGCACACTTCTTTCCCTTTACATATTTCTTATGCACACTTCTTTCCCTTTACATATTTCTTATGCACACTTCTTTCCCTTTACATATTTCTTATGCACACTTCTTTCCCTTTACATATTTCTTATGCACACTTCTTTCCCTTTACATATTTCTTATGCACACTTCTTTCCCTTTACATATTTCTTATGCACACTTCTTTCCCTTTACATATTTCTTATGCACACTTCTTTCCCTTTACATATTTCTTATGCACACTTCTTTCCCTTTACATATTTCTTATGCACACTTCTTTCCCTTTACATATTTCTTATGCACACTTCTTTCCCTTTACATATTTACCTCGAGGGCTTGTTCCCACATCATGTGTTTATTTCTTATGCACACTTCTTTCCCTTTACATATTTTTTTATGCACACTTCTTTCCCTTTACATATTTCTTATGCACACTTCTTTCCCTTTACATATTTCTTATGCACACTTCTTTACCTTTACATATTTCTTATGCACACTTCTTTCCCTTTACATATTTCTTATGCACACTTCTTTCCCTTTACATATTTCTTATGCACACTTCTTTCCCTTTACATATTTCTTATGCACACTTCTTTCCCTTTACATATTTCTTATGCACACTTCTTTCCCTTTACATATTTCTTATGCACACTTCTTTCCCTTTACATATTTCTTATGCACACTTCTTTCCCTTTACATATTTCTTATGCACACTTCTTTCCCTTTACATATTTCTTATGCACACTTCTTTCCCTTTACATATTTCTTATGCACACTTCTTTCCCTTTACATATTTCTTATGCACACTTCTTTCCCTTTACATATTTCTTATGCACACTTCTTTCCCTTTACATATTTCTTATGCACACTTCTTTCCCTTTACATATTTCTTATGCACACTTCTTTCCCTTTACATATTTCTTATGCACACTTCTTTCCCTTTACATATTTCTTATGCACACTTCTTTCCCTTTACATATTTCTTATGCACACTTCTTTCCCTTTACATATTTCTTATGCACACTTCTTTCCCTTTACATATTTCTTATGCACACTTCTTTCCCTTTACATATTTCTTATGCACACTTCTTTCCCTTTACATATTTCTTATGCACACTTCTTTCCCTTTACATATTTCTTATGCACACTTCTTTCCCTTTACATATTTCTTATGCACACTTCTTTCCCTTTACATATTTCTTATGCACACTTCTTTCCCTTTACATATTTCTTATGCACACTTCTTTCCCTTTACATATTTCTTATGCACACTTCTTTCCCTTTACATATTTCTTATGCACACTTCTTTCCCTTTACATATTTCTTATGCACACTTCTTTCCCTTTACATATTTCTTATGCACACTTCTTTCCCTTTACATATTTCTTATGCACACTTCTTTCCCTTTACATATTTCTTATGCACACTTCTTTCCCTTTACATATTTCTTATGCACACTTCTTTCCCTTTACATATTTCTTATGCACACTTCTTTCCCTTTACATATTTCTTATGCACACTTCTTTCCCTTTACATATTTCTTATGCACACTTCTTTCCCTTTACATATTTCTTATGCACACTTCTTTCCCTTTACATATTTCTTATGCACACTTCTTTCCCTTTACATATTTCTTATGCACACTTCTTTCCCTTTACATATTTCTTATGCACACTTCTTTCCCTTTACATATTTCTTATGCACACTTCTTTCCCTTTACATATTTCTTATGCACACTTCTTTCCCTTTACATATTTCTTATGCACACTTCTTTCCCTTTACATATTTCTTATGCACACTTCTTTCCCTTTACATATTTCTTATGCACACTTCTTTCCCTTTACATATTTCTTATGCACACTTCTTTCCCTTTACATATTTCTTATGCACACTTCTTTCCCTTTACATATTTCTTATGCACACTTCTTTCCCTTTACATATTTCTTATGCACACTTCTTTCCCTTTACATATTTCTTATGCACACTTCTTTCCCTTTACATATTTCTTATGCACACTTCTTTCCCTTTACATATTTCTTATGCACACTTCTTTCCCTTTACATATTTCTTATGCACACTTCTTTCCCTTTACATATTTCTTATGCACACTTCTTTCCCTTTACATATTTCTTATGCACACTTCTTTCCCTTTACATATTTCTTATGCACACTTCTTTCCCTTTACATATTTCTTATGCACACTTCTTTCCCTTTACATATTTCTTATGCACACTTCTTTCCCTTTACATATTTCTTATGCACACTTCTTTCCCTTTACATATTTCTTATGCACACTTCTTTCCCTTTACATATTTCTTATGCACACTTCTTTCCCTTTACATATTTCTTATGCACACTTCTTTCCCTTTACATATTTCTTATGCACACTTCTTTCCCTTTACATATTTCTTATGCACACTTCTTTCCCTTTACATATTTCTTATGCACACTTCTTTCCCTTTACATATTTCTTATGCACACTTCTTTCCCTTTACATATTTCTTATGCACACTTCTTTCCCTTTACATATTTCTTATGCACACTTCTTTCCCTTTACATATTTCTTATGCACACTTCTTTCCCTTTACATATTTCTTATGCACACTTCTTTCCCTTTACATATTTCTTATGCACACTTCTTTCCCTTTACATATTTACTCAGGCTTGTTCCACATCTGTCTTTATTTCTTATGCACACTTCTTTCCCTTTACATATTTCTTATGCACACTTCTTTCCCTTTACATATTTCTTATGCACACTTCTTTCCCTTTACATATTTCTTATGCACACTTCTTTCCCTTTACATATTTCTTATGCACACTTCTTTCCCTTTACATATTTCTTATGCACACTTCTTTCCCTTTACATATTTCTTATGCACACTTCTTTCCCTTTACATATTTCTTATGCACACTTCTTTCCCTTTACATATTTCTTATGCACACTTCTTTCCCTTTACATATTTCTTATGCACACTTCTTTCCCTTTACATATTTCTTATGCACACTTCTTTCCCTTTACATATTTCTTATGCACACTTCTTTCCCTTTACATATTTCTTATGCACACTTCTTTCCCTTTACATATTTCTTATGCACACTTCTTTCCCTTTACATATTTCTTATGCACACTTCTTTCCCTTTACATATTTCTTATGCACACTTCTTTCCCTTTACATATTTCTTATGCACACTTCTTTCCCTTTACATATTTCTTATGCACACTTCTTTCCCTTTACATATTTCTTATGCACACTTCTTTCCCTTTACATATTTCTTATGCACACTTCTTTCCCTTTACATATTTCTTATGCACACTTCTTTCCCTTTACATATTTCTTATGCACACTTCTTTCCCTTTACATATTTCTTATGCACACTTCTTTCCCTTTACATATTTCTTATGCACACTTCTTTCCCTTTACATATTTCTTATGCACACTTCTTTCCCTTTACATATTTCTTATGCACACTTCTTTCCCTTTACATATTTCTTATGCACACTTCTTTCCCTTTACATATTTCTTATGCACACTTCTTTCCCTTTACATATTTCTTATGCACACTTCTTTCCCTTTACATATTTCTTATGCACACTTCTTTCCCTTTACATATTTCTTATGCACACTTCTTTCCCTTTACATATTTCTTATGCACACTTCTTTCCCTTTACATATTTCTTATGCACACTTCTTTCCCTTTACATATTTCTTATGCACACTTCTTTCCCTTTACATATTTCTTATGCACACTTCTTTCCCTTTACATATTTCTTATGCACACTTCTTTCCCTTTACATATTTCTTATGCACACTTCTTTCCCTTTACATATTTCTTATGCACACTTCTTTCCCTTTACATATTTCTTATGCACACTTCTTTCCCTTTACAAATTTAACTCGAGGGCTTGTTCCCACATCATGTGTTTATTTCTTATGCACACTTATTTCCCTTTACATATTTCTTATGCACACTTCTTTCCCTTTACATATTTCTTATGCACATTTCTTTCCCTTTACATATTTCTTATGCACACTTCTTTCCCTTTACATATTTCTTATGCACACTTCTTTCCCTTTACATATTTCTTATGCACACTTCTTTCCCTTTACATATTTCTTATGCACACTTCTTTCCCTTTACATATTTCTTATGCACACTTCTTTCCCTTTACATATTTCTTATGCACACTTCTTTCCCTTTACATATTTCTTATGCACACTTCTTTCCCTTTACATATTTCTTATGCACACTTCTTTCCCTTTACATATTTCTTATGCACACTTCTTTACCTTTACATATTTCTTATGCACACTTCTTTCCCTTTACATATTTCTTATGCACACTTCTTTCCCTTTACATATTTCTTATGCACACTTCTTTCCCTTTACATATTTCTTATGCACACTTCTTTCCCTTTACATATTTCTTATGCACACTTCTTTCCCTTTACATATTTAACTCGAGGGCTTGTTCCCACATCATGTGTTTATTTCTTATGCACACTTCTTTCCCTTTACATATTTCTTATGCACACTTCTTTCCCTTTACATATTTCTTATGCACACTTCTTTCCCTTTACATATTTCTTATGCACACTTCTTTCCCTTTACATATTTCTTATGCACACTTCTTTCCCTTTACATATTTCTTATGCACACTTCTTTCCCTTTACATATTTAACTCGAGGGCTTTTTCCCACATCATGTGTTTATTTCTTATGCACACTTCTTTCCCTTTACATATTTCTTATGCACACTCCTTTCCCTTTACATATTTCTTATGCACACTTCTTTCCCTTTACATATTTCTTATGCACACTTCTTTCCCTTTACATATTTCTTATGCACACTTCTTTCCCTTTACATATTTCTTATGCACACTTCTTTCCCTTTACATATTTCTTATGCACACTTCTTTCCCTTTACATATTTCTTATGCACACTTCTTTCCCTTTACATATTTCTTATGCACACTTCTTTCCCTTTACATATTTCTTATGCACACTTCTTTCCCTTTACATATTTCTTATGCACACTTCTTTCCCTTTACATATTTCTTATGCACACTTCTTTCCCTTTACATATTTCTTATGCACACTTCTTT
This sequence comes from Crossaster papposus, assembly GCA_037893245.1. Lineage (NCBI taxonomy): Eukaryota > Metazoa > Echinodermata > Asteroidea > Velatida > Solasteridae > Crossaster > Crossaster papposus. Next base: position 98,227 of record JBAIAA010001196.1, on the reverse strand, counting down.
CCCTTTACATATTTCTTATGCACACTTCTTTCCCTTTACATATTTCTTATGCACACTTCTTTCCCTTTACATATTTCTTATGCACACTTCTTTCCCTTTACATATTTCTTATGCACACTTCTTTCCCTTTACATATTTCTTATGCACACTTCTTTCCCTTTACATATTTCTTATGCACACTTCTTTCCCTTTACATATTTCTTATGCACACTTCTTTCCCTTTACATATTTCTTATGCACACTTCTTTCCCTTTACATATTTCTTATGCACACTTCTTTCCCTTTACATATTTCTTATGCACACTTCTTTCCCTTTACAAATTTAACTCGAGGGCTTGTTCCCACATCATGTGTTTATTTCTTATGCACACTTATTTCCCTTTACATATTTCTTATGCACACTTCTTTCCCTTTACATATTTCTTATGCACATTTCTTTCCCTTTACATATTTCTTATGCACACTTCTTTCCCTTTACATATTTCTTATGCACACTTCTTTCCCTTTACATATTTCTTATGCACACTTCTTTCCCTTTACATATTTCTTATGCACACTTCTTTCCCTTTACATATTTCTTATGCACACTTCTTTCCCTTTACATATTTCTTATGCACACTTCTTTCCCTTTACATATTTCTTATGCACACTTCTTTCCCTTTACATATTTCTTATGCACACTTCTTTCCCTTTACATATTTCTTATGCACACTTCTTTACCTTTACATATTTCTTATGCACACTTCTTTCCCTTTACATATTTCTTATGCACACTTCTTTCCCTTTACATATTTCTTATGCACACTTCTTTCCCTTTACATATTTCTTATGCACACTTCTTTCCCTTTACATATTTCTTATGCACACTTCTTTCCCTTTACATATTTCTTATGCACACTTCTTTCCCTTTACATATTTCTTATGCACACTTCTTTCCCTTTACATATTTAACTCGAGGGCTTGTTCCCACATCATGTGTTTATTTCTTATGCACACTTCTTTCCCTTTACATATTTCTTATGCACACTTCTTTCCCTTTACATATTTCTTATGCACACTTCTTTCCCTTTACATATTTCTTATGCACACTTCTTTCCCTTTACATATTTCTTATGCACACTTCTTTCCCTTTACATATTTCTTATGCACACTTCTTTCCCTTTACATATTTAACTCGAGGGCTTTTTCCCACATCATGTGTTTATTTCTTATGCACACTTCTTTCCCTTTACATATTTCTTATGCACACTCCTTTCCCTTTACATATTTCTTATGCACACTTCTTTCCATTTACATATTTCTTATGCACACTTCTTTCCCTTTACATATTTCTTATGCACACTTCTTTCCCTTTACATATTTCTTATGCACACTTCTTTCCCTTTACATATTTCTTATGCACACTTCTTTCCCTTTACATATTTCTTATGCACACTTCTTTCCATTTACATATTTCTTATGCACACTTCTTTCCCTTTACATATTTCTTATGCACACTTCTTTCCCTTTACATATTTCTTATGCACACTTCTTTCCCTTTACATATTTCTTATGCACACTTCTTTCCCTTTACATATTTCTTATGCACACTTCTTTCCCTTTACATATTTCTTATGCACACTTCTTTCCCTTTACATATTTCTTATGCACACTTCTTTTCCTTTACATATTTCTTATGCACACTTCTTTCCCTTTACATATTTCTTATGCACACTTCTTTCCCTTTACATATTTCTTATGCACACTTCTTTCCCTTTACATATTTCTTATGCACACTTCTTTCCCTTTACATATTTCTTATGCACACTTCTTTCCCTTTACATATTTCTTATGCACACTTCTTTCCCTTTACATATTTCTTATGCACACTTCTTTCCCTTTACATATTTCTTATGCACACTTCTTTCCCTTTACATATTTCTTATGCACACTTCTTTCCCTTTACATATTTCTTATGCACACTTCTTTCCCTTTACATATTTCTTATGCACACTTCTTTCCCTTTACATATTTCTTATGCACACTTCTTTCCCTTTACATATTTCTTATGCACACTTCTTTCCCTTTACATATTTCTTATGCACACTTCTTTCCCTTTACATATTTCTTATGCACACTTCTTTCCCTTTACATATTTCTTATGCACACTTCTTTCCCTTTACATATTTCTTATGCACACTTCTTTCCCTTTACATATTTCTTATGCACACTTCTTTCCCTTTACATATTTCTTATGCACACTTCTTTCCCTTTACATATTTCTTATGCACACTTCTTTCCATTTACATATTTCTTATGCACACTTCTTTCCCTTTACATATTTCTTATGCACACTTCTTTCCCTTTACATATTTCTTATGCACACTTCTTTCCCTTTACATATTTCTTATGCACACTTCTTTTCCTTTACATATTTCTTATGCACACTTCTTTTCCTTTACATATTTATTATGCACACTTCTTTCCCTTTACATATTTCTTATGCACACTTCTTTCCCTTTACATATTTCTTATGCACACTTCTTTCCCTTTACATATTTCTTATGCACACTTCTTTCCCTTTACATATTTCTTATGCACACTTCTTTCCCTTTACATATTTCTTATGCACACTTCTTTCCCTTTACATGTTTCTTATGCACACTTCTTTCCCTTTACATATTTCTTATGCACACTTCTTTCCCTTTACATATTTCTTATGCACACTTCTTTCCCTTTACATATTTAACTCGAGGGCTTGTTCCCACATCATGTGTTTATTTCTTATGCACACTTCTTTCCCTTTACATATTTCTTATGCACACTTCTTTCCCTTTACATATTTCTTATGCACACTTCTTTCCCTTTACATATTTCTTATGCACACTTCTTTCCCTTTACATATTTCTTATGCACACTTCTTTCCCTTTACATATTTCTTATGCACACTTCTTTCCCTTTACATATTTCTTATGCACACTTCTTTCCCTTTACATATTTCTTATGCACACTTCTTTCCCTTTACATATTTCTTATGCACACTTCTTTCCCTTTACATATTTCTTATGCACACTTCTTTCCCTTTACATATTTATTATGCACACTTCTTTCCCTTTACATATTTCTTATGCACACTTCTTTCCCTTTACATATTTCTTATGCACACTTCTTTCCCTTTACATATTTCTTATGCACACTTCTTTCCCTTTACATATTTCTTATGCACACTTCTTTCCCTTTACATATTTCTTATGCACACTTCTTTCCCTTTACATATTTCTTATGCACACTTCTTTCCCTTTACATATTTCTTATGCACACTTCTTTCCCTTTACATATTTCTTATGCACACTTCTTTCCCTTTACATATTTCTTATGCACACTTCTTTCCCTTTACATATTTCTTATGCACACTTCTTTCCCTTTACATATTTCTTATGCACACTTCTTTCCCTTTACATATTTCTTATGTACACTTCTTTCCCTTTACATATTTCTTATGCACACTTCTTTCCCTTTACATATTTAACTCGAGGGCTTGTTCCCACATCATGTGTTTATTTCTTATGCACACTTCTTTCCCTTTACATATTTCTTATGCACACTTCTTTCCCTTTACATATTTCTTATGCACACTTATTTTCCTTTACATATTTCTTATGCACACTTCTTTTCCTTTACATATTTATTATGCACACTTCTTTCCCTTTACATATTTCTTATGCACACTTCTTTCCCTTTACATATTTCTTATGCACACTTCTTTCCCTTTACATATTTCTTATGCACACTTCTTTCCCTTTACATATTTCTTATGCACACTTCTTTCCCTTTACATATTTAACTCGAGGGCTTGTTCCCACATCATGTGTTTATTTCTTATGCACACTTCTTTCCCTTTACATATTTCTTATGCACACTTCTTTCCCTTTACATATTTCTTATGCACACTTCTTTCCCTTTACATATTTCTTATGCACACTTCTTTTCCTTTACATATTTCTTATGCACACTTCTTTTCCTTTACATATTTCTTATGCACACTTCTTTCCCTTTACATATTTCTTATGCACACTTCTTTCCCTTTACATATTTCTTATGCACACTTCTTTTCCTTTACATATTTCTTATGCACACTTCTTTTCCTTTACATATTTATTATGCACACTTCTTTCCCTTTACATATTTCTTATGCACACTTCTTTCCCTTTACATATTTCTTATGCACACTTCTTTCCCTTTACATATTTCTTATGCACACTTCTTTCCCTTTACATATTTCTTATGCACACTTCTTTCCCTTTACATATTTCTTATGCACACTTCTTTCCCTTTACATATTTCTTATGCACACTTCTTTCCCTTTACATATTTCTTATGCACACTTCTTTCCCTTTACATATTTCTTATGCACACTTCTTTCCCTTTACATATTTAACTCGAGGGCTTGTCCCGACATCATGTGTTTATTTCTTATGCACACTTCTTTCCCTTTACATATTTCTTATGCACACTTCTTTCCCTTTACATATTTCTTATGCACACTTCTTTCCCTTTACATATTTCTTATGCACACTTCTTTCCCTTTACATATTTCTTATGCACACTTCTTTCCCTTTACATATTTCTTATGCACACTTCTTTCCCTTTACATATTTCTTATGCACACTTCTTTCCCTTTACATATTTCTTATGCACACTTCTTTCCCTTTACATATTTCTTATGCACACTTCTTTCCCTTTACATATTTCTTATGCACACTTCTTTCCCTTTACATATTTCTTATGCACACTTCTTTCCCTTTACATATTTCTTATGCACACTTCTTTCCCTTTACATATTTCTTATGCACACTTCTTTCCCTTTACATATTTCTTATGCACACTTCTTTCCCTTTACATATTTCTTATGCACACTTCTTTCCCTTTACATATTTCTTATGCACACTTCTTTCCCTTTACATATTTCCTATGCACACTTCTTTCCCTTTACATATTTCTTATGCACACTTCTTTCCCTTTACATATTTCTTATGCACACTTCTTTCCCTTTACATATTTCTTATGCACACTTCTTTCCCTTTACATATTTCTTATTTCACACTTCTTTCCCTTTACATATTTAACTCGAGGGCTTGTTCCCACATCATGTGTTTATTTCTTATGCACACTTCTTTCCCTTTACATATTTAACTCGAGGGCTTGTTCCCACATCATGTGTTTATTTCTTATGCACACTTCTTTCCCTTTACATATTTCTTATGCACACTTCTTTCCCTTTACATATTTCTTATGCACACTTCTTTCCCTTTACATATTTCTTATGCACACTTCTTTCCCTTTACATATTTCTTATGCACACTTCTTTCCCTTTACATATTTCTTATGCACACTTCTTTCCCTTTACATATTTCTTATGCACACTTCTTTCCCTTTACATATTTCTTATGCACACTTCTTTCCCTTTACATATTTCTTATGCACACTTCTTTCCCTTTACATATTTCTTATGCACACTTCTTTCCCTTTACATATTTCTTATGCACACTTCTTTCCCTTTACATATTTCTTATGCACACTTCTTTCCCTTTACATATTTCTTATGCACACTTCTTTCCCTTTACATATTTATTATGAACACTTCTTTCCCTTTACATATTTCTTATGCACACTTCTTTCCCTTTACATATTTCTTATGCACACTTCTTTCCCTTTACATATTTCTTATGCACACTTCTTTCCCTTTACATATTTCTTATGCACACTTCTTTCCCTTTACATATTTCTTATGCACACTTCTTTCCCTTTACATATTTCTTATGCACACTTCTTTCCCTTTACATATTTCTTATGCACACTTCTTTCCCTTTACATATTTCTTATGCACACTTCTTTCCCTTTACATATTTATTATGAACACTTCTTTCCCTTTACATATTTCTTATGCACACTTCTTTCCCTTTACATATTTCTTATGCACACTTCTTTCCCTTTACATATTTCTTATGCACACTTCTTTCCCTTTACATATTTCTTATGCACACTTCTTTCCCTTTACATATTTCTTATGCACACTTCTTTCCCTTTACATATTTCTTATGCACACTTCTTTCCCTTTACATATTTCTTATGCACACTTCTTTCCCTTTACATATTTCTTATGCACACTTCTTTCCCTTTACATATTTCTTATGCACACTTCTTTCCCTTTACATATTTCTTATGCACACTTCTTTCCCTTTACATATTTCTTATGCACACTTCTTTCCCTTTACATATTTCTTATGCACACTTCTTTCCCTTTACATATTTCTTATGCACACTTCTTTCCCTTTACATATTTCTTATGCACACTTCTTTCCCTTTACATATTTCTTATGCACACTTCTTTCCCTTTACATATTTCTTATGCACACTTCTTTCCCTTTACATATTTATTATGAACACTTCTTTCCCTTTACATATTTCTTATGCACACTTCTTTCCCTTTACATATTTCTTATGCACACTTCTTTCCCTTTACATATTTCTTATGCACACTTCTTTCCCTTTACATATTTCTTATGCACACTTCTTTCCCTTTACATATTTCTTATGCACACTTCTTTCCCTTTACATATTTCTTATGCACACTTCTTTCCCTTTACATATTTCTTATGCACACTTCTTTCCCTTTACATATTTCTTATGCACACTTCTTTCCCTTTACATATTTATTATGAACACTTCTTTCCCTTTACATATTTCTTATGCACACTTCTTTCCCTTTACATATTTCTTATGCACACTTCTTTCCCTTTACATATTTCTTATGCACACTTCTTTCCCTTTACATATTTCTTATGCACACTTCTTTCCCTTTACATATTTCTTATGCACACTTCTTTCCCTTTACATATTTCTTATGCACACTTCTTTCCCTTTACATATTTCTTATGCACACTTCTTTCCCTTTACATATTTCTTATGCACACTTCTTTCCCTTTACATATTTCTTATGCACACTTCTTTCCCTTTACATATTTCTTATGCACACTTCTTTCCCTTTACATATTTCTTATGCACACTTCTTTCCCTTTACATATTTCTTATGCACACTTCTTTCCCTTTACATATTTCTTATGCACACTTCTTTCCCTTTACATATTTCTTATGCACACTTCTTTCCCTTTACATATTTATTATGCACACTTCTTTCCCTTTACATATTTATTATGCACACTTCTTTCCCTTTACATATTTCTTATGCACACTTCTTTCCCTTTACATATTTCTTATGCACACTTCTTTCCCTTTACATATTTATTATGCACACTTCTTTCCCTTTACATATTTATTATGCACACTTCTTTCCCTTTACATATTTAACTCGAGGGCTTGTCCCGACATCATGTGTTTAATTCTTATGCACACTTCTTTCCCTTTACATATTTCTTATGCACACTTCTTTCCCTTTACATATTTCTTATGCACACTTCTTTCCCTTTACATATTTCTTATGCACACTTCTTTCCCTTTACATATTTCTTATGCACACTTCTTTCCCTTTACATATTTCTTATGCACACTTCTTTCCCTTTACATATTTCTTATGCACACTTCTTTCCCTTTACATATTTCTTATGCACACTTCTTTCCCTTTACATATTTCTTATGCACACTTCTTTCCCTTTACATATTTCTTATGCACACTTCTTTCCCTTTACATATTTCTTATGCACACTTCTTTCCCTTTACATATTTCTTATGCACACTTCTTTCCTTTTACATATTTCTTATGCACACTTCTTTCCCTTTACATATTTCTTATGCACACTTCTTTCCCTTTACATATTTCTTATGCACACTTCTTTCCCTTTACATATTTCTTATGCACACTTCTTTCCCTTTACATATTTCTTATGCACACTTCTTTCCCTTTACATATTTCTTCTTGCACACTTCTTTCCCTTTACATATTTCTTATGCACACTTCTTTCCCTTTACATATTTCTTATGCACACTTCTTTCCCTTTACATATTTCTTATGCACACTCCTTTCCCTTTACATATTTCTTATGCACACTTCTTTCCCTTTACATATTTCTTATGCACACTTCTTTCCCTTTACATATTTCTTATGCACACTTCTTTCCCTTTACATATTTCTTATGCACACTTCTTTCCCTTTACATATTTCTTATGCACACTTCTTTCCCTTTACATATTTCGTATGCACACTTCTTTCCCTTTACATATTTCTTATGCACACTTCTTTCCCTTTACATATTTCTTATGCACACTTCTTTCCCTTTACATATTTCTTATGCACACTTCTTTCCCTTTACATATTTCTTATGCACACTTCTTTCCCTTTACATATTTCTTATGCACACTTCTTTCCCTTTACATATTTCTTATGCACACTTCTTTCCCTTTACATATTTCTTATGCACACTTCTTTCCCTTTACATATTTCTTATGCACACTTCTTTCCCTTTACATATTTCTTATGCACACTTCTTTCCCTTTACATATGTCTTATGCACACTTCTTTCCCTTTACATATTTCTTATGCACACTTCTTTCCCTTTACATATTTCTTATGCACACTTCTTTCCCTTTACATATTTCTTATGCACACTTCTTTCCCTTTACATATTTCTTATGCACACTTCTTTCCCTTTACATATTTCTTATGCACACTTCTTTCCCTTTACATATTTCTTATGCACACTTCTTTCCCTTTACATATTTCTTATGCACACTTCTTTCCCTTTACATATTTCTTATGCACACTTCTTTCCCTTTACATATTTCTTATGCACACTTCTTTCCCCTTTACATATTTCTTATGCGCACTTCTTTCCCTTTACATATTTCTTATGCACACTTCTTTCCCTTTACATATTTCTTATGCACACTTCTTTCCCTTTACATATTTCTTATGCACACTTCTTTCCCTTTACATATTTCTTATGCACACTTCTTTCCCTTTACATATTTCTTATGCACACTTCTTTCCCTTTACATATTTCTTATGCACACTTCTTTCCCTTTACATATTTCTTATGCACACTTCTTTCCCTTTACATATTTCTTATGCACACTTCTTTCCCTTTACATATTTAACTCGAGGGCTTGTTCCCACATCATGTGTTTATTTCTTATGCACACTTCTTTCCCTTTACATATTTCTTATGCACACTTCTTTCCCTTTACATATTTCTTATGCACACTTCTTTCCCTTTACATATTTCTTATGCACACTTTTTTCCCTTTACATATTTCTTATGCACACTTCTTTCCCTTTACATATTTCTTATGCACACTTCTTTCCCTTTACATATTTCTTATGCACACTTCTTTCCCTTTACATATTTCTTATGCACACTTCTTTCCCTTTACATATTTAACTCGAGGGCTTGTTCCCACATCCTGTGTTTATTTCTTATGCACACTTCTTTCCCTTTACATATTTCTTATGCACACTTCTTTCCCTTTACATATTTCTTATGCACACTTCTTTCCCTTTACATATTTCTTATGCACACTTCTTTCCCTTTACATATTTCTTATGCACACTTCTTTCCCTTTACATATTTCTTATGCACACTTCTTTCCATTTACATATTTCTTATGCACACTTCTTTCCCTTTACATATTTCTTATGCACACTTCGTTCCCTTTACAGATTTCTTATGTACACTTCTTTCCCTTTACATATTTCTTATGCACACTTCTTTCCCTTTACATATTTAACTCGAGGGCTTGTTCCCACATCATGTGTTTATTTCGTATGCACACTTCTTTCCCTTTACATATTTCTTATGCACACTTCTTTCCCTTTACATATTTCTTATGCACACTTCTTTCCCTTTACATATTTCTTATGCACACTTCTTTCCCTTTACATATTTCTTATGCACACTTCTTTCCCTTTACATATTTCTTATGCACACTTCTTTCCCTTTACACATTTCTTATGCACACTTCTTTCCCTTTACATATTTCTTATGCACACTTCTTTCCCTTTACATATTTCTTATGCACACTTCTTTCCCTTTACATATTTCTTATGCACACTTCTTTCCCTTTACATATTTATTATGCACACTTCTTTCCATTTACATATTTCTTATGCACACTTCTTTCCCTTTACATATTTCTTATGCACACTTCTTTCCCTTTACATATTTCTTATGCACACTTCTTTCCTTTACATATTTCTTATGCACACTTCTTTCCCTTTACATATTTCTTATGCACACTTCTTTCCCTTTACATATTTCTTATGCACACTTCTTTCCCTTTACATATTTCTTATGCACACTTCTTTCCCTTTAAATATTTCTGATGCACACTTCTTTCCCTTTACATATTTAACTCGAGGGCTTGTTCCCACATCATGTGTTTATTTCTTATGCACACTTCTTTCCCTTTACATATTTCTTATGCACACTTCTTTCCCTTTACATATTTCTTATGCACACTTCTTTCCCTTTATTATTTCTTATGCACACTTCTTTCCCTTTACATATTTCTTATGCACACTTCTTTCCCTTTACATATTTCTTATGCACACTTCTTTCCCTTTACATATTTCTTATGCACACTTTTTTCCCTTTACATATTTCTTATGCACACTTCTTTCCCTTTACATATTTCTTATGCACACTTCTTTCCCTTTACATTTTTCTTATGCACACTTCTTTCCCTTTACATATTTCTTATGCACACTTTTTTCCCTTTACATATTTCTTATGCACACTTCTTTCTCTTTACATATTTCTTATGCACACTTCTTTCCCTTTACATATTTCTTATGCACACTTCTTTCCCTTTACATATTTCTTATGCACACTTCTTTCCCTTTACATATTTCTTATGCACACTTCTTTCCCTTTACATATTTCTTATGCACACTTCTTTCCCTTTACATATTTCTTATGCACACTTCTTTCCCTTTATTATTTATTATGCACACTTCTTTCCCTTTACATATTTAACTCGAGGGCTTGTCCCGACATCATGTGTTTATTTCTTATGCACACTTCTTTCCCTTTACATATTTCTTATGCACACTTCTTTCCCTTTACATATTTCTTATGCACACTTCTTTCCCTTTACATATTTCTTATGCACACTTCTTTCCCTTTACATATTTCTTATGCACACTTCTTTCCCTTTACATATTTCTTATGCAAACTTCTTTCCCTTTACATATTTCTTATGCACACTTATTTCCCTTTACATATTTCTTATGCACACTTCTTTCCCTTTACATATTTCTTATGCACACTTCTTTCCCTTTACATATTTCTTATGCACACTTCTTTCCCATTACATATTTCTTATGCACACTTCTTTCCCTTTACATATTTCTTATGCACACTTCTTTCCCTTTGCATATTTCTTATGCACACTTCTTTCCCTTTACATATTTCTTATGCACACTTCTTTCCCTTTACATATTTCTTATGCACACTTCTTTCCCTTTACATATTTCTTATGCACACTTCTTTCCCTTTACATATTTAACTCGAGGGCTTGTTCCCACATCCTGTGTTTATTTCTTATGCACACTTCTTTCCCTTTACATATTTCTTATGCACACTTCTTTCCCTTTACATATTTCTTATGCACACTTCTTTCCCTTTACATATTTCTTATGCACACTTCTTTCCATTTACATATTTCTTATGCACACTTCTTTCCCTTTACATATTTCTTATGCACACTTCGTTCCCTTTACATATTTCTTATGTACACTTCTTTCCCTTTACATATTTCTTATGCACACTTCTTTCCCTTTACATATTTAACTCGAGGGCTTGTTCCCACATCATGTGTTTATTTCGTATGCACACTTCTTTCCCTTTACATATTTCTTATGCACACTTCTTTCCCTTTACATATTTCTTATGCACACTTCTTTCCCTTTACATATTTCTTATGCACACTTCTTTCCCTTTACATATTTCTTATGCACACTTCTTTCCCTTTACATATTTCTTATGCACACTTCTTTCCCTTTACACATTTCTTATGCACACTTCTTTCCCTTTACATATTTCTTATGCACACTTCTTTCCCTTTACATATTTCTTATGCACACTTCTTTCCCTTTACATATTTCTTATGCACACTTCTTTCCCTTTACATATTTCTTATGCACACTTCTTTCCATTTACATATTTCGTATGCACACTTCTTTCCCTTTACATATTTCTTATGCACACTTCTTTCCCTTTACATATTTCTTATGCACACTTCTTTCCTTTACATATTTCTTATGCACACTTCTTTCCCTTTACATATTTCTTATGCACACTTCTTTCCCTTTACATATTTCTTATGCACACTTCTTTCCCTTTACATATTTCTTATGCACACTTCTTTCCCTTTAAATATTTCTGATGCACACTTCTTTCCCTTTACATATTTAACTCGAGGGCTTGTTCCCACATCATGTGTTTATTTCTAATGCACACTTCTTTCCCTTTACATATTTCTTATGCACACTTCTTTCCCTTTACATATTTCTTATGCACACTTCTTTCCCTTTATTATTTCTTATGCACACTTCTTTCCCTTTACATATTTCTTATGCACACTTCTTTCCCTTTACATATTTCTTATGCACACTTCTTTCCCTTTACATATTTCTTATGCACACTTTTTTCCCTTTACATATTTCTTATGCACACTTCTTTCCCTTTACATATTTCTTATGCACACTTCTTTCCCTTTACATATTTCTTATGCACACTTCTTTCCCTTTACATATTTCTTATGCACACTTTTTTCCCTTTACATATTTCTTATGCACACTTCTTTCCCTTTACATATTTCTTATGCACACTTCTTTCCCTTTACATATTTCTTATGCACACTTCTTTCCCTTTACATATTTCTTATGCACACTTCTTTCCCTTTACATATTTCTTATGCACACTTCTTTCCCTTTACATATTTCTTATGCACACTTCTTTCCCTTTACATATTTCTTATGCACACTTCTTTCCCTTTACATATTTCTTATGCACACTTCTTTCCCTTTACATATTTCTTATGCACACTTCTTTCCCTTTACATATTTCTTATGCACACTTCTTTCCCTTTACATATTTCTTATGCACACTTCTTTCCCTTTACATATTTCTTATGCACACTTCTTTCCCTTTACATATTTCTTATGCACACTTCTTTCCCTTTACATATTTCTTATGCACACTTCTTTCCCTTTACATATTTCTTATGCACACTTCTTTCCCTTTACATATTTCTTATGCACACTTCTTTCCCTTTACATATTTCTTATGCACACTTCTTTCCCTTTACATATTTCTTATGCACACTTCTTTCCCTTTACATATTTCTTATGCACACTTCTTTCCCTTTACATATTTCTTATGCACACTTCTTTCCCTTTACATATTTCTTATGCACACTTCTTTCCCTTTACATATTTCTTATGCACACTTCTTTCCCTTTACATATTTCTTATGCACACTTCTTTCCCTTTACATATTCTTATGCACACTTCTTTCCCTTTACATATTTCTTATGCACACTTCTTTCCCTTTACATATTTCTTATGCACACTTCTTTCCCTTTACATATTTCTTATGCACACTTCTTTCCCTTTACATATTTCTTATGCACACTTCTTTCCCTTTACATATTTCTTATGCACACTTCTTTCCCTTTACATATTTCTTATGCACACTTCTTTCCCTTTACATATTTCTTATGCACACTTCTTTCCCTTTACATATTTCTTATGCACACTTCTTTCCCTTTACATATTTCTTATGCACACTTCTTTCCCTTTACATATTTCTTATGCACACTTCTTTCCCTTTACATATTTCTTATGCACACTTCTTTCCCTTTACATATTTCTTATGCACACTTCTTTCCCTTTACATATTTCTTATGCACACTTCTTTCCCTTTACATATTTCTTATGCACACTTCTTTCCCTTTACATATTTCTTATGCACACTTCTTTCCCTTTACATATTTCTTATGCACACTTCTTTCCCTTTACATATTTCTTATGCACACTTCTTTCCCTTTACATATTTCTTATGCACACTTCTTTCCCTTTACATATTTCTTATGCACACTTCTTTCCCTTTACATATTTCTTATGCACACTTCTTTCCCTTTACATATTTCTTATGCACACTTCTTTCCCTTTACATATTTCTTATGCACACTTCTTTCCCTTTACATATTTCTTATGCACACTTCTTTCCCTTTACATATTTCTTATGCACACTTCTTTCCCTTTACATATTTCTTATGCACACTTCTTTCCCTTTACATATTTCTTATGCACACTTCTTTCCCTTTACATATTTCTTATGCACACTTCTTTCCCTTTACATATTTCTTATGCACACTTCTTTCCCTTTACATATTTCTTATGCACACTTCTTTCCCTTTACATATTTCTTATGCACACTTCTTTCCCTTTACATATTTCTTATGCACACTTCTTTCCCTTTACATATTTCTTATGCACACTTCTTTCCCTTTACATATTTCTTATGCACACTTCTTTCCCTTTACATATTTCTTATGCACACTTCTTTCCCTTTACATATTTCTTATGCACACTTCTTTCCCTTTACATATTTCTTATGCACACTTCTTTCCCTTTACATATTTCTTATGCACACTTCTTTCCCTTTACATATTTCTTATGCACACTTCTTTTCCCTTTACATATTTCGTATGCACACTTCTTTCCCTTTACATATTTCTTATGCACACTTCTTTCCCTTTACATATTTCTTATGCACACTTCTTTCCCTTTACATATTTCTTATGCACACTTCTTTCCCTTTACATATTTCTTATGCACACTTCTTTCCCTTTACATATTTCTTATGCACACTTCTTTCCCTTTACATATTTCTTATGCACACTTCTTTCCCTTTACATATTTCTTATGCACACTTCTTTCCCTTTACATATTTCTTATGCACACTTCTTTCCCTTTACATATTTCTTATGCACACTTCTTTCCCTTTACATATTTCTTATGCACACTTCTTTCCCTTTACATATTTCTTATGCACACTTCTTTCCCTTTACATATTTCTTATGCACACTTCTTTCCCTTTACATATTTCTTATGCACACTTCTTTCCCTTTACATATTTCTTATGCACACTTCTTTCCCTTTACATATTTCTTATGCACACTTCTTTCCCTTTACATATTTCTTATGCACACTTCTTTCCCTTTACATATTTCTTATGCACACTTCTTTCCCTTTACATATTTCGTATGCACACTTCTTTCCCTTTACATATTTCTTATGCACACTTCTTTCCCTTTACATATTTCTTATGCACAATTCTTTCCCTTTACATATTTCTTATGCACACTTCTTTCCCTTTGCATATTTCTTATGCACACTTCTTTCCCTTTACATATTTCTTATGCTCACTTCTTTCCCTTTACATATTTCTTATGCACACTTCTTTCCCTTTACGTATTTCTTATGCACACTTCTTTCCCTTTACATATTTCTTATGCACACTTATTTCCCTTTACATATTTCTTATGCACACTTCTTTCCCTTTACATATTTCTTATGCACACTTCTTTCCCTTTACATATTTCTTATGCACACTTCTTTCCCTTTACATATTTCGTATGCACACTTCTTTCCCTTTACATATTTCTTATGCACACTTCTTTCCATTTACATATTTCGTATGCACACTTCTTTCCCTTTACATATTTCTTATGCACACTTCTTTCCCTTTACATATTTCTTATGCACACTTCTTTCCTTTACATATTTCTTATGCACACTTCTTTCCCTTTACATATTTCTTATGCACACTTCTTTCCCTTTACATATTTCTTATGCACACTTCTTTCCCTTTACATATTTCTTATGCACACTTCTTTCCCTTTAAATATTTCTGATGCACACTTCTTTCCCTTTACATATTTAACTCGAGGGCTTGTTCCCACATCATGTGTTTATTTCTAATGCACACTTCTTTCCCTTTACATATTTCTTATGCACACTTCTTTCCCTTTACATATTTCTTATGCACACTTCTTTCCCTTTATTATTTCTTATGCACACTTCTTTCCCTTTACATATTTCTTATGCACACTTCTTTCCCTTTACATATTTCTTATGCACACTTCTTTCCCTTTACATATTTCTTATGCACACTTTTTTCCCTTTACATATTTCTTATGCACACTTCTTTCCCTTTACATATTTCTTATGCACACTTCTTTCCCTTTACATATTTCTTATGCACACTTCTTTCCCTTTACATATTTCTTATGCACACTTTTTTCCCTTTACATATTTCTTATGCACACTTCTTTCCCTTTACATATTTCTTATGCACACTTCTTTCCCTTTACATATTTCTTATGCACACTTCTTTCCCTTTACATATTTCTTATGCACACTTCTTTCCCTTTACATATTTCTTATGCACACTTCTTTCCCTTTACATATTTCTTATGCACACTTCTTTCCCTTTACATATTTCTTATGCACACTTCTTTCCCTTTACATATTTCTTATGCACACTTCTTTCCCTTTACATATTTCTTATGCACACTTTTTTCCCTTTACATATGTCTTATGCACACTTCTTTCCCTTTACATATTTCTTATGCACACTTCTTTCCCTTTACATATTTCTTATGCACACTTCTTTCCCTTTACATATTTCTTATGCACACTTCTTTCCCTTTACATATTTCTTATGCACACTTCTTTCCCTTTACATATTTCTTATGCACACTTCTTTCCCTTTACATATTTCTTATGCACACTTCTTTCCCTTTACATATTTCTTATGCACACTTCTTTCCCTTTACATATTTCTTATGCACTCTTCTTTCCCTTTACATATTTCTTATGCACACTTCTTTCCCTTTACATATTTCTTATGCACACTTCTTTCCCTTTACATATTTCTTATGCACACTTCTTTCCCTTTACATATTTCTTATGCACACTTCTTTCCCTTTACATATTTCTTATGCACACTTCTTTCCCTTTACATATTTCTTATGCACACTTCTTTCCCTTTACATATTTCTTATGCACACTTCTTTCCCTTTACATATTTCTTATGCACACTTCTTTCCCTTTACATATTTCGTATGCACACTTCTTTCCCTTTACATATTTATTATGCACACTTCTTTCCCTTTACATATTTCTTATGCACACTTCTTTCCCTTTACATATTTCTTATGCACACTTCTTTCCCTTTACATATTTCTTATGCACACTTCTTTCCCTTTACATATTTCTTATGCACACTTCTTTCCCTTTACATATTTCTTATGCACACTTCTTTCCCTTTACATATTTCTTATGCACACTTCTTTCCCTTTACATATTTCTTATGCACACTTCTTTCCCTTTACATATTTCTTATGCACACTTCTTTCCCTTTACATATTTCGTATGCACACTTCTTTCCCTTTACATATTTCTTATGCACACTTCTTTCCCTTTACATATTTCTTATGCACAATTCTTTCCCTTTACATATTTCTTATGCACACTTCTTTCCCTTTGCATATTTCTTATGCACACTTCTTTCCCTTTACATATTTCTTATGCTCACTTCTTTCCCTTTACATATTTCTTATGCACACTTCTTTCCCTTTACGTATTTCTTATGCACACTTCTTTCCCTTTACATATTTCTTATGCACACTTATTTCCCTTTACATATTTCTTATGCACACTTCTTTCCCTTTACATATTTCTTATGCACACTTCTTTCCCTTTACATATTTCTTATGCACACTTCTTTCCCTTTACATATTTCTTATGCACACTTCTTTCCCTTTACATATTTCTTATGCACACTTCTTTCCCTTTATTATTTCTTATGCACACTTCTTTCCCTTTACATATTTCTTATGCACACTTCTTTCCCTTTACATATTTCTTATGCACACTTCTTTCCCTTTACATATTTCTTATGCACACTTCTTTCCCTTTAGATATTTCTTATGCACACTTCTTTCCCTTTACATATTTCTTATGCACACTTCTTTCCCTTTACATATTTCTTATGCACACTTCTTTCCCTTTACATATTTCTTATGCACACTTCTTTCCCTTTACATATTTCTTATGCACACTTCTTTCCCTTTACATATTTCTTATGCACACTTCTTTCCCTTTACATATTTAACTCGAGGGCTTGTTCCCACACCATGTGTTTATTTCTTATGCACACTTCTTTCCCTTTACATATTTCTTATGCACACTTCTTTCCCTTTACATATTTCTTATGCACACTTCTTTCGCTTTACATATTTAACTCGAGGGCTTGTTCCCACATCATGTGTTTATTTCTTATGCACACTTCTTTCCCTTTACATATTTCTTATGCACACTTCTTTCCCTTTACATATTTCTTATGCACACTTCTTTCCCTTTACATATCCTTTACATATTTCTTATGCACACTTCTTTCCCTTTACATATTTCTTATGCACACTTCTTTCCCTTTACATATTTCTTATGCACACTTCTTTCCCTTTACATATTTCTTATGCACACTTCTTTCCCTTTACATATTTCTTATGCACACTTCTTTCCCTTTACATATTTCTTATGCACACTTCTTTCCCTTTACATATTTCTTATGCACACTTCTTTCCCTTTACATATGTCTTATGCACACTTCTTTCCCTTTACATATTTCTTATGCACACTTCTTTCCCTTTACATATTTCTTATGCACACTTCTTTCCCTTTACATATTTCTTATGCACACTTCTTTCCCTTTACATATTTCTTATGCACACTTCTTTCCCTTTACATATTTCTTATGCACACTTCTTTCCCTTTACATATTTCTTATGCACACTTCTTTCCCTTTACATATTTCTTATGCACACTTCTTTCCCTTTACATATTTCTTATGCACTCTTCTTTCCCTTTACATATTTCTTATGCACACTTCTTTCCCTTTACATATTTCTTATGCACACTTCTTTCCCTTTACATATTTCTTATGCACACTTCTTTCCCTTTACATATTTCTTATGCACACTTCTTTCCCTTTACATATTTCTTATGCACACTTCTTTCCCTTTACATATTTCTTATGCACACTTCTTTCCCTTTACATATTTCTTATGCACACTTCTTTCCCTTTACATATTTCTTATGCACACTTCTTTCCCTTTACATATTTCGTATGCACACTTCTTTCCCTTTACATATTTATTATGCACACTTCTTTCCCTTTACATATTTCTTATGCACACTTCTTTCCCTTTACATATTTCTTATGCACACTTCTTTCCCTTTACATATTTCTTATGCACACTTCTTTCCCTTTACATATTTCTTATGCACACTTCTTTCCCTTTACATATTTCTTATGCACACTTCTTTCCCTTTACATATTTCTTATGCACACTTCTTTCCCTTTACATATTTCTTATGCACACTTCTTTCCCTTTACATATTTCTTATGCACACTTCTTTCCCTTTACATATTTCGTATGCACACTTCTTTCCCTTTACATATTTCTTATGCACACTTCTTTCCCTTTACATATTTCTTATGCACACTTCTTTCCCTTTACATATTTCTTATGCACACTTCTTTCCCTTTGCATATTTCTTATGCACACTTCTTTCCCTTTACATATTTCTTATGCACACTTCTTTCCCTTTACATATTTCTTATGCACACTTCTTTCCCTTTACGTATTTCTTATGCACACTTCTTTCCCTTTACATATTTCGTATGCACACTTCTTTCCCTTTACATATTTCTTATGCACACTTCTTTCCCTTTACATATTTCTTATGCACACTTCTTTCCCTTTACATATTTCTTATGCACACTTCTTTCCCTTTACATATTTCTTATGCACACTTCTTTCCCTTTACATATTTCTTATGCACACTTCTTTCCCTTTATTATTTCTTATGCACACTTCTTTCCCTTTACATATTTATTATGCACACTTCTTTCCCTTTACATATTTATTATGCACACTTCTTTCCCTTTACATATTTCTTATGCACACTTCTTTCCCTTTACATATTTCTTATGCACACTTCTTTCCCTTTACATATTTCTTATGCACACTTCTTTCCCTTTACATATTTCTTATGCACACTTCTTTCCCTTTACATATTTCTTATGCACACTTCTTTCCCTTTACATATTTCTTATGCACACTTCTTTCCCTTTACATATTTAACTCGAGGGATTGTTCCCACACCATGTGTTTATTTCTTATGCACACTTCTTTCCCTTTACATATTTCTTATGCACACTTCTTTCCCTTTACATATTTCTTATGCACACTTCTTTCGCTTTACATATTTAACTCGAGGGCTTGTTCCCACATCATGTGTTTATTTCTTATGCACACTTCTTTCCCTTTACATATTTCTTATGCACACTTCTTTCCCTTTACATATTTCTTATGCACACTTCTTTCCCTTTACATATCCTTTACATATTTCTTATGCACACTTCTTTCCCTTTACATATTTCTTATGCACACTTCTTTCCCTTTACATATTTCTTATGCACACTTCTTTCCCTTTACATATTTCTTATGCACACTCTTTCCCTTTACATATTTCTTATGCACACTTCTTTCCCTTTACATATTTCTTATGCACACTTCTTTCCCTTTACATATTTCTTATGCACACTTCTTTTCCTTTACATATTTCTTATGCACACTTCTTTCCCTTTACATATTTCTTATGCACACTTCTTTCCCTTTACATATTTCTTATGCACACTTCTTTCCCTTTACATATTTCTTATGCACACTTCTTTCCCTTTACATATTTCTTATGCACACTTCTTTCCCTTTACATATTTCTTATGCACACTTCTTTCCCTTTACATATTTCTTATGCACACTTCTTTCCCTTTACATATTTCCTATGCACACTTCTTTCCCTTTACATATTTCTTATGCACACTTCTTACCCTTTACATATTTCTTATGCACACTTATTTCCCTTTACATATTTCTTATGCACACTTCTTTCCCTTTACATATTTCTTATGCACACTTCTTTCCCTTTACATATTTCTTATGCACACTTCTTTCCCTTTACATATTTCTTATGCACACTTCTTTTCCTTTACATATTTCTTATGCACACTTCTTTCCCTTTACATATTTCTTATGCACACTTCTTTCCCTTTACATATTTCTTATGCACACTTCTTTCCCTTTACATATTTCTTATGCACACTTCTTTCCCTTTACATATTTCTTATGCACACTTCTTTCCCTTTACATATTTCTTATGCACACTTCTTTCCCTTTATATATTTCTTATGCACACTTCTTTCCCTTTACATATTTCTTATGCACACTTCTTTCCCTTTACATATTTCTTATGCACACTTCTTTCCCTTTACATATTTCTTATGCACACTTCTTTCCCTTTACATATTTCTTATGCACACTTCTTTCCCTTTACATATTTAACTCGAGGGCTTGTTCCCACATCATGTGTTTATTTCTTATGCACACTTCTTTCCCTTTACATATTTCTTATGCACACTTCTTTCCCTTTACATATTTCTTATGCACACTTCTTTCCCTTTACATATTTCTTATGCACACTTCTTTCCCTTTACATATTTCTTATGCACACTTCTTTCCCTTTACATATTTCTTATGCACACTTCTTTCCCTTTACATATTTCTTATGCACACTTCTTTCCCTTTACATATTTCTTATGCACACTTCGTTCCCTTTACATATTTCTTATGTACACTTCTTTCCCTTTACATATTTCTTATGCACACTTCTTTCGCTTTACATATTTAACTCGAGGGCTTGTTCCCACATCATGTGTTTATTTCTTATGCACACTTCTTTCCCTTTACATATTTCTTATGCACACTTCTTTCCCTTTACATATTTCTTATGCACACTTCTTTCCCTTTACATATTTCTTATGCACACTTCTTTCCCTTTACATATTTCTTATGCACACTTCTTTCCCTTTACATATTTCTTATGCACACTTCTTTCCCTTTACATATTTCTTATGCACACTTCTTTCCCTTTACATATTTCTTATGCACACTTCTTTCCCTTTACATATTTCTTATGCACACTTCTTTCCCTTTACATATTTCTTATGCACACTTCTTTCCCTTTACATATTTCTTATGCACACTTCTTTCCCTTTACATATTTCTTATGCACACTTCTTTCCCTTTACATATTTCTTATGCACACTTCTTTCCCTTTACATATTTCTTATGCACACTTCTTTCCCTTTACATATTTCTTATGCACACTTCTTTCCCTTTACATATTTCTTATGCACACTTCTTTCCCTTTACATATTTCGTATGCACACTTCTTTCCCTTTACATATTTCTTATGCACACTTCTTTCCCTTTACATATTTATTATGCACACTTCTTTCCCTTTACATATTTATTATGCACACTTCTTTCCCTTTACATATTTATTATGCACACTTCTTTCCCTTTACATATTTCTTATGCACACTTCTTTCCCTTTACATATTTCTTATGCACACTTCGTTCCCTTTACATATTTCTTATGCACACTTCTTTCCCTTTACATATTTCTTATGCACACTTCTTTCCCTTTACATATTTCTTATGCACACTTCTTTCCCTTTACATATTTCTTATGCACACTTCTTTCCCTTTACATATTTCTTATGCACACTTCTTTCCCTTTACATATTTCTTATGCACACTTCTTTCCCTTTACATATTTCTTATGCACACTTCTTTCCCTTTACATATTTCTTATGCACACTTCTTTCCCTTTACATATTTCGTATGCACACTTCTTTCCCTTTACATATTTCTTATGCACACTTCTTTCCCTTTACATATTTCTTATGCACACTTCTTTCCCTTTACATATTTCTTATGCACACTTCTTTCCCTTTACATATTTCTTATGCACACTTCTTTCCCTTTACATATTTCTTATGCACACTTCTTTCCCTTTACATATTTCTTATGCACACTTCTTTCCCTTTACATATTTCTTATGCACACTTCTTTCCCTTTACATATTTCTTATGCACACTTCTTTCCCTTTACATATTTCTTATGCACACTTCTTTCCCTTTACATATTTCTTATGCACACTTCTTTCCCTTTACATATTTCTTATGCACACTTCTTTCCCTTTACATATTTCCTATGCACACTTCTTTCCCTTTACATATTTCTTATGCACACTTCTTACCCTTTACATATTTCTTATGCACACTTATTTCCCTTTACATATTTCTTATGCACACTTCTTTCCCTTTACATATTTCTTATGCACACTTCTTTCCCTTTACATATTTCTTATGCACACTTCTTTCCCTTTACATATTTCTTATGCACACTTCTTTTCCTTTACATATTTCTTATGCACACTTCTTTCCCTTTACATATTTCTTATGCACACTTCTTTCCCTTTACATATTTCTTATGCACACTTCTTTCCCTTTACATATTTCTTATGCACACTTCTTTCCCTTTACATATTTCTTATGCACACTTCTTTCCCTTTACATATTTCTTATGCACACTTCTTTCCCTTTATATATTTCTTATGCACACTTCTTTCCCTTTACATATTTCTTATGCACACTTCTTTCCCTTTACATATTTCTTATGCACACTTCTTTCCCTTTACATATTTCTTATGCACACTTCTTTCCCTTTACATATTTCTTATGCACACTTCTTTCCCTTTACATATTTAACTCGAGGGCTTGTTCCCACATCATGTGTTTATTTCTTATGCACACTTCTTTCCCTTTACATATTTCTTATGCACACTTCTTTCCCTTTACATATTTCTTATGCACACTTCTTTCCCTTTACATATTTCTTATGCACACTTCTTTCCCTTTACATATTTCTTATGCACACTTCTTTCCCTTTACATATTTCTTATGCACACTTCTTTCCCTTTACATATTTCTTATGCACACTTCTTTCCCTTTACATATTTCTTATGCACACTTCGTTCCCTTTACATATTTCTTATGTACACTTCTTTCCCTTTACATATTTCTTATGCACACTTCTTTCGCTTTACATATTTAACTCGAGGGCTTGTTCCCACATCATGTGTTTATTTCTTATGCACACTTCTTTCCCTTTACATATTTCTTATGCACACTTCTTTCCCTTTACATATTTCTTATGCACACTTATTTCCCTTTACATATTTCTTATGCACACTTCTTTCCCTTTACATATTTCTTATGCACACTTCTTTCCCTTTACATATTTCTTATGCACACTTCTTTCCCTTTACATATTTCTTATGCACACTTCTTTCCCTTTACATATTTCTTATGCACACTTCTTTCCCTTTACATATTTATTATGCACACTTCTTTCCCTTTACATATTTATTATGCACACTTCTTTTCCTTTACATATTTCTTATGCACACTTCTTTCCCTTTACATATTTCTTATGCACACTTCTTTCCCTTTACATATTTCTTATGCACACTTCTTTCCCTTTATTATTTCTTATGCACACTTCTTTCCCTTTACATATTTCTTATGCACACTTCTTTCCCTTTACATATTTCTTATGCACACTTCTTTCCCTTTACATATTTCTTATGCACACTTCTTTCCCTTTACATATTTCTTATGCACACTTCTTTCCCTTTACATATTTCTTATGCACACTTCTTTCCCTTTACATATTTCTTATGCACACTTCTTTCCCTTTACATATTTCTTATGCACACTTCTTTCCCTTTACATATTTATTATGCACACTTCTTTCCCTTTACATATTTCTTATGCACACTTCTTTCCCTTTACATATTTAACTCGAGGGCTTGTTCCCACATCATGTGTTTATTTCTTATGCACACTTCTTTCCCTTTACATATTTCTTATGCACACTTCTTTCCCTTTACATATTTCTTATGCACACTTCTTTCGCTTTACATATTTAACTCGAGGGCTTGTTCCCACATCATGTGTTTATTTCTTATGCACACTTCTTTCCCTTTACATATTTCTTATGCACACTTCTTTCCCTTTACATATTTTTTATGCACACTTCTTTCCCTTTACATATTTCTTATGCACACTTCTTTCCCTTTACATATTTCTTATGCACACTTCTTTCCCTTCACATATTTCTTATGCACACTTCTTTCCCTTTACATATTTCTTATGCACACTTCTTTTCCTTTACATATTTCTTATGCACACTTCTTTCCCTTTACATATTTCTTATGCACACTTCTTTCCCTTTACATATTTCTTATGCACACTTCTTTCCCTTTACATATTTCTTATGTACACTTCTTTCCCTTTACATATTTCTTATGCACACTTCTTTCCCTTTACATATTTCTTATGCACACTTCTTTCCCTTTACATATTTCTTATGCACACTTCTTTCCCATTACATATTTCTTATGCACACTTCTTTCCCTTTACATATTTCTTATGCACACTTCTTTCCCTTTACATATTTCGTATGCACACTTCTTTCCCTTTACATATTTCTTATGCACACTTCTTTCCCTTTACATATTTCTTATGCACACTTCTTTCCCTTTACATATTTCTTATGCACACTTCTTTCCCTTTACATATTTCTTATGCACACTTCTTTCCCTTTACATATTTCTTATGCACACTTCTTTCCCTTTACATATTTCTTATGCACACTTCTTTCCCTTTACATATTTCTTATGCACACTTCTTTCCCTTTACATATTTCTTATGCACACTTCTTTCCCTTTACATATTTCTTATGCACACTTCTTTCCCTTTACATATTTCTTATGCACACTTCTTTCCCTTTACATATTTCTTATGCACACTTCTTTCCCTTTACATATTTCGTATGCACACTTCTTTTCCTTTACATATTTCTTATGCACACTTCTTTCCCTTTACATATTTCTTATGCACACTTCTTTCCCTTTACATATTTCTTATGCACACTTCTTTCCCTTTACATATTTCGTATGCACACTTCTTTCCCTTTACATATTTCTTATGCACACTTCTTTCCCTTTACATATTTCTTATGCACACTTCTTTCCCTTTACATATTTCTTATGCACACTTCTTTCCCTTTACATATTTCGTATGCACACTTCTTTCCTTTTACATATTTCTTATGCACACTTCTTTCCCTTTACATATTTCTTATGCACACTTCTTTCCCTTTACATATTTCTTATGCACACTTCTTTCCCTTTACATATTTCTTATGCACACTTCTTTCCCTTTACATATTTCTTATGCACACTTCTTTCCCTTTACATATTTCTTATGCACACTTCTTTCCCTTTACATATTTCTTATGCACACTTCTTTCCCTTTACATATTTCGTATGCACACTTCTTTCCCTTTACATATTTCTTATGCACACTTCTTTCCCTTTACATATTTCTTATGCACACTTCTTTCCCTTTACATATTTCTTATGCACACTTCTTTCCCTTTACATATTTCTTATGCACACTTCTTTCCCTTTACATATTTCTTATGCACACTTCTTCTTTCCCTTTACATATTTCTTATGCACACTTCTTTCCCTTTACATATTTCTTATGCACACTTCTTTCCCTTTACATATTTCTTATGCACACTTCTTTCCATTTACATATTTCTTATGCACACTTCTTTCCCTTTACATATTTCTTATGCACACTTCTTTCCCTTTACATATTTCTTATGCACACTTCTTTCGCTTTACATATTTAACTCGAGGGCTTGTTCCCACATCATGTGTTTATTTCTTATGCACACTTCTTTCCCTTTACATATTTCTTATGCACACTTCTTTCCCTTTACATATTTTTTATGCACACTTCTTTCCCTTTACATATTTCTTATGCACACTTCTTTCCCTTTACATATTTCTTATGCACACTTCTTTCCCTTCACATATTTCTTATGCACACTTCTTTCCCTTTACATATTTCTTATGCACACTTCTTTTCCTTTACATATTTCTTATGCACACTTCTTTCCCTTTACATATTTCTTATGCACACTTCTTTCCCTTTACATATTTCTTATGCACACTTCTTTCCCTTTACATATTTCTTATGTACACTTCTTTCCCTTTACATATTTCTTATGCACACTTCTTTCCCTTTACATATTTCTTATGCACACTTCTTTCCCTTTACATATTTCTTATGCACACTTCTTTCCCTTTACATATTTCTTATGCACACTTCTTTCCCTTTACATATTTCTTATGCACACTTCTTTCCCTTTACATATTTCTTATGCACACTTCTTTCCCTTTACATATTTCTTATGCACACTTCTTTCCCTTTACATATTTCTTATGCACACTTCTTTCCCTTTACATATTTCTTATGCACACTTCTTTCCCTTTACATATTTCTTATGCACACTTCTTTCCCTTTACATATTTCTTATGCACACTTCTTTCCCTTTACATATTTCTTATGCACACTTCTTTCCCTTTACATATTTCTTATGCACACTTCTTTCCCTTTACATATTTCTTATGCACACTTCTTTCCCTTTACATATTTCTTATGCACACTTCTTTCCCTTTACATATTTCTTATGCACACTTCTTTCCCTTTACATATTTCTTATGCACACTTCTTTCCCTTTACATATTTCTTATGCACACTTCTTTCCCTTTACATATTTCTTATGCACACTTCTTTCCCTTTACATATTTCTTATGCACACTTCTTTCCCTTTACATATTTCTTATGCACACTTCTTTCCCTTTACATATTTCTTATGCACACTTCTTTCCCTTTACATATTTCTTATGCACACTTCTTTCCCTTTACATATTTCTTATGCACACTTCTTTCCCTTTACATATTTCTTATGCACACTTCTTTCCCTTTACATATTTCTTATGCACACTTCTTTCCCTTTACATATTTCTTATGCACACTTCTTTCCCTTTACATATTTCTTATGCACACTTCTTTCCCTTTACATATTTCTTATGCACACTTCTTTCCCTTTACATATTTCTTATGCACACTTCTTTCCCTTTACATATTTCTTATGCACACTTCTTTCCCTTTACATATTTCTTATGCACACTTCTTTCCCTTTACATATTTCTTATGCACACTTCTTTCCCTTTACATATTTCTTATGCACACTTCTTTCCCTTTACATATTTCTTATGCACACTTCTTTCCCTTTACATATTTCTTATGCACACTTCTTTCCCTTTACATATTTCTTATGCACACTTCTTTCCCTTTACATATTTCTTATGCACACTTCTTTCCCTTTACATATTTCTTATGCACACTTCTTTCCCTTTACATATTTCTTATGCACACTTCTTTCCCTTTACATATTTCTTATGCACACTTCTTTCCCTTTACATATTTCTTATGCACACTTCTTTCCCTTTACATATTTCTTATGCACACTTCTTTCCCTTTACATATTTCTTATGCACACTTCTTTCCCTTTACATATTTCTTATGCACACTTCTTTCCCTTTACATATTTCTTATGCACACTTCTTTCCCTTTACATATTTCTTATGCACACTTCTTTCCCTTTACATATTTCTTATGCACACTTCTTTCCCTTTACATATTTCTTATGCACACTTCTTTCCCTTTACATATTTCTTATGCACACTTCTTTCCCTTTACATATTTCTTATGCACACTTCTTTCCCTTTACATATTTCTTATGCACACTTCTTTCCCTTTACATATTTCTTATGCACACTTCTTTCCCTTTACATATTTCTTATGCACACTTCTTTCCCTTTACATATTTCTTATGCACACTTCTTTCCCTTTACATATTTCTTATGCACACTTCTTTCCCTTTACATATTTCTTATGCACACTTCTTTCCCTTTACATATTTCTTATGCACACTTCTTTCCCTTTACATATTTCTTATGCACACTTCTTTCCCTTTACATATTTCTTATGCACACTTCTTTCCCTTTACATATTTCTTATGCACACTTCTTTCCCTTTACATATTTCTTATGCACACTTCTTTCCCTTTACATATTTCTTATGCACACTTCTTTCCCTTTACATATTTCTTATGCACACTTCTTTCCCTTTACATATTTCTTATGCACACTTCTTTCCCTTTACATATTTCTTATGCACACTTCTTTCCCTTTACATATTTCTTATGCACACTTCTTTCCCTTTACATATTTCTTATGCACACTTCTTTCCCTTTACATATTTCTTATGCACACTTCTTTCCCTTTACATATTTCTTATGCACACTTCTTTCCCTTTACATATTTCTTATGCACACTTCTTTCCCTTTACATATTTCTTATGCACACTTCTTTCCCTTTACATATTTCTTATGCACACTTCTTTCCCTTTACATATTTCTTATGCACACTTCTTTCCCTTTACATATTTCTTATGCACACTTCTTTCCCTTTACATATTTCTTATGCACACTTCTTTCCCTTTACATATTTCTTATGCACACTTCTTTCCCTTTACATATTTCTTATGCACACTTCTTTCCCTTTACATATTTCTTATGCACACTTCTTTCCCTTTACATATTTCTTATGCACACTTCTTTCCCTTTACATATTTCTTATGCACACTTCTTTCCCTTTACATATTTCTTATGCACACTTCTTTCCCTTTACATATTTCTTATGCACACTTCTTTCCCTTTACATATTTCTTATGCACACTTCTTTCCCTTTACATATTTCTTATGCACACTTCTTTCCCTTTACATATTTCTTATGCACACTTCTTTCCCTTTACATATTTCTTATGCACACTTCTTTCCCTTTACATATTTCTTATGCACACTTCTTTCCCTTTACATATTTCTTATGCACACTTCTTTCCCTTTACATATTTCTTATGCACACTTCTTTCCCTTTACATATTTCTTATGCACACTTCTTTCCCTTTACATATTTCTTATGCACACTTCTTTCCCTTTACATATTTCTTATGCACACTTCTTTCCCTTTACATATTTCTTATGCACACTTCTTTCCCTTTACATATTTCTTATGCACACTTCTTTCCCTTTACATATTTCTTATGCACACTTCTTTCCCTTTACATATTTCTTATGCACACTTCTTTCCCTTTACATATTTCTTATGCACACTTCTTTCCCTTTACATATTTCTTATGCACACTTCTTTCCCTTTACATATTTCTTATGCACACTTCTTTCCCTTTACATATTTCTTATGCACACTTCTTTCCCTTTACATATTTCTTATGCACACTTCTTTCCCTTTACATATTTCTTATGCACACTTCTTTCCCTTTACATATTTCTTATGCACACTTCTTTCCCTTTACATATTTCTTATGCACACTTCTTTCCCTTTACATATTTCTTATGCACACTTCTTTCCCTTTACATATTTCTTATGCACACTTCTTTCCCTTTACATATTTCTTATGCACACTTCTTTCCCTTTACATATTTCTTATGCACACTTCTTTCCCTTTACATATTTCTTATGCACACTTCTTTCCCTTTACATATTTCTTATGCACACTTCTTTCCCTTTACATATTTCTTATGCACACTTCTTTCCCTTTACATATTTCTTATGCACACTTCTTTCCCTTTACATATTTCTTATGCACACTTCTTTCCCTTTACATATTTCTTATGCACACTTCTTTCCCTTTACATATTTCTTATGCACACTTCTTTCCCTTTACATATTTCTTATGCACACTTCTTTCCCTTTACATATTTCTTATGCACACTTCTTTCCCTTTACATATTTCTTATGCACACTTCTTTCCCTTTACATATTTCTTATGCACACTTCTTTCCCTTTACATATTTCTTATGCACACTTCTTTCCCTTTACATATTTCTTATGCACACTTCTTTCCCTTTACATATTTCTTATGCACACTTCTTTCCCTTTACATATTTCTTATGCACACTTCTTTCCCTTTACATATTTCTTATGCACACTTCTTTCCCTTTACATATTTCTTATGCACACTTCTTTCCCTTTACATATTTCTTATGCACACTTCTTTCCCTTTACATATTTCTTATGCACACTTCTTTCCCTTTACATATTTCTTATGCACACTTCTTTCCCTTTACATATTTCTTATGCACACTTCTTTCCCTTTACATATTTCTTATGCACACTTCTTTCCCTTTACATATTTCTTATGCACACTTCTTTCCCTTTACATATTTCTTATGCACACTTCTTTCCCTTTACATATTTCTTATGCACACTTCTTTCCCTTTACATATTTCTTATGCACACTTCTTTCCCTTTACATATTTCTTATGCACACTTCTTTCCCTTTACATATTTCTTATGCACACTTCTTTCCCTTTACATATTTCTTATGCACACTTCTTTCCCTTTACATATTTCTTATGCACACTTCTTTCCCTTTACATATTTCTTATGCACACTTCTTTCCCTTTACATATTTCTTATGCACACTTCTTTCCCTTTACATATTTCTTATGCACACTTCTTTCCCTTTACATATTTCTTATGCACACTTCTTTCCCTTTACATATTTCTTATGCACACTTTCTTTCCCTTTATTTCTTATGCACACTTCTTTCCCTTTACATATTTCTTATGCACACTTCTTTCCCTTTACATATTTCTTATGCACACTTCTTTCCCTTTACATATTTCTTATGCACACTTCTTTCCCTTTACATATTTCTTATGCACACTTCTTTCCCTTTACATATTTCTTATGCACACTTCTTTCCCTTTACATATTTCTTATGCACACTTCTTTCCCTTTACATATTTCTTATGCACACTTCTTTCCCTTTACATATTTCTTATGCACACTTCTTTCCCTTTACATATTTACTCTGCTTTCCCTCATCATTATTTCTTATGCACACTTCTTTCCCTTTACATATTTCTTATGCACACTTCTTTCCCTTTACATATTTCTTATGCACACTTCTTTCCCTTTACATATTTCTTATGCACACTTCTTTCCCTTTACATATTTCTTATGCACACTTCTTTCCCTTTACATATTTCTTATGCACACTTCTTTCCCTTTACATATTTCTTATGCACACTTCTTTCCCTTTACATATTTCTTATGCACACTTCTTTCCCTTTACATATTTCTTATGCACACTTCTTTCCCTTTACATATTTCTTATGCACACTTCTTTCCCTTTACATATTTCTTATGCACACTTCTTTCCCTTTACATATTTCTTATGCACACTTCTTTCCCTTTACATATTTCTTATGCACACTTCTTTCCCTTTACATATTTCTTATGCACACTTCTTTCCCTTTACATATTTCTTATGCACACTTCTTTCCCTTTACATATTTCTTATGCACACTTCTTTCCCTTTACATATTTCTTATGCACACTTCTTTCCCTTTACATATTTCTTATGCACACTTCTTTCCCTTTACATATTTCTTATGCACACTTCTTTCCCTTTACATATTTCTTATGCACACTTCTTTCCCTTTACATATTTCTTATGCACACTTCTTTCCCTTTACATATTTCTTATGCACACTTCTTTCCCTTTACATATTTCTTATGCACACTTCTTTCCCTTTACATATTTCTTATGCACACTTCTTTCCCTTTACATATTTCTTATGCACACTTCTTTCCCTTTACATATTTCTTATGCACACTTCTTTCCCTTTACATATTTCTTATGCACACTTCTTTCCCTTTACATATTTCTTATGCACACTTCTTTCCCTTTACATATTTCTTATGCACACTTCTTTCCCTTTACATATTTCTTATGCACACTTCTTTCCCTTTACATATTTCTTATGCACACTTCTTTCCCTTTACATATTTCTTATGCACACTTCTTTCCCTTTACATATTTCTTATGCACACTTCTTTCCCTTTACATATTTCTTATGCACACTTCTTTCCCTTTACATATTTCTTATGCACACTTCTTTCCCTTTACATATTTCTTATGCACACTTCTTTCCCTTTACATATTTCTTATGCACACTTCTTTCCCTTTACATATTTCTTATGCACACTTCTTTCCCTTTACATATTTCTTATGCACACTTCTTTCCCTTTACATATTTCTTATGCACACTTCTTTCCCTTTACATATTTCTTATGCACACTTCTTTCCCTTTACATATTTCTTATGCACACTTCTTTCCCTTTACATATTTCTTATGCACACTTCTTTCCCTTTACATATTTCTTATGCACACTTCTTTCCCTTTACATATTTCTTATGCACACTTCTTTCCCTTTACATATTTCTTATGCACACTTCTTTCCCTTTACATATTTCTTATGCACACTTCTTTCCCTTTACATATTTCTTATGCACACTTCTTTCCCTCTTTACATATTTCTTATGCACACTTCTTTCCCTTTACATATTTCTTATGCACACTTCTTTCCCTTTACATATTTCTTATGCACACTTCTTTCCCTTTACATATTTCTTATGCACACTTCTTTCCCTTTACATATTTCTTATGCACACTTCTTTCCCTTTACATATTTCTTATGCACACTTCTTTCCCTTTACATATTTCTTATGCACACTTCTTTCCCTTTACATATTTCTTATGCACACTTCTTTCCCTTTACATATTTCTTATGCACACTTCTTTCCCTTTACATATTTCTTATGCACACTTCTTTCCCTTTACATATTTCTTATGCACACTTCTTTCCCTTTACATATTTCTTATGCACACTTCTTTCCCTTTACATATTTCTTATGCACACTTCTTTCCCTTTACATATTTCTTATGCACACTTCTTTCCCTTTACATATTTCTTATGCACACTTCTTTCCCTTTACATATTTCTTATGCACACTTCTTTCCCTTTACATATTTCTTATGCACACTTCTTTCCCTTTACATATTTCTTATGCACACTTCTTTCCCTTTACATATTTCTTATGCACACTTCTTTCCCTTTACATATTTCTTATGCACACTTCTTTCCCTTTACATATTTCTTATGCACACTTCTTTCCCTTTACATATTTCTTATGCACACTTCTTTCCCTTTACATATTTCTTATGCACACTTCTTTCCCTTTACATATTTCTTATGCACACTTCTTTCCCTTTACATATTTCTTATGCACACTTCTTTCCCTTTACATATTTCTTATGCACACTTCTTTCCCTTTACATATTTCTTATGCACACTTCTTTCCCTTTACATATTTCTTATGCACACTTCTTTCCCTTTACATATTTCTTATGCACACTTCTTTCCCTTTACATATTTCTTATGCACACTTCTTTCCCTTTACATATTTCTTATGCACACTTCTTTCCCTTTACATATTTCTTATGCACACTTCTTTCCCTTTACATATTTACTGAGGGCTTGTTCCCACATCATGTTTATTTCTTATGCACACTTCTTTCCCTTTACATATTTCTTATGCACACTTCTTTCCCTTTACATATTTCTTATGCACACTTCTTTCCCTTTACATATTTCTTATGCACACTTCTTTCCCTTTACATATTTCTTATGCACACTTCTTTCCCTTTACATATTTCTTATGCACACTTCTTTCCCTTTACATATTTCTTATGCACACTTCTTTCCCTTTACATATTTCTTATGCACACTTCTTTCCCTTTACATATTTCTTATGCACACTTCTTTCCCTTTACATATTTCTTATGCACACTTCTTTCCCTTTACATATTTCTTATGCACACTTCTTTCCCTTTACATATTTCTTATGCACACTTCTTTCCCTTTACATATTTCTTATGCACACTTCTTTCCCTTTACATATTTCTTATGCACACTTCTTTCCCTTTACATATTTCTTATGCACACTTCTTTCCCTTTACATATTTCTTATGCACACTTCTTTCCCTTTACATATTTCTTATGCACACTTCTTTCCCTTTACATATTTCTTATGCACACTTCTTTCCCTTTACATATTTCTTATGCACACTTCTTTCCCTTTACATATTTCTTATGCACACTTCTTTCCCTTTACATATTTCTTATGCACACTTCTTTCCCTTTACATATTTCTTATGCACACTTCTTTCCCTTTACATATTTCTTATGCACACTTCTTTCCCTTTACATATTTCTTATGCACACTTCTTTCCCTTTACATATTTCTTATGCACACTTCTTTCCCTTTACATATTTCTTATGCACACTTCTTTCCCTTTACATATTTCTTATGCACACTTCTTTCCCTTTACATATTTACTCGAGGGCTTGTTCCCACATCATTGTTATTTCTTATGCACACTTCTTTCCCTTTACATATTTCTTATGCACACTTCTTTCCCTTTACATATTTCTTATGCACACTTCTTTCCCTTTACATATTTCTTATGCACACTTCTTTCCCTTTACATATTTCTTATGCACACTTCTTTCCCTTTACATATTTCTTATGCACACTTCTTTCCCTTTACATATTTCTTATGCACACTTCTTTCCCTTTACATATTTCTTATGCACACTTCTTTCCCTTTACATATTTCTTATGCACACTTCTTTCCCTTTACATATTTCTTATGCACACTTCTTTCCCTTTACATATTTCTTATGCACACTTCTTTCCCTTTACATATTTCTTATGCACACTTCTTTCCCTTTACATATTTCTTATGCACACTTCTTTCCCTTTACATATTTCTTATGCACACTTCTTTCCCTTTACATATTTCTTATGCACACTTCTTTCCCTTTACATATTTCTTATGCACACTTCTTTCCCTTTACATATTTCTTATGCACACTTCTTTCCCTTTACATATTTCTTATGCACACTTCTTTCCCTTTACATATTTCTTATGCACACTTCTTTCCCTTTACATATTTCTTATGCACACTTCTTTCCCTTTACATATTTCTTATGCACACTTCTTTCCCTTTACATATTTCTTATGCACACTTCTTTCCCTTTACATATTTCTTATGCACACTTCTTTCCCTTTACATATTTCTTATGCACACTTCTTTCCCTTTACATATTTCTTATGCACACTTCTTTCCCTTTACATATTTCTTATGCACACTTCTTTCCCTTTACATATTTCTTATGCACACTTCTTTCCCTTTACATATTTCCTTATGCACACTTCTTTCCCTTTACATATTTCTTATGCACACTTCTTTCCCTTTACATATTTCTTATGCACACTTCTTTCCCTTTACATATTTCTTATGCACACTTCTTTCCCTTTACATATTTCTTATGCACACTTCTTTCCCTTTACATATTTCTTATGCACACTTCTTTCCCTTTACATATTTCTTATGCACACTTCTTTCCCTTTACATATTTCTTATGCACACTTCTTTCCCTTTACATATTTATTATGCACACTTCTTTCCCTTTACATATTTCTTATGCACACTTCTTTCCCTTTACATATTTCTTATTCACACTTCTTTCCCTTTACATATTTCTTATGCACACTTCTTTCCCTTTACATATTTCTTATGCACACTTCTTTCCCTTTACATATTTCTTATGCACACTTCTTTCCCTTTACATATTTCTTATGCACACTTCTTTCCCTTTACATATTTCTTATGCACACTTCTTTCCCTTTACATATTTCTTATGCACACTTCTTTCCCTTTACATATTTCTTATGCACACTTCTTTCCCTTTACATATTTCTTATGCACACTTCTTTCCCTTTACATATTTCTTATGCACACTTCTTTCCCTTTACATATTTCTTATGCACACTTCTTTCCCTTTACATATTTATCTCGAGGGCTTGTTCCCACATCATGTGTTTATTTCTTATGCACACTTCTTTCCCTTTACATATTTCTTATGCACACTTCTTTCCCTTTACATATTTCTTATGCACACTTCTTTCCCTTTACATATTTCTTATGCACACTTCTTTCCCTTTACATATTTCTTATGCACACTTCTTTCCCTTTACATATTTCTTATGCACACTTCTTTCCCTTTACATATTTCTTATGCACACTTCTTTCCCTTTACATATTTCTTATGCACACTTCTTTCCCTTTACATATTTCTTATGCACACTTCTTTCCCTTTACATATTTCTTATGCACACTTCTTTCCCTTTACATATTTCTTATGCACACTTCTTTCCCTTTACATATTTCTTATGCACACTTCTTTCCCTTTACATATTTCTTATGCACACTTCTTTCCCTTTACATATTTCTTATGCACACTTCTTTCCCTTTACATATTTCTTATGCACACTTCTTTCCCTTTACATATTTCTTATTCACACTTCTTTCCCTTTACATATTTCTTATGCACACTTCTTTCCCTTTACATATTTCTTATGCACACTTCTTTCCCTTTACATATTTCTTATGCACACTTCTTTCCCTTTACATATTTCTTATGCACACTTCTTTCCCTTTACATATTTCTTATGCACACTTCTTTCCCTTTACATATTTCTTATGCACACTTCTTTCCCTTTACATATTTCTTATGCACACTTCTTTCCCTTTACATATTTAACTCGAGGGCTTGTTCCCACATCATGTGTTTATTTCTTATGCACACTTCTTTCCCTTTACATAATTCTTATGCACACTTCTTTCCCTTTACATATTTCTTATGCACACTTCTTTCCCTTTACATATTTCTTATGCACACTTCTTTCCCTTTACATATTTCTTATGCACACTTCTTTCCCTTTACATATTTCTTATGCACACTTCTTTCCCTTTACATATTTCTTATGCACACTTCTTTTCCTTTACATATTTCTTATGCACACTTCTTTCCCTTTACATATTTCTTATGCACACTTCTTTCCCTTTACATATTTCTTATGCACACTTCTTTCCCTTTACATATTTCTTATGCACACTTCTTTCCCTTTACATATTTCTTATGCACACTTCTTTCCCTTTACATATTTCTTATGCACACTTCTTTCCCTTTACATATTTCTTATGCACACTTCTTTCCCTTTACATATTTCTTATGCACACTTCTTTCCCTTTACATATTTCTTATGCACACTTCTTTCCCTTTACATATTTCTTATGCACACTTCTTTCCCTTTACATATTTCTTATGCACACTTCTTTCCCTTTACATATTTCTTATGCACACTTCTTTCCCTTTACATATTTCTTATGCACACTTCTTTCCCTTTACATATTTCTTATGCACACTTCTTTCCCTTTACATATTTCTTATGCACACTTCTTTCCCTTTACATATTTCTTATGCACACTTCTTTCCCTTTACATATTTCTTATGCACACTTCTTTCCCTTTACATATTTCTTATGCACACTTCTTTCCCTTTACATATTTCTTATGCACACTTCTTTCCCTTTACATATTTCTTATGCACACTTCTTTCCCTTTACATATTTCTTATGCACACTTCTTTCCCTTTACATATTTCTTATGCACACTTCTTTCCCTTTACATATTCCTTATGCACACTTCTTTCCCTTTACATATTTCTTATGCACACTTCTTTCCCTTTACATATTTCTTATGCACACTTCTTTCCCTTTACATATTTCTTATGCACACTTCTTTCCCTTTACATATTTCTTATGCACACTTCTTTCCCTTTACATATTTCTTATGCACACTTCTTTCCCTTTACATATTTCTTATGCACACTTCTTTCCCTTTACATATTTCTTATGCACACTTCTTTCCCTTTACATATTTATTATGCACACTTCTTTCCCTTTACATATTTCTTATGCACACTTCTTTCCCTTTACATATTTCTTATTCACACTTCTTTCCCTTTACATATTTCTTATGCACAATTATTTCCCTTTACATATTTCTTATGCACACTTCTTTCCCTTTACATATTTCTTATGCACACTTCTTTCCCTTTACATATTTCTTATGCACACTTCTTTCCCTTTACATATTTCTTATGCACACTTCTTTCCCTTTACATATTTCTTATGCACACTTCTTTCCCTTTACATATTTCTTATGCACACTTCTTTCCCTTTACATATTTCTTATGCACACTTCTTTCCCTTTACATATTTATCTCGAGGGCTTGTTCCCACATCATGTGTTTATTTCTTATGCACACTTCTTTCCCTTTACATATTTCTTATGCACACTTCTTTCCCTTTACATATTTCTTATGCACACTTCTTTCCCTTTACATATTTCTTATGCACACTTCTTTCCCTTTAC
The DNA here is from genome assembly GCA_037893245.1 of Crossaster papposus. NCBI lineage: Eukaryota > Metazoa > Echinodermata > Asteroidea > Velatida > Solasteridae > Crossaster > Crossaster papposus. Next base: position 59,042 of record JBAIAA010001196.1, on the reverse strand, counting down.
ATATTTCTTATGCACACTTCTTTCCCTTTACATATTTCTTATGCACACTTCTTTCCCTTTACATATTTCTTATGCACACTTCTTTCCCTTTACATATTTCTTATGCACACTTCTTTCCCTTTACATATTTCTTATGCACACTTCTTTCCCTTTACATATTTCTTATGCACACTTCTTTCCCTTTACATATTTCTTATGCACACTTCTTTCCCTTTACATATTTCTTATGCACACTTCTTTCCCTTTACATATTTCTTATGCACACTTCTTTCCCTTTACATATTTCTTATGCACACTTCTTTCCCTTTACATATTTCTTATGCACACTTCTTTCCCTTTACATATTTCTTATGCACACTTCTTTCCCTTTACATATTTCTTATGCACACTTCTTTCCCTTTACATATTTCTTATGCACACTTCTTTCCCTTTACATATTTCTTATGCACACTTCTTTCCCTTTACATATTTCTTATGCACACTTCTTTCCCTTTACATATTTCTTATGCACACTTCTTTCCCTTTACATATTTCTTATGCACACTTCTTTCCCTTTACATATTTCTTATGCACACTTCTTTCCCTTTACATATTTCTTATGCACACTTCTTTCCCTTTACATATTTCTTATGCACACTTCTTTCCCTTTACATATTTCTTATGCACACTTCTTTCCCTTTACATATTTCTTATGCACACTTCTTTCCCTTTACATATTTCTTATGCACACTTCTTTCCCTTTACATATTTCTTATGCACACTTCTTTCCCTTTACATATTTCTTATGCACACTTCTTTCCCTTTACATATTTCTTATGCACACTTCTTTCCCTTTACATATTTCTTATGCACACTTCTTTCCCTTTACATATTTCTTATGCACACTTCTTTCCCTTTACATATTTCTTATGCACACTTCTTTCCCTTTACATATTTCTTATGCACACTTCTTTCCCTTTACATATTTCTTATGCACACTTCTTTCCCTTTACATATTTCTTATGCACACTTCTTTCCCTTTACATATTTCTTATGCACACTTCTTTCCCTTTACATATTTCTTATGCACACTTCTTTCCCTTTACATATTTCTTATGCACACTTCTTTCCCTTTACATATTTATTATGCACACTTCTTTCCCTTTACATATTTCTTATGCACACTTCTTTCCCTTTACATATTTCTTATTCACACTTCTTTCCCTTTACATATTTCTTATGCACAATTATTTCCCTTTACATATTTCTTATGCACACTTCTTTCCCTTTACATATTTCTTATGCACACTTCTTTCCCTTTACATATTTCTTATGCACACTTCTTTCCCTTTACATATTTCTTATGCACACTTCTTTCCCTTTACATATTTCTTATGCACACTTCTTTCCCTTTACATATTTCTTATGCACACTTCTTTCCCTTTACATATTTCTTATGCACACTTCTTTCCCTTTACATATTTATCTCGAGGGCTTGTTCCCACATCATGTGTTTATTTCTTATGCACACTTCTTTCCCTTTACATATTTCTTATGCACACTTCTTTCCCTTTACATATTTCTTATGCACACTTCTTTCCCTTTACATATTTCTTATGCACACTTCTTTCCCTTTACATATTTCTTATGCACACTTCTTTCCCTTTACATATTTCTTATGCACACTTCTTTCCCTTTACATATTTCTTATGCACACTTCTTTCCCTTTACATATTTCTTATGCACACTTCTTTCCCTTTACATATTTCTTATGCACACTTCTTTCCCTTTACATATTTCTTATGCACACTTCTTTCCCTTTACATATTTCTTATGCACACTTCTTTCCCTTTACATATTTCTTATGCACACTTCTTTCCCTTTACATATTTCTTATGCACACTTCTTTCCCTTTACATATTTCTTATGCACACTTCTTTCCCTTTACATATTTCTTATGCACACTTCTTTCCCTTTACATATTTCTTATGCACACTTCTTTCCCTTTACATATTTCTTATGCACACTTCTTTCCCTTTACATATTTCTTATGCACACTTCTTTCCCTTTACATATTTCTTATGCACACTTCTTTCCCTTTACATATTTCTTATGCACACTTCTTTCCCTTTACATATTTCTTATGCACACTTTTTTCCCTTTACATATTTCTTATGCACACTTCTTTCCCTTTACATATTTCTTATGCACACTTCTTTCCCTTTACATATTTCTTATGAACACTTCTTTCCCTTTACATATTTCTTATGCACACTTCTTTCCCTTTACATATTTCTTATGCACACTTCTTTCCCTTTACATATTTCTTATGCACACTTCTTTCCCTTTACATATTTCTTATGCACACTTCTTTCCCTTTACATATTTCTTATGCACACTTCTTTCCCTTTACATATTTCTTATGCACACTTCTTTCCCTTTACATATTTAACTCGAGGGCTTGTTCCCACATCATGTGTTTATTTCTTATGCACACTTCTTTCCCTTTACATATTTCTTATGCACACTTCTTTCCCTTTACATATTTTGTATGCACACTTCTTTCCCTTTACATATTTCTTATGCACACTTCTTTCCCTTTACATATTTCTTATGCACACTTCTTTCCCTTTACATATTTCTTATGCACACTTCTTTCCCTTTACATATTTCTTATGCACACTTCTTTCCCTTTACATATTTCTTATGCACACTTCTTTCCCTTTACATATTTCTTATGCACACTTCTTTCCCTTTACATATTTCTTATGCACACTTCTTTCCCTTTACATATTTCTTATGCACACTTCTTTCCCTTTACATATTTCTTATGCACACTTCTTTCCCTTTACATATTTCTTATGCACACTTCTTTCCCTTTACATATTTCTTATGCACACTTCTTTCCCTTTACATATTTCTTATGCACACTTCTTTCCCTTTACATATTTCTTATGCACACTTCTTTCCCTTTACATATTTCTTATGCACACTTCTTTCCCTTTACATATTTCTTATGCACACTTCTTTCCCTTTACATATTTCTTATGCACACTTCTTTCCCTTTACATATTTCTTATGCACACTTCTTTCCCTTTACATATTTCTTATGCACACTTATTTCCCTTTACATATTTCTTATGCACACTTATTTCCCTTTACAGATTTCTTATGCACACTTCTTTCCCTTTACATATTTAACTCGAGGGCTTGTTCCCACATCATGTGTTTATTTCTTATGCACACTTCTTTCCCTTTACATATTTCTTATGCACACTTCTTTCCCTTTACATATTTCTTATGCACACTTCTTTCCCTTTACATATTTCTTATGCACACTTCTTTCCCTTTACATATTTCTTATGCACACTTCTTTCCCTTTACATATTTCTTATGCACACTTCTTTCCCTTTACATATTTCTTATGCACACTTCTTTCCCTTTACATATTTCTTATGCACACTTCTTTCCCTTTACATATTTCTTATGCACACTTCTTTCACTTTACATATTTCTTATGCACACTTCTTCCCCTTTACATATTTCTTATGCACACTTCTTCCCCTTTACATATTTCTTATGCACACTTCTTTCCCTTTACATATTTCTTATGCACACTTCTTTCCCTTTACATATTTCTTATGCACACTTCTTTCCCTTTACATATTTTGTATGCACACTTCTTTCCCTTTACATATTTCTTATGCACACTTCTTTCCCTTTACATATTTCTTATGCACACTTCTTTCCCTTTACATATTTCTTATGCACACTTCTTTCCCTTTACATATTTCTTATGCACACTTCTTTCCCTTTACATATTTCTTATGCACACTTCTTTCCCTTTACATATTTCTTATGCACACTTCTTTCCCTTTACATATTTCTTATGCACACTTCTTTCCCTTTACATATTTCTTATACACACTTCTTTCCCTTTACATATTTCTTATGCACACTTCTTTCCCTTTACATATTTCTTATGCACACTTCTTTCCCTTTACATATTTCTTATGCACACTTCTTTCCCTTTACATATTTCTTATGCACACTTCTTTCCCTTTACATATTTCTTATGCACACTTCTTTCCCTTTACATATTTCTTATGCACACTTCTTTCCCTTTACATATTTCTTATGCACACTTCTTTCCCTTTACATATTTCTTATGCACACTTCTTTCCCTTTACATATTTCTTATGCACACTTCTTTCCCTTTACATATTTCTTATGCACACTTATTTCCCTTTACATATTTCTTATGCACACTTATTTCCCTTTACATATTTCTTATGCACACTTCTTTCCCTTTACATATTTAACTCGAGGGCTTGTTCCCACATCATGTGTTTATTTCTTATGCACACTTCTTTCCCTTTACATATTTCTTATGCACACTTCTTTCCCTTTACATATTTCTTATGCACACTTCTTTCCCTTTACATATTTCTTATGCACACTTCTTTCCCTTTACATATTTCTTATGCACACTTCTTTCCCTTTACATATTTCTTATGCACACTTCTTTCCCTTTACATATTTCTTATGCACACTTCTTTCCCTTTACATATTTCTTATGCACACTTCTTTCCCTTTACATATTTCTTATGCACACTTCTTTCCCTTTACATATTTCTTATGCACACTTCTTTCCCTTTACATATTTCTTATGCACACTTCTTTCCCTTTACATATTTCTTATGCACACTTCTTTCCCTTTACATATTTCTTATGCACACTTCTTTCCCTTTACATATTTCTTATGCACACTTCTTTCCCTTTACATATTTCTTATGCACACTTCTTTCCCTTTACATATTTCTTATGCACACTTCTTTCCCTTTACATATTTCTTATGCACACTTCTTTCCCTTTACATATTTCTTATGCACACTTCCTTCCCTTTACATATTTCTTATGCACACTTCTTTCCCTTTACATATTTCTTATGCACACTTCTTTCCCTTTACATATTTCTTATGCACACTTCTTTCCCTTTACATATTTCCTATGCACACTTCTTTCCCTTTACATATTTCTTATGCACACTTCTTTCCCTTTACATATTTCTTATGCACACTTCTTTCCCTTTACATATTTCTTATGCACACTTCTTTCCCTTTACATATTTCTTATGCACACTTCTTTCCCTTTACATATTTCTTATGCACACTTCTTTCCCTTTACATATTTAACTCGAGGGCTTGTTCCCATATCATGTGTTTATTTCTTATGCACACTTCTTTCCCTTTACATATTACTTATGCACACTTCTTTCCCTTTACATATTTCTTATGCACACTTCTTTTCCCTTTACATATTTCTTATGCACACTTCTTTCCCTTTACATATTTCTTATGCACACTTCTTTCCCTTTACATATTTCTTATGCACACTTCTTTCCCTTTACATATTTCTTATGCACACTTCTTTCCCTTTACATATTTCTTATGCACACTTCTTTCCCTTTACATATTTCTTATGCACACTTCTTTCCCTTTACATATTTCTTATGCACACTTCTTTCCCTTTACATATTTCTTATGCACACTTCTTTTCCTTTACAAATTTCTTATGCACACTTCTTTCCCTTTACATATTTCTTATGCACACTTCTTTCCCTTTACATATTTCTTATGCACACTTCTTTCCCTTTACATATTTCTTATGCACACTTCTTTCCCTTTACATATTTCTTATGCACACTTCTTTCCCTTTACATATTTCTTATGCACACTTCTTTCCCTTTACATATTTCTTATGCACACTTCTTTCCCTTTACATATTTCTTATGCACACTTCTTTCCCTTTACATATTTCTTATGCACACTTCTTTCCCTTTACATATTTCTTATGCACACTTCTTTCCCTTTACATATTTCTTATGCACACTTCTTTCCCTTTACATATTTCTTATGCACACTTCTTTTCCTTTACAAATTTCTTATGCACACTTCTTTCCCTTTACATATTTCTTATGCACACTTCTTTCCCTTTACATATTTCTTATGCACACTTCTTTCCCTTTACATATTTCTTATGCACACTTCTTTCCCTTTACATATTTCTTATGCACACTTCTTTCCCTTTACATATTTCTCATGCACACTTCTTTCCCTTTACATATTTCTTATGCACACTTCTTTCCCCTTACATATTTCTTATGCACACTTCTTTCCCTTTACATATTTCTTATGCACACTTCTTTCCCTTTACATATTTCTTATGCACACTTCTTTCCCTTTACATATTTCTTATGCACACTTCTTTCCCTTTACATATTTCGTATGCACACTTCTTTCCCTTTACATATTTATTATGCACACTTCTTTCCCTTTACATATTTCGTATGCACACTTCTTTCCCTTTACATATTTCGTATGCACACTTCTTTCCCTTTACATATTTATTATGCACACTTCTTTCCCATTACATATTTCGTATGCACACTTCTTTCCCTTTACATATTTCTTATGCACACTTCTTTCCCTTTACATATTTCTTATGTACACTTCTTTCCCTTTACATATTTCTTATGCACACTTCTTTCCCTTTACATATTTCTTATGCACACTTCTTTCCCTTTACATATTTCTTATGCACACTTCTTTCCCTTTACATATTTCTTATGCACACTTCTTTCTCTTTACATATTTCTTATGCACACTTCTTTCCCTTTACATATTTCTTATGCACACTTCTTTCCCTTTACATATTTATTATGCACACTTCTTTCCCTTTACATATTTCTTATGCACACTTCTTTCCCTTTACATATTTCTTATGCACACTTCTTTCCCTTTACATATTTCTTATGCACACTTCTTTCCCTTTACATATTTCTTATGCACACTTCTTTCCCTTTACATATTTCTTATGCACACTTCTTTCCCTTTACATATTTCTTATGCACACTTCTTTCCCTTTACATATTTCTTATGCACACTTCTTTCCCTTTACATATTTCTTATGCACACTTCTTTCCCTTTACATATTTCTTATGCACACTTCTTTCCCTTTACATATTTCTTATGCACACTTCTTTCCCTTTACATATTTCTTATGCACACTTCTTTCCCTTTACATATTTCTTATGCACACTTCTTTCCCTTTACATATTTCTTATGCACACTTCTTTCCCTTTACATATTTCTTATGCACACTTCTTTCCCTTTACATATTTCTTATGCACACTTCTTTCCCTTTACATATTTCTTATGCACACTTCTTTCCCTTTACATATTTCTTATGCACACTTCTTTCCCTTTACATATTTCTTATGCACACTTCTTTCCCTTTACATATTTCTTATGCACACTTCTTTCCCTTTACATATTTCTTATGCACACTTCTTTCCCTTTACATATTTCTTATGCACACTTCTTTCCCTTTACATATTTCTTATGCACACTTCTTTCCCTTTACATATTTCTTATGCACACTTCTTTCCCTTTACATATTTCTTATGCACACTTCTTTCCCTTTACATATTTCTTATGCACACTTCTTTCCCTTTACATATTTCTTATGCACACTTCTTTCCCTTTACATATTTCTTATGCACACTTCTTTCCCTTTACATATTTAACTCGAGGGCTTGTTCCCACATCATGTGTTTATTTCTTATGCACACTTCTTTCCCTTTACATATTTCTTATGCACACTTCTTTCCCTTTACATATTTCTTATGCACACTTCTTTTCCCTTTACATATTTCTTATGCACACTTCTTTCCCTTTACATATTTCTTATGCACACTTCTTTCCCTTTACATATTTCTGATGCACACTTCTTTCCCTTTACATATTTCTTATGCACACTTCTTTCCCTTTACATATTTCTTATGCACACTTCTTTCCCTTTACATATTTCTTATGCACACTTCTTTTCCTTTACATATTTCTTATGCACACTTCTTTCCCTTTACATATTTCTTATGCACACTTCTTTCCCTTTACATATTTCTTATGCACACTTCTTTCCCTTTACATATTTCTTATGCACACTTCTTTCCCTTTACATATTTCTTATGCACACTTCTTTCCCTTTACATATTTCTTATGCACACTTCTTTCCCCTTACATATTTCTTATGCACACTTCTTTCCCTTTACATATTTCTTATGCACACTTCTTTCCCTTTACATATTTCTTATGCACACTTCTTTCCCTTTACATATTTCTTATGCACACTTCTTTCCCTTTACATATTTATTATGCACACTTCTTTCCCTTTACATATTTCGTATGCACACTTCTTTCCCTTTACATATTTCTTATGCACACTTCTTTCCCTTTACATATTTCTTATGCACACTTCTTTTCCTTTACATATTTCGTATGCACACTTCTTTCCCTTTACATATTTCGTATGCACACTTCTTTCCCTTTACATATTTCTTATGCACACTTCTTTCCCTTTACATATTTCTTATGCACACTTCTTTCCCTTTACATATTTCTTATGCACACTTCTTTCCCTTTACATATTTCTTATGCACACTTCTTTCCCTTTACATATTTCTTATGCACACTTCTTTCCCTTTACATATTTCTTATGCACACTTCTTTCCCTTTACATATTTCTTATGCACACTTCTTTCCCTTTACATATTTCTTATGCACACTTCTTTCCCTTTACATATTTCTTATGCACACTTCTTTCTCTTTACATATTTCTTATGCACACTTCTTTCCCTTTACATATTTCTTATGCACACTTCTTTCCCTTTACATATTTCTTATGCACACTTCTTTCCCTTTACATATTTCTTATGCACACTTCTTTCCCTTTACATATTTCTTATGCACACTTCTTTCCCTTTACATATTTCTTATGCACACTTCTTTCCCTTTACATATTTCTTATGCACACTTCTTTCCCTTTACATATTTCTTATGCACACTTCTTTCCCTTTACATATTTCTTATGCACACTTCTTTCCCTTTACATATTTCTTATGCACACTTCTTTCCCTTTACATATTTAACTCGAGGGCTTGTTCCCACATCATGTGTTTATTTCTTATGCACACTTCTTTCCCTTTACATATTTAACTCGAGGGCTTGTTCCCACATCATGTGTTTATTTCTTATGCACACTTCTTTCCCTTTACATATTTCTTATGCACACTTCTTTCCCTTTACATATTTCTTATGCACACTTCTTTCCCTTTACATATTTCTTATGCACACTTCTTACCCTTTACATATTTCTTATGCACACTTCTTTCCCTTTACATATTTCTTATGCACACTTCTTTCCCTTTACATATTTAACTCGAGGGCTTGTTCCCACATCATGTGTTTATTTCTTATGCACACTTCTTTCCCTTTACATATTTCGTATGCACACTTCTTTCCCTTTACATATTTCTTATGCACACTTCTTTCCCTTTACATATTTCTTATGCACACTTCTTTCCCTTTACATATTTAACTCGAGGGCTTGTTCCCACATCATGTGTTTATTTCTTATGCACACTTCTTTCCCTTTACATATTTCTTATGCACACTTCTTTCCCTTTACATATTTATTATGCACACTTCTTTCCCTTTACATATTTCTTATGCACACTTCTTTCCCTTTACATATTTCTTATGCACACTTCTTTCCCTTTACATATTTCTTATGCACACTTCTTTCCCTTTACATATTTCTTATGCACACTTCTTTCCCTTTACATATTTCTTATGCACACTTCTTTCCCTTTACATATTTCTTATGCACACTTCTTTCCCTTTACATATTTCTTATGCACACTTCTTTCCCTTTACATATTTCTTATGCACACTTCTTTCCCTTTACATATTTCTCATGCACACTTCTTTCCCTTTACATATTTCTTATGCACACTTCTTTCCCCTTACATATTTCTTATGCACACTTCTTTCCCTTTACATATTTCTTATGCACACTTCTTTCCCTTTACATATTTCTTATGCACACTTCTTTCCCTTTACATATTTCTTATGCACACTTCTTTCCCTTTACATATTTCGTATGCACACTTCTTTCCCTTTACATATTTATTATGCACACTTCTTTCCCTTTACATATTTCGTATGCACACTTCTTTCCCTTTACATATTTCGTATGCACACTTCTTTCCCTTTACATATTTATTATGCACACTTCTTTCCCATTACATATTTCGTATGCACACTTCTTTCCCTTTACATATTTCTTATGCACACTTCTTTCCCTTTACATATTTCTTATGTACACTTCTTTCCCTTTACATATTCCTTATGCACACTTCTTTCCCTTTACATATTTCTTATGCACACTTCTTTCCCTTTACATATTTCTTATGCACACTTCTTTCCCTTTACATATTTCTTATGCACACTTCTTTCTCTTTACATATTTCTTATGCACACTTCTTTCCCTTTACATATTTCTTATGCACACTTCTTTCCCTTTACATATTTATTATGCACACTTCTTTCCCTTTACATATTTCTTATGCACACTTCTTTCCCTTTACATATTTATTATGCACACTTCTTTCCCTTTACATATTTCTTATGCACACTTCTTTCCCTTTACATATTTCTTATGCACACTTCTTTCCCTTTACATATTTCTTATGCACACTTCTTTCCCTTTACATATTTCTTATGCACACTTCTTTCCCTTTACATATTTCTTATGCACACTTCTTTCCCTTTACATATTTCTTATGCACACTTCTTTCCCTTTACATATTTCTTATGCACACTTCTTTCCCTTTACATATTTCTTATGCACACTTCTTTCCCTTTACATATTTCTTATGCACACTTCTTTCCCTTTACATATTTCTTATGCACACTTCTTTCCCTTTACATATTTCTTATGCACACTTCTTTCCCTTTACATATTTCTTATGCACACTTCTTTCCCTTTACATATTTCTTATGCACACTTCTTTCCCTTTACATATTTCTTATGCACACTTCTTTCCCTTTACATATTTCTTATGCACACTTCTTTCCCTTTACATATTTCTTATGCACACTTCTTTCCCTTTACATATTTCTTATGCACACTTCTTTCCCTTTACATATTTCTTATGCACACTTCTTTCCCTTTACATATTTCTTATGCACACTTCTTTCCCTTTACATATTTCTTATGCACACTGCTTTCCCTTTACATATTTCTTATGCACACTTCTTTCCCTTTACATATTTCTTATGCACACTTCTTTCCCTTTACATATTTCTTATGCACACTTCTTTCCCTTTACATATTTCTTATGCACACTTCTTTCCCTTTACATATTTCTTATGCACACTTCTTTCCCTTTACATATTTCTTATGCACACTTCTTTCCCTTTACATATTTAACTCGAGGGCTTGTTCCCACATCATGTGTTTATTTCTTATGCACACTTCTTTCCCTTTACATATTTCTTATGCACACTTCTTTCCCTTTACATATTTCTTATGCACACTTCTTTTCCCTTTACATATTTCTTATGCACACTTCTTTCCCTTTACATATTTCTTATGCACACTTCTTTCCCTTTACATATTTCTGATGCACACTTCTTTCCCTTTACATATTTCTTATGCACACTTCTTTCCCTTTACATATTTCTTATGCACACTTCTTTCCCTTTACATATTTCTTATGCACACTTCTTTTCCTTTACATATTTCTTATGCACACTTCTTTCCCTTTACATATTTCTTATGCACACTTCTTTCCCTTTACATATTTCTTATGCACACTTCTTTCCCTTTACATATTTCTTATGCACACTTCTTTCCCTTTACATATTTCTTATGCACACTTCTTTCCCTTTACATATTTCTTATGCACACTTCTTTCCCCTTACATATTTCTTATGCACACTTCTTTCCCTTTACATATTTCTTATGCACACTTCTTTCCCTTTACATATTTCTTATGCACACTTCTTTCCCTTTACATATTTCTTATGCACACTTCTTTCCCTTTACATATTTATTATGCACACTTCTTTCCCTTTACATATTTCGTATGCACACTTCTTTCCCTTTACATATTTCTTATGCACACTTCTTTCCCTTTACATATTTCTTATGCACACTTCTTTTCCTTTACATATTTCGTATGCACACTTCTTTCCCTTTACATATTTCGTATGCACACTTCTTTCCCTTTACATATTTCTTATGCACACTTCTTTCCCTTTACATATTTCTTATGCACACTTCTTTCCCTTTACATATTTCTTATGCACACTTCTTTCCCTTTACATATTTCTTATGCACACTTCTTTCCCTTTACATATTTCTTATGCACACTTCTTTCCCTTTACATATTTCTTATGCACACTTCTTTCCCTTTACATATTTCTTATGCACACTTCTTTCCCTTTACATATTTCTTATGCACACTTCTTTCCCTTTACATATTTCTTATGCACACTTCTTTCTCTTTACATATTTCTTATGCACACTTCTTTCCCTTTACATATTTCTTATGCACACTTCTTTCCCTTTACATATTTCTTATGCACACTTCTTTCCCTTTACATATTTCTTATGCACACTTCTTTCCCTTTACATATTTCTTATGCACACTTCTTTCCCTTTACATATTTCTTATGCACACTTCTTTCCCTTTACATATTTCTTATGCACACTTCTTTCCCTTTACATATTTCTTATGCACACTTCTTTCCCTTTACATATTTCTTATGCACACTTCTTTCCCTTTACATATTTCTTATGCACACTTCTTTCCCTTTACATATTTAACTCGAGGGCTTGTTCCCACATCATGTGTTTATTTCTTATGCACACTTCTTTCCCTTTACATATTTAACTCGAGGGCTTGTTCCCACATCATGTGTTTATTTCTTATGCACACTTCTTTCCCTTTACATATTTCTTATGCACACTTCTTTCCCTTTACATATTTCTTATGCACACTTATTTCCCTTTACATATTTCTTATGCACACTTCTTACCCTTTACATATTTCTTATGCACACTTCTTTCCCTTTACATATTTCTTATGCACACTTCTTTCCCTTTACATATTTAACTCGAGGGCTTGTTCCCACATCATGTGTTTATTTCTTATGCACACTTCTTTCCCTTTACATATTTCGTATGCACACTTCTTTCCCTTTACATATTTCTTATGCACACTTCTTTCCCTTTACATATTTCTTATGCACACTTCTTTCCCTTTACATATTTAACTCGAGGGCTTGTTCCCACATCATGTGTTTATTTCTTATGCACACTTCTTTCCCTTTACATATTTCTTATGCACACTTCTTTCCCTTTACATATTTCTTATGCACACTTCTTTCCCTTTACATATTTCTTATGCACACTTCTTTCCCTTTACATATTTCTTATGCACACTTCTTTCCCTTTACATATTTCTTATGCACACTTCTTTCCCTTTACATATTTCTTATGCACACTTCTTTCCCTTTACATATTTCTTATGCACACTTCTTTCCCTTTACATATTTCTTATGCACACTTCTTTCCCTTTACATATTTCTTATGCACACTTCTTTCCCTTTACATATTTCTTATGCACACTTCTTTCCCTTTACATATTTCTTATGCACACTTCTTTCCCTTTACATATTTCTTATGCACACTTCTTTCCCTTTACATATTTCTTATGCACACTTCTTTCCCTTTACATATTTCTTATGCACACTTCTTTCCCTTTACATATTTCTTATGCACACTTCTTTCCCTTTACATATTTCTTATGCACACTTCTTTCCCTTTACATATTTCTTATGCACACTTCTTTCTCTTTACATATTTCTTATGCACACTTCTTTCCCTTTACATATTTCTTATGCACACTTCTTTCCCTTTACATATTTCTTATGCACACTTCTTTCCCTTTACATATTTCTTATGCACACTTCTTTCCCTTTACATATTTCTTATGCACACTTCTTTCCCTTTACATATTTCTTATGCACACTTCTTTCCCTTTACATATTTCTTATGCACACTTCTTTCCCTTTACATATTTCTTATGCACACTTCTTTCCCTTTACATATTTCTTATGCACACTTCTTTCCCTTTACATATTTCTTATGCACACTTCTTTCCCTTTACATATTTCTTATGCACACTTCTTTCCCTTTACATATTTCTTATGCACACTTCTTTCCCTTTACATATTTCTTATGCACACTTCTTTCCCTTTACATATTTCTTATGCACACTTCTTTCTCTTTACATATTTCTTATTCACACTTCTTTCCCTTTACATATTTCTTATGCACACTTCTTTCCCTTTACATATTTATTATGCACACTTCTTTCCCTTTACATATTTCTTATGCACACTTCTTTCCCTTTACATATTTCGTATGCACACTTCTTTCCCTTTACATATTTCTTATGCACACTTCTTTCCCTTTACATATTTCTTATGCACACTTCTTTCCCTTTACATATTTCTTATGCACACTTCTTTCCCTTTACATATTTCTTATGCACACTTCTTTCCCTTTACATATTTCTTATGCACACTTCTTTCCCTTTACATATTTCTTATGCACACTTCTTTCCCTTTACATATTTCTTATGCACACTTCTTTCCCTTTACATATTTCTTATGCACACTTCTTTCCCTTTACATATTTCTTATGCACACTTCTTTCCCTTTACATATTTCTTATGCACACTTCTTTCCCTTTACATATTTCTTATGCACACTTCTTTCCCTTTACATATTTCTTATGCACACTTCTTTCCCTTTACATATTTCTTATGCACACTTTTTTCCCTTTACATATTTCTTATGCACACTTCTTTCCCTTTACATATTTCTTATGCACACTTCTTTCCCTTTACATATTTCTTATGCACACTTCTTTCCCTTTACATATTTCTTATGCACACTTCTTTCCCTTTACATATTTCTTATGCACACTTCTTTCCCTTTACATATTTCTTATGCACACTTCTTTCCCTTTACATATTTCTTATGCACACTTCTTTCCCTTTACATATTTCTTATGCACACTTCTTTCCCTTTACATATTTCTTATGCACACTTCTTTCCCTTTACATATTTCTTATGCACACTTCTTTCCCTTTACATATTTCTTATGCACACTTCTTTCCCTTTACATATTTAACTCGAGGGCTTGTTCCCACATCATGTGTTTATTTCTTATGCACACTTCTTTCCCTTTACATATTTCTTATGCACACTTCTTTCCCTTTACATATTTCTTATGCACACTTCTTTTCCCTTTACATATTTCTTATGCACACTTCTTTCCCTTTACATATTTCTTATGCACACTTCTTTCCCTTTACATATTTCTGATGCACACTTCTTTCCCTTTACATATTTCTTATGCACACTTCTTTCCCTTTACATATTTCTTATGCACACTTCTTTCCCTTTACATATTTCTTATGCACACTTCTTTTCCTTTACATATTTCTTATGCACACTTCTTTCCCTTTACATATTTCTTATGCACACTTCTTTCCCTTTACATATTTCTTATGCACACTTCTTTCCCTTTACATATTTCTTATGCACACTTCTTTCCCTTTACATATTTCTTATGCACACTTCTTTCCCTTTACATATTTCTTATGCACACTTCTTTCCCCTTACATATTTCTTATGCACACTTCTTTCCCTTTACATATTTCTTATGCACACTTCTTTCCCTTTACATATTTCTTATGCACACTTCTTTCCCTTTACATATTTCTTATGCACACTTCTTTCCCTTTACATATTTATTATGCACACTTCTTTCCCTTTACATATTTCGTATGCACACTTCTTTCCCTTTACATATTTCTTATGCACACTTCTTTCCCTTTACATATTTCTTATGCACACTTCTTTTCCTTTACATATTTCGTATGCACACTTCTTTCCCTTTACATATTTCGTATGCACACTTCTTTCCCTTTACATATTTCTTATGCACACTTCTTTCCCTTTACATATTTCTTATGCACACTTCTTTCCCTTTACATATTTCTTATGCACACTTCTTTCCCTTTACATATTTCTTATGCACACTTCTTTCCCTTTACATATTTCTTATGCACACTTCTTTCCCTTTACATATTTCTTATGCACACTTCTTTCCCTTTACATATTTCTTATGCACACTTCTTTCCCTTTACATATTTCTTATGCACACTTCTTTCCCTTTACATATTTCTTATGCACACTTCTTTCTCTTTACATATTTCTTATGCACACTTCTTTCCCTTTACATATTTCTTATGCACACTTCTTTCCCTTTACATATTTCTTATGCACACTTCTTTCCCTTTACATATTTCTTATGCACACTTCTTTCCCTTTACATATTTCTTATGCACACTTCTTTCCCTTTACATATTTCTTATGCACACTTCTTTCCCTTTACATATTTCTTATGCACACTTCTTTCCCTTTACATATTTCTTATGCACACTTCTTTCCCTTTACATATTTCTTATGCACACTTCTTTCCCTTTACATATTTCTTATGCACACTTCTTTCCCTTTACATATTTAACTCGAGGGCTTGTTCCCACATCATGTGTTTATTTCTTATGCACACTTCTTTCCCTTTACATATTTAACTCGAGGGCTTGTTCCCACATCATGTGTTTATTTCTTATGCACACTTCTTTCCCTTTACATATTTCTTATGCACACTTCTTTCCCTTTACATATTTCTTATGCACACTTCTTTCCCTTTACATATTTCTTATGCACACTTCTTACCCTTTACATATTTCTTATGCACACTTCTTTCCCTTTACATATTTCTTATGCACACTTCTTTCCCTTTACATATTTAACTCGAGGGCTTGTTCCCACATCATGTGTTTATTTCTTATGCACACTTCTTTCCCTTTACATATTTCTTATGCACACTTCTTTCCCTTTACATATTTCTTATGCACACTTCTTTCCCTTTACTTTTTTCTTATGCACACTTCTTTCCCTTTACATATTTCTTATGCACACTTCTTTCCCTTTACATATTTCTTATGCACACTTCTTTCCCTTTACATATTTCTTATGCACACTTCTTTCCCTTTACATATTTCTTATGCACACTTCTTTCCCTTTACATATTTCTTATGCACACTTCTTTCCCTTTACATATTTCTTATGCACACTTCTTTCCCTTTACATATTTCTTATGCACACTTCTTTCCCTTTACATATTTCTTATGCACACTTCTTTCCCTTTACATATTTCTTATGCACACTTCTTTCCCTTTACATATTTCTTATGCACACTTCTTTCCCTTTACATATTTCTTATGCACACTTCTTTCCCTTTACATATTTCTTATGCACACTTCTTTCCCTTTACATATTTCTTATGCACACTTCTTTCCCTTTACATATTTCTTATGCACACTTCTTTCCCTTTACATATTTCTTATGCACACTTCTTTCCCTTTACATATTTCTTATGCACACTTCTTTCCCTTTACATATTTCTTATGCACACTTCTTTCCCTTTACATATTTCTTATGCACACTTCTTTCCCTTTACATATTTCTTATGCACACTTCTTTCCCTTTACATATTTCTTATGCACACTTCTTTCCCTTTACATATTTCTTATGCACACTTCTTTCCCTTTACATATTTCTTATGCACACTTCTTTCCCTTTACATATTTCTTATGCACACTTCTTTCCCTTTACATATTTCTTATGCACACTTCTTTCCCTTTACATATTTCTTATGCACACTTCTTTCCCTTTACATATTTCTTATGCACACTTCTTTCCCTTTACATATTTCTTATGCACACTTCTTTCCCTTTACATATTTCTTATGCACACTTCTTTCCCTTTACATATTTCTTATGCACACTTCTTTCCCTTTACATATTTCTTATGCACACTTCTTTCTCTTTACATATTTCTTATGCACACTTCTTTCCCTTTACATATTTCTTATGCACACTTCTTTCCCTTTACATATTTATTATGCACACTTCTTTCCCTTTACATATTTCTTATGCACACTTCTTTCCCTTTACATATTTCTTATGCACACTTCTTTCCCTTTACATATTTCTTATGCACACTTCTTTCCCTTTACATATTTCTTATGCACACTTCTTTCCCTTTACATATTTCTTATGCACACTTCTTTCCCTTTACATATTTCTTATGCACACTTCTTTCCCTTTACATATTTCTTATGCACACTTCTTTCCCTTTACATATTTCTTATGCACACTTCTTTCCCTTTACATATTTCTTATGCACACTTCTTTCCCTTTACATATTTCTTATGCACACTTCTTTCCCTTTACATATTTCTTATGCACACTTCTTTCCCTTTACATATTTCTTATGCACACTTCTTTCCCTTTACATATTTCTTATGCACACTTCTTTCCCTTTACATATTTCTTATGCACACTTCTTTCCCTTTACATATTTCTTATGCACACTTTTTTCCCTTTACATATTTCTTATGCACACTTCTTTCCCTTTACATATTTCTTATGCACACTTCTTTCCCTTTACATATTTCTTATGCACACTTCTTTCCCTTTACATATTTCTTATGCACACTTCTTTCCCTTTACATATTTCTTATGCACACTTCTTTCCCTTTACATATTTCTTATGCACACTTCTTTCCCTTTACATATTTCTTATGCACACTTCTTTCCCTTTACATATTTAACTCGAGGGCTTGTTCCCACATCATGTGTTTATTTCTTATGCACACTTCTTTCCCTTTACATATTTCTTATGCACACTTCTTTCCCTTTACATATTTCTTATGCACACTTCTTTTCCCTTTACATATTTCTTATGCACACTTCTTTCCCTTTACATATTTCTTATGCACACTTCTTTCCCTTTACATATTTCTTATGCACACTTTTTTCCCTTTACATATTTCTTATGCACACTTCTTTCCCTTTACATATTTCTTATGCACACTTCTTTCCCTTTACATATTTCTTATGCACACTTCTTTCCCTTTACATATTTCTTATGCACACTTCTTTCCCTTTACATATTTCTTATGCACACTTCTTTCCCTTTACATATTTCTTATGCACACTTCTTTCCCTTTACATATTTCTTATGCACACTTCTTTTTCTTTACATATTTCTTATGCACACTTCTTTCCCTTTACATATTTCTTATGCACACTTCTTTCCCTTTACATATTTCTTATGCACACTTCTTTCCCTTTACATATTTCTTATGCACACTTCTTTCCCTTTACATATTTCTTATGCACACTTCTTTCCTTTACATATTTCTTATGCACACTTCTTTCCCCTTACATATTTCTTATGCACACTTCTTTCCCTTTACATATTTCTTATGCACACTTCTTTCCCTTTACATATTTCTTATGCACACTTCTTTCCCTTTACATATTTCTTATGCACACTTCTTTCCCTTTACATATTTCTTATGCACACTTCTTTCCCTTTACATATTTATTATGCACACTTCTTTCCCTTTACATATTTCGTATGCACACTTCTTTCCCTTTACATATTTCTTATGCACACTTCTTTCCCTTTACATATTTCTTATGCACACTTCTTTCCCTTTACATATTTCTTATGCACACTTCTTTCCCTTTACATATTTCTTATGCACACTTCTTTCCCTTTACATATTTCTTATGCACACTTCTTTCCCTTTACATATTTCTTATGCACACTTCTTTCCCTTTACATATTTCTTATGCACACTTCTTTCCCTTTACATATTTCTTATGCACACTTCTTTCCCTTTACATATTTCTTATGCACACTTCTTTCCCTTTACATATTTCTTATGCACACTTCTTTCCCTTTACATATTTCTTATGCACACTTCTTTCTCTTTACATATTTCTTATGCACACTTCTTTCCCTTTACATATTTCTTATGCACACTTCTTTCCCTTTACATATTTATTATGCACACTTCTTTCCCTTTACATATTTCTTATGCACACTTCTTTCCCTTTACATATTTCTTATGCACACTTCTTTCCCTTTACATATTTCTTATGCACACTTCTTTCCCTTTACATATTTCTTATGCACACTTCTTTCCCTTTACATATTTCTTATGCACACTTCTTTCCCTTTACATATTTCTTATGCACACTTCTTTCCCTTTACATATTTCTTATGCACACTTCTTTCCCTTTACATATTTCTTATGCACACTTCTTTCCCTTTACATATTTCTTATGCACACTTCTTTCCCTTTACATATTTCTTATGCACACTTCTTTCCCTTTACATATTTCTTATGCACACTTCTTTCCCTTTACATATTTCTTATGCACACTTCTTTCCCTTTACATATTTCTTATGCACACTTCTTTCCCTTTACATATTTCTTATGCACACTTCTTTCCCTTTACATATTTCTTATGCACACTTCTTTCCCTTTACATATTTCTTATGCACACTTCTTTCCCTTTACATATTTCTTATGCACACTTCTTTCCCTTTACATATTTCTTATGCACACTTCTTTCCCTTTACATATTTCTTATGCACACTTCTTTCCCTTTACATATTTCTTATGCACACTTCTTTCCCTTTACATATTTCTTATGCACACTTCCTTCCCTTTACATATTTCTTATGCACACTTCTTTCCCTTTACATATTTCTTATGCACACTTCTTTCCCTTTACATATTTAACTCGAGGGCTTGTTCCCACATCATGTGTTTATTTCTTATGCACACTTCTTTCCCTTTACATATTTCTTATGCACACTTCTTTCCCTTTACATATTTCTTATGCACACTTCTTTTCCCTTTACATATTTCTTATGCACACTTCTTTCCCTTTACATATTTCGTATGCACACTTCTTTCCCTTTACATATTTCTTATGCACACTTCTTTTCCTTTACATATTTCGTATGCACACTTCTTTCCCTTTACATATTTCTTATGCACACTTCTTTTCCTTTACATATTTCGTATGCACACTTCTTTCCCTTTACATATTTCTTATGCACACTTCTTTCCCTTTACATATTTCTTATGCACACTTCTTTCCCTTTACATATTTCTTATGCACACTTCTTTCCCTTTACATATTTCTTATGCACACTTCTTTCCCTTTACATATTTCTTATGCACACTTCTTTCCCTTTACATATTTCTTATGCACACTTCTTTCCTTTTACATATTTCTTATGCACACTTCTTTCCCTTTACATATTTCTTATGCACACTTCTTTCCCTTTACATATTTCTTATGCACACTTCTTTCTCTTTACATATTTCTTATGCACACTTCTTTCCCTTTACATATTTCTTATGCACACTTCTTTCCCTTTACATATTTCTTATGCACACTTCTTTCCCTTTACATATTTCTTATGCACACTTCTTTCCCTTTACATATTTCTTATGCACACTTCTTTCCCTTTACATATTTCTTATGCACACTTCTTTCCCTTTACATATTTCTTATGCACACTTCTTTCCCTTTACATATTTCTTATGCACACTTCTTTCCCTTTACATATTTCTTATGCACACTTCTTTCCCTTTACATATTTCTTATGCACACTTCTTTCCCTTTACATATTTAACTCGAGGGCTTGTTCCCACATCATGTGTTTATTTCTTATGCACACTTCTTTCCCTTTACATATTTAACTCGAGGGCTTGTTCCCACATCATGTGTTTATTTCTTATGCACACTTCTTTCCCTTTACATATTTCTTATGCACACTTCTTTCCCTTTACATATTTCTTATGCACACTTCTTTCCCTTTACATATTTCTTATGCACACTTCTTTCCCTTTACATATTTCTTATGCACACTTCTTTCCCTTTACATATTTCTTATGCACACTTCTTTCCCTTTACATATTTCTTATGCACACTTCTTTCCCTTTACATATTTCTTATGCACACTTCTTTCCCTTTACATATTTCTTATGCACACTTCTTTCCCTTTACATATTTCTTATGCACACTTCTTTCCCTTTACATATTTCTTATGCACACTTCTTTCCCTTTACATATTTCTTATGCACACTTCTTTCCCTTTACATATTTAACTCGAGGGCTTGTTCCCACATCATGTGTTTATTTCTTATGCACACTTCTTTCCCTTTACATATTTCTTATGCACACTTCTTTCCCTTTACATATTTCTTATGCACACTTCTTTCCCTTTACATATTTCTTATGCACACTTCTTTCCCTTTACATATTTCTTATGCACACTTCTTTCCCTTTACATATTTCTTATGCACACTTCTTTCCCTTTACATATTTCTTATGCACACTTCTTTCCCTTTACATATTTCTTATGCACACTTCTTTCCCTTTACATATTTCTTATGCACACTTCTTTCCCTTTACATATTTCTTATGCACACTTCTTTCCCTTTACATATTTCTTATGCACACTTCTTTCCCTTTACATATTTCTTATGCACACTTCTTTCCCTTTACATATTTCTTATGCACACTTCTTTCCCTTTACATATTTCTTATGCACACTTCTTTCCCTTTACATATTTCTTATGCACACTTCTTTCCCTTTACATATTTCTTATGCACACTTCTTTCCCTTTACATATTTCTTATGCACACTTCTTTCCCTTTACATATTTCTTATGCACACTTCTTTCCCTTTACATATTTCTTATGCACACTTCTTTCCCTTTACATATTTCTTATGCACACTTCTTTCCCTTTACAAATTTATTATGCACACTTCTTTCCCTTTACATATTTCTTATGCACACTTCTTTTCCTTTACATATTTCTTATGCACACTTCTTTCCCTTTACATATTTCTTATGCACACTTCTTTCCCTTTACATATTTCTTATGCACACTTCTTTCCCTTTACATATTTCTTATGCACACTTCTTTCCCTTTACATATTTCTTATGCACACTTCTTTCCCTTTACATATTTCTGATGCACACTTCTTTCCCTTTACATATTTCTTATGCACACTTCTTTCCCTTTACATATTTCTTATGCACACTTCTTTCCCTTTACATATTTCTTATGCACACTTCTTTCCCTTTACATATTTCTTATGCACACTTCTTTCCCTTTACATATTTCTTATGCACACTTCTTTCCCTTTACATATTTCTTATGCACACTTCTTTCCCTTTACATATTTCTTATGCACACTTCTTTCCCTTTACATATTTCTTATGCACACTTCTTTCCCTTTACATATTTCTTATGCACACTTCTTTCCCTTTACATATTTCTTATGCACACTTCTTTCCCTTTACATATTTCTTATGCACCCTTCTTTCCCTTTACATATTTCTTATGCACACTTCTTTCCCTTTACATATTTCTTATGCACACTTCTTTCCCTTTACATATTTCTTATGCACACTTCTTTCCCTTTACATATTTCTTATGCACACTTCTTTCCCTTTACATATTTCTTATGCACACTTCTTTCCCTTTACATATTTCTTATGCACACTTCCCTTTACATATTTCTTATGCACACTTCTTTCCCTTTACATATTTCTTATGCACACTTATTTCCCTTTACATATTTAACTCGAGGGCTTGTTCCCACATCATGTGTTTATTTCTTATGCACACTTCTTTCCCTTTACATATTTAACTCGAGGGCTTGTTCCCACATCATGTGTTTATTTCTTATGCACACTTCTTTCCTTTTACATATTTCTTATGCACACTTCTTTCCCTTTACATATTTCTTATGCACACTTCTTTCCCTTTACATATTTCTTATGCACACTTCTTTCCCTTTACATATTTCTTATGCACACTTCTTTCCCTTTACATATTTCTTATGCACACTTCTTTCCCTTTACATATTTCTTATGCACACTTCTTTCCCTTTACATATTTCTTATGCACACTTCTTTCCCTTTACATATTTCTTATGCACACTTCTTTCCCTTTACATATTTCTTATGCACACTTCTTTCCCTTTACATATTTCTTATGCACACTTCTTTCCCTTTACATATTTCTTATGCACACTTCTTTCCCTTTACATATTTCTTATGCACACTTCTTTCCCTTTACATATTTCTTATGCACACTTCTTTCCCTTTACATATTTCTTATGCACACTTCTTTCCCTTTACATATTTCGTATGCACACTTCTTTCCCTTTACATATTTCGTATGCACACTTCTTTCCCTTTACATATTTCTTATGCACACTTCTTTCCCTTTACATATTTCTTATGCACACTTCTTTCCCTTTACATATTTCTTATGCAAACTTCTTTCCCTTTACATATTTCTTATGCACACTTCTTTCCCTTTACATATTTCTTATGCACACTTCTTTCCCTTTACATATTTCTTATGCACACTTCTTTCCCTTTACATATTTCTTATGCACACTTCTTTCCCTTTACATATTTCTTATGCACACTTCTTTCCCTTTACATTTTTCTTATGCACACTTCTTTCCCTTTACATATTTCTTATGCACACTTCTTTCCCTTTACATATTTCTTATGCACACTTCTTTCCCTTTACATATTTAACTCGAGGGCTTGTTCCCACATCATGTGTTTATTTCTTATGCACACTTCTTTCCCTTTACATATTTAACTCGAGGGCTTGTTCCCACATCATGTGTTTATTTCTTATGCACACTTCTTTCCCTTTACATATTTCTTATGCACACTTCTTTCCCTTTACATATTTCTTATGCACACTTCTTTCCCTTTACATATTTCGTATGCACACTTCTTTCCCTTTACATATTTCTTATGCACACTTTATGCACACTTCTTTCCCTTTACATATTTCTTATGCACACTTCTTTCCCTTTACATATTTATTATGCACACTTCTTTCCCTTTACATATTTCGTATGCACACTTCTTTCCCTTTACATATTTCTTATGCACACTTCTTTCCATTTACATATTTCTTATGCACACTTCTTTCCCTTTACATATTTCTTATGCACACTTCTTTCCCTTTACATATTTCTTATGCACACTTCTTTCCCTTTACATATTTCTTATGCACACTTCTTTCCCTTTACATATTTCTTATGCACACTTCTTTCCCTTTACATATTTCTTATGCACACTTCTTTCCCTTTACATATTTCTTATGCACACTTCTTTCCCTTTACATATTTCTTATGCACACTTCTTTCCCTTTACATATTTCTTATGCACACTTCTTTCCCTTTACATATTTCTTATGCACACTTCTTTCCCTTTACATATTTCTTATGCACACTTCTTTCCCTTTACATATTTCTTATGCACACTTCTTTCCCTTTACATATTTCTTATGCACACTTCTTTCCCTTTACATATTTCTTATGCACACTTCTTTCCCTTTACATATTTCTTATGCACACTTCTTTCCCTTTACATATTTCTTATGCACACTTCTTTCCCTTTACATATTTCTTATGCACACTTCTTTCCCTTTACATATTTCGTATGCACACTTCTTTCCCTTTACATATTTCGTATGCACACTTCTTTCCCTTTACATATTTCTTATGCACACTTCTTTCCCTTTACATATTTCTTATGCACACTTCTTTCCCTTTACATATTTCTTATGCAAACTTTTTTCCCTTTACATATTTCTTATGCACACTTCTTTCCCTTTACATATTTCTTATGCACACTTCTTTCCCTTTACATATTTCTTATGCACACTTCTTTCCCTTTACATATTTCTTATGCACACTTCTTTCCCTTTACATATTTCTTATGCACACTTCTTTCCCTTTACATTTTTCTTATGCACACTTCTTTCCCTTTACATATTTCTTATGCACACTTCTTTCCCTTTACATATTTCTTATGCACACTTCTTTCCCTTTACATATTTAACTCGAGGGCTTGTTCCCACATCATGTGTTTATTTCTTATGCACACTTCTTTCCCTTTACATATTTAACTCGAGGGCTTGTTCCCACATCATGTGTTTATTTCTTATGCACACTTCTTTCCCTTTACATATTTCTTATGCACACTTCTTTCCCTTTACATATTTCTTATGCACACTTCTTTCCCTTTACATATTTCGTATGCACACTTCTTTCCCTTTACATATTTCTTATGCACACTTTATGCACACTTCTTTCCCTTTACATATTTCTTATGCACACTTCTTTCCCTTTACATATTTATTATGCACACTTCTTTCCCTTTACATATTTCGTATGCACACTTCTTTCCCTTTACATATTTCTTATGCACACTTCTTTCCATTTACATATTTCTTATGCACACTTCTTTCCCTTTACATATTTCTTATGCACACTTCTTTCCCTTTACATATTTCTTATGCACACTTCTTTCCCTTTACATATTTCTTATGCACACTTCTTTCCCTTTACATATTTCTTATGCACACTTCTTTCCCTTTACATATTTCTTATGCACACTTCTTTCCCTTTACATTTTTCTTATGCACACTTCTTTCCCTTTACATATTTCTTATGCACACTTCTTTCCCTTTACATATTTCTTATGCACACTTCTTTCCCTTTACATATTTAACTCGAGGGCTTGTTCCCACATCATGTGTTTATTTCTTATGCACACTTCTTTCCCTTTACATATTTAACTCGAGGGCTTGTTCCCACATCATGTGTTTATTTCTTATGCACACTTCTTTCCCTTTACATATTTCTTATGCACACTTCTTTCCCTTTACATATTTCTTATGCACACTTCTTTCCCTTTACATATTTCGTATGCACACTTCTTTCCCTTTACATATTTCTTATGCACACTTTATGCACACTTCTTTCCCTTTACATATTTCTTATGCACACTTCTTTCCCTTTACATATTTATTATGCACACTTCTTTCCCTTTACATATTTCGTATGCACACTTCTTTCCCTTTACATATTTCTTATGCACACTTCTTTCCATTTACATATTTCTTATGCACACTTCTTTCCCTTTACATATTTCTTATGCACACTTCTTTCCCTTTACATATTTCTTATGCACACTTCTTTCCCTTTACATATTTCTTATGCACACTTCTTTCCCTTTACATATTTCTTATGCACACTTCTTTCCCTTTACATATTTCTTATGCACACTTCTTTCCCTTTACATATTTCTTATGCACACTTCTTTCCCTTTACATATTTCTTATGCACACTTCTTTCCCTTTACATATTTCTTATGCACACTTCTTTCCCTTTACATATTTCTTATGCACACTTCTTTCCCTTTACATATTTCTTATGCACACTTCTTTCCCTTTACATATTTCTTATGCACACTTCTTTCCCTTTACATATTTCTTATGCACACTTCTTTCCCTTTACATATTTCTTATGCACACTTCTTTCCCTTTACATATTTCTTATGCACACTTCTTTCCCTTTACATATTTCTTATGCACACTTCTTTCCCTTTACATATTTCTTATGCACACTTCTTTCCCTTTACATATTTCGTATGCACACTTCTTTCCCTTTACATATTTCGTATGCACACTTCTTTCCCTTTACATATTTCTTATGCACACTTCTTTCCCTTTACATATTTCTTATGCACACTTCTTTCCCTTTACATATTTCTTATGCAAACTTTTTTCCCTTTACATATTTCTTATGCACACTTCTTTCCCTTTACATATTTCTTATGCACACTTCTTTCCCTTTACATATTTCTTATGCACACTTCTTTCCCTTTACATATTTCTTATGCACACTTCTTTCCCTTTACATATTTCTTATGCACACTTCTTTCCCTTTACATTTTTCTTATGCACACTTCTTTCCCTTTACATATTTCTTATGCACACTTCTTTCCCTTTACATATTTCTTATGCACACTTCTTTCCCTTTACATATTTAACTCGAGGGCTTGTTCCCACATCATGTGTTTATTTCTTATGCACACTTCTTTCCCTTTACATATTTAACTCGAGGGCTTGTTCCCACATCATGTGTTTATTTCTTATGCACACTTCTTTCCCTTTACATATTTCTTATGCACACTTCTTTCCCTTTACATATTTCTTATGCACACTTCTTTCCCTTTACATATTTCGTATGCACACTTCTTTCCCTTTACATATTTCTTATGCACACTTTATGCACACTTCTTTCCCTTTACATATTTCTTATGCACACTTCTTTCCCTTTACATATTTATTATGCACACTTCTTTCCCTTTACATATTTCGTATGCACACTTCTTTCCCTTTACATATTTCTTATGCACACTTCTTTCCATTTACATATTTCTTATGCACACTTCTTTCCCTTTACATATTTCTTATGCACACTTCTTTCCCTTTACATATTTCTTATGCACACTTCTTTCCCTTTACATATTTCTTATGCACACTTCTTTCCCTTTACATATTTCTTATGCACACTTCTTTCCCTTTACATATTTCTTATGCACACTTCTTTCCCTTTACATATTTCTTATGCACACTTCTTTCCCTTTACATATTTCTTATGCACACTTCTTTCTCTTTACATATTTCTTATGCACACTTCTTTCCCTTTACATATTTCTTATGCACACTTCTTTCCCTTTACATATTTCTTATGCACACTTCTTTCCCTTTACATATTTATTATGCACACTTCTTTCCCTTTACATATTTCTTATGCACACTTCTTTCCCTTTACATATTTCTTATGCACACTTCTTTCCCTTTACATATTTCTTATGCACACTTCTTTCCCTTTACATATTTCTTATGCACACTTCTTTCCCTTTACATATTTCTTATGCACACTTCTTTCCCTTTACATATTTCTTATGCACACTTCTTTCCCTTTACATATTTCTTATGCACACTTCTTTCCCTTTACATATTTCTTATGCACACTTCTTTCCCTTTACATATTTCTTATGCACACTTCTTTCCCTTTACATATTTCTTATGCACACTTCTTTCCCTTTACATATTTCTTATGCACACTTCTTTCCCTTTACATATTTCTTATGCACACTTCTTTCCCTTTACATATTTAACTCGAGGGCTTGTTCCCACATCATGTGTTTATTTCTTATGCACACTTCTTTCCCTTTACATATTTCTTATGCACACTTCTTTCCCTTTACATATTTCTTATGCACACTTCTTTCCCTTTACATATTTCTTATGCACACTTCTTTCCCTTTACATATTTCTTATGCACACTTCTTTCCCTTTACATATTTCTTATGCACACTTCTTTCCCTTTACATATTTCTTATGCACACTTCTTTCCTTTACATATTTCGTATGCACACTTCTTTCCCTTTACATATTTCTTATGCACACTTCTTTCCCTTTACATATTTCTTATGCACACTTCTTTCCCTTTACATATTTCTTATGCACACTTCTTTCCCTTTACATATTTCTTATGCACACTTCTTTCCCTTTACATATTTCTTATGCACACTTCTTTCCCTTTACATATTTCTTATGCACACTTCTTTCCCTTTACATATTTCTTATGCACACTTCTTTCCCTTTACATATTTCTTATGCACACTTCTTTCCCTTTACATATTTCTTATGCACACTTCTTTCTCTTTACATATTTCTTATGCACACTTCTTTCCCTTTACATATTTCTTATGCACACTTCTTTCCCTTTACATATTTCTTATGCACACTTCTTTCCCTTTACATATTTCTTATGCACACTTCTTTCCCTTTACATATTTCTTATGCACACTTCTTTCCCTTTACATATTTCTTATGCACACTTCTTTCCCTTTACATATTTCTTATGCACACTTCTTTCCCTTTACATATTTCTTATGCACACTTCTTTCCCTTTACATATTTCTTATGCACACTTCTTTCCCTTTACATATTTCTTATGCACACTTCTTTCCCTTTACATATTTAACTCGAGGGCTTGTTCCCACATCATGTGTTTATTTCTTATGCACACTTCTTTCCCTTTACATATTTAACTCGAGGGCTTGTTCCCACATCATGTGTTTATTTCTTATGCACACTTCTTTCCCTTTACATATTTCTTATGCACACTTCTTTCCCTTTACATATTTCTTATGCACACTTCTTTCCCTTTACATATTTCTTATGCACACTTCTTTCCCTTTACATATTTCTTATGCACACTTCTTTCCCTTTACATATTTATTATGCACACTTCTTTCCCTTTACATATTTCTTATGCACACTTCTTTCCCTTTACATATTTCTTATGCACACTTCTTTCCCTTTACATATTTCTTATGCACACTTCTTTCCCTTTACATATTTCTTATGCACACTTCTTTCCCTTTACATATTTCTTATGCACACTTCTTTCCCTTTACATATTTCTTATGCACACTTCTTTCCCTTTACATATTTCTTATGCACACTTCTTTCCCTTTACATATTTCTTATGCACACTTCTTTCCCTTTACATATTTAACTCGAGGGCTTGTTCCCACATCATGTGTTTATTTCTTATGCACACTTCTTTCCCTTTACATATTTCTTATGCACACTTCTTTCCCTTTACATATTTCTTATGCACACTTCTTTCCCTTTACATATTTCTTATGCACACTTCTTTCCCTTTACATTTTTCTTATGCACACTTCTTTCCCTTTACATATTTCTTATGCACACTTCTTTCCCTTTACATATTTCTTATGCACACTTCTTTCCCTTTACATATTTCTTATGCACACTTCTTTCCCTTTACATATTTCTTATGCACACTTCTTTCCCTTTACATATTTCTTATGCACACTTCTTTCCCTTTACATATTTCTTATGCACACTTCTTTCCCTTTACATATTTCTTATGCACACTTCTTTCCCTTTACATATTTCTTATGCACACTTCTTTCCCTTTACATATTTCTTATGCACACTTCTTTCCCTTTACATATTTCTTATGCACACTTCTTTCCCTTTACATTTTTCTTATGCACACTTCTTTCCCTTTACATATTTCTTATGCACACTTCTTTCCCTTTACATATTTCTTATGCACACTTCTTTCCCTTTACATATTTCTTATGCACACTTCTTTCCCTTTACATATTTCTTATGCACACTTCTTTCCCTTTACATATTTCTTATGCACACTTCTTTCCCTTTACATATTTCTTATGCACACTTCTTTCCCTTTACATATTTCTTATGCACACTTCTTTCCCTTTACATATTTCGTATGCACACTTCTTTCCCTTTACATATTTCTTATGCACACTTCTTTCCCTTTACATATTTCTTATGCACACTTCTTTCCCTTTACATATTTCGTATGCACACTTCTTTCCCTTTACATATTTATTATGCACACTTCTTTCCCTTTACATATTTATTATGCACACTTCTTTCCCTTTACATATTTCTTATGCACACTTCTTTCCCTTTACATATTTCTTATGCACACTTCTTTTCCTTTACATATTTCTTATGCACACTTCTTTCTCTTTACATATTTCTTATGCACACTTCTTTCCCTTTACATATTTCTTATGCACACTTCTTTCCCTTTACATATTTCTTATGCACACTTCTTTCCCTTTACATATTTCTTATGCACACTTCTTTCCCTTTACATATTTCTTATGCACACTTCTTTCCCTTTACATATTTCTTATGCACACTTCTTTCCCTTTACATATTTCTTATGCACACTTCTTTCCCTTTACATATTTCTTATGCACACTTCTTTCCCTTTACACATTTCTTATGCACACTTCTTTCCCTTTACATATTTCTTATGCACACTTCTTTCCCTTTACATATTTCTTATGCACACTTCTTTCCCTTTACATATTTCTTATGCACACTTCTTTCCCTTTACATATTTCTTATGCACACTTCTTTCCCTTTACATATTTCTTATGCACACTTCTTTCCCTTTACATATTTTTTATGCACACTTCTTTCCCTTTACATATTTCTTATGCACACTTCTTTCCCTTTACATATTTCTTATGCACACTTCTTTCCCTTTACATATTTCTTATGCACACTTCTTTCCCTTTACATATTTAACTCGAGGGCTTGTTCCCACATCATGTGTTTATTTCTTATGCACACTTCTTTCCCTTTACATATTTAACTCGAGGGCTTGTTCCCACATCATGTGTTTATTTCTTATGCACACTTCTTTCCCTTTACATATTTCTTATGCACACTTCTTTCCCTTTACATATTTCTTATGCACACTTCTTTCCCTTTACATATTTCTTATGCACACTTCTTTCCCTTTACATATTTCTTATGCACACTTCTTTCCCTTTACATATTTCTTATGCACACTTCTTTCCCTTTACATATTTCTTATGCACACTTCTTTCCCTTTACATATTTCTTATGCACACTTCTTTCCCTTTACATATTTCTTATGCACACTTCTTTCCCTTTACATATTTCTTATGCACACTTCTTTCCCTTTACATATTTCTTATGCACACTTCTTTCCCTTTACATATTTCTTATGCACACTTCTTTCCCTTTACATATTTCTTATGCACACTTCTTTCCCTTTACATATTTCTTATGCACACTTCTTTCCCTTTACATATTTCTTATGCACACTTCTTTCCCTTTACATATTTCTTATGCACACTTCTTTCTCTTTACATATTTCTTATGCACACTTCTTTCCCTTTACATATTTCTTATGCACACTTCTTTCCCTTTACATATTTCTTATGCACACTTCTTTCCCTTTACATATTTCTTATGCACACTTCTTTCCCTTTACATATTTCTTATGCACACTTCTTTCCCTTTACATATTTCTTATGCACACTTCTTTCCCTTTACATATTTCTTATGCACACTTCTTTCCCTTTACATATTTCTTATGCACACTTCTTTCCCTTTACATATTTCTTATGCACACTTCTTTCCCTTTACATATTTCTTATGCACACTTCTTTCCCTTTACATATTTCTTATGCACACTTCTTTCCCTTTACATATTTCTTATGCACACTTCTTTCCCTTTACATATTTCTTATGCACACTTCTTTCCCTTTACATATTTCTTATGCACACTTCTTTCCCTTTACATATTTCTTATGCACACTTCTTTCCCTTTACATATTTCTTATGCACACTTCTTTCCCTTTACATATTTCTTATGCACACTTCTTTCCTTTTACATATTTCTTATGCACACTTCTTTCCCTTTACATATTTCTTATGCACACTTCTTTCCCTTTACATATTTCTTATGCACACTTCTTTCCCTTTACATATTTCTTATGCACACTTCTTTCCCTTTACATATTTCTTATGCACACTTCTTTCCCTTTACATATTTCTTATGCACACTTCTTTCCCTTTACATATTTCTTATGCACACTTCTTTCCCTTTACATATTTCTTATGCACACTTCTTTCCCTTTACATATTTCTTATGCACACTTCTTTCCCTTTACATATTTCTTATGCACACTTCTTTCCCTTTACATATTTCTTATGCACACTTCTTTCCCTTTATTATTTCTTATGCTCACTTCTTTCCCTTTACATATTTCTTATGCACACTTCTTTTCCCTTTACATATTTCTTATGCACACTTCTTTCCCTTTACATATTTCTTATGCACACTTCTTTCCCTTTACATATTTCTTATGCACACTTCTTTCCCTTTACATATTTCTTATGCACACTTCTTTCCCTTTACATATTTCTTATGCACACTTCTTTCCCTTTACATATTTCTTATGCACACTTCTTTCCCTTTACATATTTCTTATGCACACTTCTTTCCCTTTACATATTTCTTATGCACACTTCTTTCCCTTTACATATTTCTTATGCACACTTCTTTCCCTTTACATATTTTTTATGCACACTTCTTTCCCTTTACATATTTCTTATGCACACTTCTTTCCCTTTACATATTTCTTATGCACACTTCTTTCCCTTTACATATTTAACTCGAGGGCTTGTTCCCACATCATGTGTTTATTTCTTATGCACACTTCTTTCCCTTTACATATTTAACTCGAGGGCTTGTTCCCACATCATGTGTTTATTTCTTATGCACACTTCTTTCCCTTTACATATTTCTTATGCACACTTCTTTCCCTTTACATATTTCTTATGCACACTTCTTTCCCTTTACATATTTCTTATGCACACTTCTTTCCCTTTACATATTTCTTATGCACACTTCTTTCCCTTTACATATTTCTTATGCACACTTCTTTCCCTTTACATATTTCTTATGCACACTTCTTTCCCTTTACATATTTCTTATGCACACTTCTTTCCCTTTACATAGTTCTTATGCACACTTCTTTCCCTTTACATATTTCTTATGCACACTTCTTTCCCTTTACATATTTCTTATGCACACTTCTTTCCCTTTACATATTTCTTATGCACACTTCTTTCCCTTTACATATTTCTTATGCACACTTCTTTCCCTTTACATATTTCTTATGCACACTTCTTTCCCTTTACATATTTCTTATGCACACTTCTTTCCCTTTACATATTTCTTATGCACACTTCTTTCCCTTTACATATTTCTTATGCACACTTCTTTCCCTTTACATATTTCTTATGCACACTTCTTTCCCTTTACATATTTCTTATGCACACTTCTTTCCCTTTACATATTTCTTATGCACACTTCTTTCCCTTTACATATTTCTTATGCACACTTCTTTCCCTTTACATATTTCTTATGCACACTTCTTTCCCTTTACATATTTCTTATGCACACTTCTTTCCCTTTACATATTTCTTATGCACACTTCTTTCTCTTTACATATTTCTTATGCACACTTCTTTCCCTTTACATATTTCTTATGCACACTTCTTTCCCTTTACATATTTCTTATGCACACTTCTTTCCCTTTACATATTTCTTATGCACACTTCTTTCCCTTTACATATTTCTTATGCACACTTCTTTCCCTTTACATATTTCTTATGCACACTTCTTTCCCTTTACATATTTCTTATGCACACTTCTTTCCCTTTACATATTTCTTATGCACACTTCTTTCCCTTTACATATTTCTTATGCACACTTCTTTCCCTTTACATATTTCTTATGCACACTTCTTTCCCTTTACATATTTCTTATGCACACTTCTTTCCCTTTACATATTTCTTATGCACACTTCTTTCCCTTTACATATTTCTTATGCACACTTCTTTCCCTTTACATATTTCTTATGCACACTTCTTTCCCTTTACATATTTCTTATGCACACTTCTTTCCCTTTACATATTTCTTATGCACACTTCTTTCCCTTTACATATTTCTTATGCACACTTCTTTCCTTTTACATATTTCTTATGCACACTTCTTTCCCTTTACATATTTCTTATGCACACTTCTTTCCCTTTACATATTTCTTATGCACACTTCTTTCCCTTTACATATTTCTTATGCACACTTCTTTCCCTTTACATATTTCTTATGCACACTTCTTTCCCTTTACATATTTCTTATGCACACTTCTTTCCCTTTACATATTTCTTATGCACACTTCTTTCCCTTTACATATTTCTTATGCACACTTCTTTCCCTTTACATATTTCTTATGCACACTTCTTTCCCTTTACATATTTCTTATGCACACTTCTTTCCCTTTACATATTTCTTATGCACACTTCTTTCCCTTTATTATTTCTTATGCTCACTTCTTTCCCTTTACATATTTCTTATGCACACTTCTTTTCCCTTTACATATTTCTTATGCACACTTCTTTCCCTTTACATATTTCTTATGCACACTTCTTTCCCTTTACATATTTCTTATGCACACTTCTTTCCCTTTACATATTTCTTATGCACACTTCTTTCCCTTTACATATTTCTTATGCACACTTCTTTCCCTTTACATATTTCTTATGCACACTTCTTTCCCTTTACATATTTCTTATGCACACTTCTTTCCCTTTACATATTTCTTATGCACACTTCTTTCCCTTTACATATTTCTTATGCACACTTCTTTCCCTTTACATATTTCTTATGCACACTTCTTTCCCTTTACATATTTCTTATGCACACTTCTTTCCCTTTACATATTTCTTATGCACACTTCTTTCCCTTTACATATTTAACTCGAGGGCTTGTTCCCACATCATGTGTTTATTTCTTATGCACACTTCTTTCCCTTTACATATTTAACTCGAGGGCTTGTTCCCACATCATGTGTTTATTTCTTATGC
Source organism: Crossaster papposus (assembly GCA_037893245.1). Taxonomy (NCBI): domain Eukaryota; kingdom Metazoa; phylum Echinodermata; class Asteroidea; order Velatida; family Solasteridae; genus Crossaster; species Crossaster papposus. The sequence continues at coordinate 22,960 of JBAIAA010001196.1, read as the reverse complement.
ACACTTCTTTCCCTTTACATATTTCTTATGCACACTTCTTTCCCTTTACATATTTCTTATGCACACTTCTTTCCCTTTACATATTTCTTATGCACACTTCTTTCCCTTTACATATTTCTTATGCACACTTCTTTCCCTTTACATATTTCTTATGCACACTTCTTTCCCTTTACATATTTCTTATGCACACTTCTTTCCCTTTACATATTTCTTATGCACACTTCTTTCCCTTTACATAGTTCTTATGCACACTTCTTTCCCTTTACATATTTCTTATGCACACTTCTTTCCCTTTACATATTTCTTATGCACACTTCTTTCCCTTTACATATTTCTTATGCACACTTCTTTCCCTTTACATATTTCTTATGCACACTTCTTTCCCTTTACATATTTCTTATGCACACTTCTTTCCCTTTACATATTTCTTATGCACACTTCTTTCCCTTTACATATTTCTTATGCACACTTCTTTCCCTTTACATATTTCTTATGCACACTTCTTTCTCTTTACATATTTCTTATGCACACTTCTTTCCCTTTACATATTTCTTATGCACACTTCTTTCCCTTTACATATTTCTTATGCACACTTCTTTCCCTTTACATATTTCTTATGCACACTTCTTTCCCTTTACATATTTCTTATGCACACTTCTTTCCCTTTACATATTTCTTATGCACACTTCTTTCCCTTTACATATTTCTTATGCACACTTCTTTCCCTTTACATATTTCTTATGCACACTTCTTTCCCTTTACATATTTCTTATGCACACTTCTTTCCCTTTACATATTTCTTATGCACACTTCTTTCCCTTTACATATTTCTTATGCACACCTCTTTCCCTTTACATATTTCTTATGCACACTTCTTTCCCTTTACATATTTCGTATGCACACCTTTTTCCCTTTACATATTTCTTATGCACACTTCTTTCCCTTTACATATTTCTTATGCACACTTCTTTCCCTTTACATATTTCTTATGCACACTTCTTTCCCTTTACATATTTCTTATGCACACTTCTTTCCCTTTACATATTTCTTATGCACACTTCTTTCCCTTTACATATTTCTTATGCACACTTCTTTCCCTTTACATATTTCTTATGCACACTTCTTTCCCTTTACATATTTCTTATGCACACTTCTTTCCCTTTACATATTTCTTATGCACACTTCTTTCCCTTTACATATTTCTTATGCACACTTCTTTCCCTTTACATATTTCTTATGCACACTTCTTTCCCTTTACATATTTCTTATGCACACTTCTTTCCCTTTACATATTTCTTATGCACACTTCTTTCCCTTTACATATTTCTTATGCACACTTCTTTCCCTTTACATATTTAACTCGAGAGCTTGTTCCCACATCATGTGTTTATTTCTTATGCACACTTCTTTCCCTTTACATATTTCTTATGCACACTTCTTTCCCTTTACATATTTCTTATGCACACTTCTTTCCCTTTACATATTTCTTATGCACACTTCTTTCCCTTTACATATTTCCTATGCACACTTCTTTCCCTTTACATATTTCTTATGCACACTTCTTTCCCTTTACATATTTCTTATGCACACTTCTTTCCCTTTACATATTTCTTATGCACACTTCTTTCCCTTTACATATTTCTTATGCACACTTCTTTCCCTTTACATATTTCTTATGCACACTTCTTTCCCTTTACATATTTCTTATGCACACTTCTTTCCCTTTACATATTTCTTATGCACACTTCTTTCCCTTTACATATTTATTATGCACACTTCTTTCCCTTTACATATTTCTTATGCACACTTCTTTCCCTTTACATTTTTCTTATGCACACTTCTTTCCCTTTACATATTTCTTATGCACACTTCTTTCCCTTTACATATTTCTTATGCACACTTCTTTCCCTTTACATATTTCTTATGCACACTTCTTTCCCTTTACATATTTCTTATGCACACTTCTGTCCCTTTATTATTTCTTATGCTCACTTCTTTCCCTTTACATATTTCTTATGCACACTTCTTTTCCCTTTACATATTTCTTATGCACACTTCTTTCCCTTTACATATTTCTTATGCACACTTCTTTCCCTTTACATATTTCTTATGCACACTTCTTTCCCTTTACATATTTCTTATGCACACTTCTTTCCCTTTACATATTTCTTATGCACACTTCTTTCCCTTTACATATTTCTCATGCACACTTCTTTCCCTTTACATATTTAACTCGAGGGCTTGTTCCCACATCATGTGTTTATTTCTTATGCACACTTCTTTCCCTTTACATATTTCTTATGCACACTTCTTTCCCTTTACATATTTCTTATGCACACTTCTTTCCCTTTACATATTTTGTATGCACACTTCTTTCCCTTTACATATTTCTTATGCACACTTCTTTCCCTTTACATATTTATTATGCACACTTCTTTCCCTTTACATATTTCTTATGTACACTTCTTTCCCTTTACATATTTCTTATGCACACTTCTTTCCCTTTACATATTTCTTATGCACACTTCTTTCCCTTTACATATTTCTTATGCACACTTCTTTCCCTTTACATATTTAACTCGAGGGCTTGTTCCCACATCATGTGTTTATTTATTATGCACACTTCTTTCCCTTTACATATTTCTTATGCACACTTCTTTCCCTTTACATATTTCTTATGCACACTTCTTTCCCTTTACATATTTCTTATGCACACTTCTTTCCCTTTACATATTTCTTATGCACACTTCTTTCCCTTTACATATTTCTTATGCACACTTCTTTCCCTTTACATATTTCTTATGCACACTTCTTTCCCTTTACATATTTCTTATGCACACTTCTTTCCCTTTACATATTTCTTATGCACACTTCTTTCCCTTTACATATTTCTTATGCACACTTCTTTCCCTTTACATATTTCTTATGCACACTTCTTTCCCTTTACATATTTCTTATGCACACTTCTTTCCCTTTACATATTTCTTATGCACACTTCTTTCCCTTTACATATTTCTTATGCACACTTCTTTCCCTTTACATATTTCTTATGCACACTTCTTTCCCTTTACATATTTCTTATGCACACTTCTTTCCCTTTACATATTTCTTATGCACACTTCTTTCCCTTTACATATTTAACTCGAGAGCTTGTTCCCACATCATGTGTTTATTTCTTATGCACACTTCTTTCCCTTTACATATTTCTTATGCACACTTCTTTCCCTTTACATATTTCTTATGCACACTTCTTTCCCTTTACATATTTCTTATGCACACTTCTTTCCCTTTACATATTTCCTATGCACACTTCTTTCCCTTTACATATTTCTTATGCACACTTCTTTCCCTTTACATATTTCTTATGCACACTTCTTTCCCTTTACATATTTCTTATGCACACTTCTTTCCCTTTACATATTTCTTATGCACACTTCTTTCCCTTTACATATTTCTTATGCACACTTCTTTCCCTTTACATATTTCTTATGCACACTTCTTTCCCTTTACATATTTCTTATGCACACTTCTTTCCCTTTACATATTTATTATGCACACTTCTTTCCCTTTACATATTTCTTATGCACACTTCTTTCCCTTTACATTTTTCTTATGCACACTTCTTTCCCTTTACATATTTCTTATGCACACTTCTTTCCCTTTACATATTTCTTATGCACACTTCTTTCCCTTTACATATTTCTTATGCACACTTCTTTCCCTTTACATATTTCTTATGCACACTTCTTTCCCTTTATTATTTCTTATGCTCACTTCTTTCCCTTTACATATTTCTTATGCACACTTCTTTTCCCTTTACATATTTCTTATGCACACTTCTTTCCCTTTACATATTTCTTATGCACACTTCTTTCCCTTTACATATTTCTTATGCACACTTCTTTCCCTTTACATATTTCTTATGCACACTTCTTTCCCTTTACATATTTATTATGCACACTTCTTTCCCTTTACATATTTCTCATGCACACTTCTTTCCCTTTACATATTTAACTCGAGGGCTTGTTCCCACATCATGTGTTTATTTCTTATGCACACTTCTTTCCCTTTACATATTTCTTATGCACACTTCTTTCCCTTTACATATTTCTTATGCACACTTCTTTCCCTTTACATATTTTGTATGCACACTTCTTTCCCTTTACATATTTCTTATGCACACTTCTTTCCCTTTACATATTTATTATGCACACTTCTTTCCCTTTACATATTTCTTATGTACACTTCTTTCCCTTTACATATTTCTTATGCACACTTCTTTCCCTTTACATATTTCTTATGCACACTTCTTTCCCTTTACATATTTCTTATGCACACTTCTTTCCCTTTACATATTTAACTCGAGGGCTTGTTCCCACATCATGTGTTTATTTATTATGCACACTTCTTTCCCTTTACATATTTCTTATGCACACTTCTTTCCCTTTACATATTTCTTATGCACACTTCTTTCCCTTTACATATTTCTTATGCACACTTCTTTCCCTTTACATATTTCTTATGCACACTTCTTTCCCTTTACATATTTCTTATGCACACTTCTTTCCCTTTACATATTTCTTATGCACACTTCTTTCCCTTTACATATTTCTTATGCACACTTCTTTCCCTTTACATATTTCTTATGCACACTTCTTTCCCTTTACATATTTCTTATGCACACTTCTTTCCCTTTACATATTTCTTATGCACACTTCTTTCCCTTTACATATTTCTTATGCACACTTCTTTCCCTTTACATATTTCTTATGCACACTTCTTTCCCTTTACATATTTCTTATGCACACTTCTTTCCCTTTACATATTTCTTATGCACACTTCTTTCCCTTTACATATTTCTTATGCACACTTCTTTCCCTTTACATATTTCTTATGCACACTTCTTTCCCTTTACATATTTCTTATGCACACTTCTTTCCCTTTACATATTTCTTATGCACACTTCTTTCCCTTTACATATTTCTTATGCACACTTCTTTCCCTTTACATATTTCTTATGCACACTTCCTTCCCTTTACATATTTCTTATGCACACTTCTTTCCCTTTACATATTTAACTCGAGGGCTTGTTCCCACATCATGTGTTTATTTCTTATGCACACTTCTTTCCCTTTACATATTTAACTCGAGGGCTTGTTCCCACATCATGTGTTTATTTCTTATGCACACTTCTTTCCCTTTACATATTTCTTATGCACACTTCTTTCCATTTACATATTTCTTATGCACACTTCTTTCCCTTTACATATTTCTTATGCACACTTCTTTCCCTTTACATATTTCTTATGCACACTTCTTTCCCTTTACATATTTCTTATGCACACTTCTTTCCCTTTACATATTTCTTATGCACACTTCTTTCCCTTTACATATTTCTTATGCACACTTCTTTCCCTTTACATATTTATTATGCACACTTCTTTCCCTTTACATATTTCTTATGCACACTTCTTTCCCTTTACATATTTCTTATGCACACTTCTTTCCCTTTACATATTTCGTATGCACACTTCTTTCCCTTTACATATTTCTTATGCACACTTCTTTCCCTTTACATATTTCTTATGCACACTTCTTTCCCTTTACATATTTCTTATGCACACTTCTTTCCCTTTACATATTTCTTATGCACACTTCTTTCCCTTTACATATTTCTTATGCACACTTCTTTCCCTTTACATATTTCTTATGCACACTTCTTTCCCTTTACATATTTCTTATGCACACTTCTTTCCCTTTACATATTTCGTATGCACACTTCTTTCCCTTTACATATTTCTTATGCACACTTCTTTCCCTTTACATATTTCTTATGCACACTTCTTTCCCTTGACATATTTCTTATGCACACTTCTTTCCCTTTACATATTTCTTATGCACACTTCTTTCCCTTTACATATTTCTTATGCACACTTCTTTCCCTTTACATATTTCTTATGCACACTTCTTTCCCTTTACATATTTCGTATGCACACTTCTTTCCCTTTACATATTTCTTATGCACACTTCTTTCCCTTTACATATTTCTTATGCACACTTCTTTCCCTTTACATATTTCTTATGCACACTTCTTTCCCTTTACATATTTCTTATGCACACTTCTTTCCCTTTACATATTTCTTATGCACACTTCTTTCCCTTTACATATTTCTTATGCACACTTCTTTCCCTTTACATATTTCTTATGCACACTTCTTTCCCTTTACATATTTCTTATGCACACTTCTTTCCCTTTACATATTTCGTATGCACACTTCTTTCCCTTTACATATTTCTTATGCACACTTCTTTCCCTTTACATATTTCTTATGCACACTTCTTTCCCTTTACATATTTCTTATGCACACTTCTTTCCCTTTACATATTTCTTATGCACACTTCTTTCCCTTTACATATTTCTTATGCACACTTCTTTCCCTTTACATATTTCTTATGCACACTTCTTTCCCTTTACATATTTCTTATGCACACTTCTTTCCCTTTACATATTTCTTATGCACACTTCTTTCCCTTTACATATTTCTTATGCACACTTCTTTCCCTTTACATATTTCTTATGCACACTTCTTTCCCTTTACATATTTCTTATGCACACTTCTTTCCCTTTACATATTTAACTCGAGAGCTTGTTCCCACATCATGTGTTTATTTCTTATGCACACTTCTTTCCCTTTACATATTTCTTATGCACACTTCTTTCCCTTTACATATTTCTTATGCACACTTCTTTCCCTTTACATATTTCTTATGCACACTTCTTTCCCTTTACATATTTCCTATGCACACTTCTTTCCCTTTACATATTTCTTATGCACACTTCTTTCCCTTTACATATTTCTTATGCACACTTCTTTCCCTTTACATATTTCTTATGCACACTTCTTTCCCTTTACATATTTCTTATGCACACTTCTTTCCCTTTACATATTTCTTATGCACACTTCTTTCCCTTTACATATTTCTTATGCACACTTCTTTCCCTTTACATATTTCTTATGCACACTTCTTTCCCTTTACATATTTATTATGCACACTTCTTTCCCTTTACATATTTCTTATGCACACTTCTTTCCCTTTACATTTTTCTTATGCACACTTCTTTCCCTTTACATATTTCTTATGCACACTTCTTTCCCTTTACATATTTCTTATGCACACTTCTTTCCCTTTACATATTTCTTATGCACACTTCTTTCCCTTTACATATTTCTTATGCACACTTCTTTCCCTTTATTATTTCTTATGCTCACTTCTTTCCCTTTACATATTTCTTATTCACACTTCTTTTCCCTTTACATATTTCTTATGCACACTTCTTTCCCTTTACATATTTCTTATGCACACTTCTTTCCCTTTACATATTTCTTATGCACACTTCTTTCCCTTTACATATTTCTTATGCACACTTCTTTCCCTTTACATATTTCTTATGCACACTTCTTTCCCTTTACATATTTCTCATGCACACTTCTTTCCCTTTACATATTTAACTCGAGGGCTTGTTCCCACATCATGTGTTTATTTCTTATGCACACTTCTTTCCCTTTACATATTTCTTATGCACACTTCTTTCCCTTTACATATTTCTTATGCACACTTCTTTCCCTTTACATATTTTGTATGCACACTTCTTTCCCTTTACATATTTCTTATGCACACTTCTTTCCCTTTACATATTTATTATGCACACTTCTTTCCCTTTACATATTTCTTATGTACACTTCTTTCCCTTTACATATTTCTTATGCACACTTCTTTCCCTTTACATATTTCTTATGCACACTTCTTTCCCTTTACATATTTCTTATGCACACTTCTTTCCCTTTACATATTTAACTCGAGGGCTTGTTCCCACATCATGTGTTTATTTATTATGCACACTTCTTTCCCTTTACATATTTCTTATGCACACTTCTTTCCCTTTACATATTTCTTATGCACACTTCTTTCCCTTTACATATTTCTTATGCACACTTCTTTCCCTTTACATATTTCTTATGCACACTTCTTTCCCTTTACATATTTCTTATGCACACTTCTTTCCCTTTACATATTTCTTATGCACACTTCTTTCCCTTTACATATTTCTTATGCACACTTCTTTCCCTTTACATATTTCTTATGCACACTTCTTTCCCTTTACATATTTCTTATGCACACTTCTTTCCCTTTACATATTTCTTATGCACACTTCTTTCCCTTTACATATTTCTTATGCACACTTCTTTCCCTTTACATATTTCTTATGCACACTTCTTTCCCTTTACATATTTCTTATGCACACTTCTTTCCCTTTACATATTTCTTATGCACACTTCTTTCCCTTTACATATTTCTTATGCACACTTCTTTCCCTTTACATATTTCTTATGCACACTTCTTTCCCTTTACATATTTCTTATGCACACTTCTTTCCCTTTACATATTTCTTATGCACACTTCTTTCCCTTTACATATTTCTTATGCACACTTCTTTCCCTTTACATATTTCTTATGCACACTTCTTTCCCTTTACATATTTCTTATGCACACTTCCTTCCCTTTACATATTTCTTATGCACACTTCTTTCCCTTTACATATTTAACTCGAGGGCTTGTTCCCACATCATGTGTTTATTTCTTATGCACACTTCTTTCCCTTTACATATTTAACTCGAGGGCTTGTTCCCACATCATGTGTTTATTTCTTATGCACACTTCTTTCCCTTTACATATTTCTTATGCACACTTCTTTCCATTTACATATTTCTTATGCACACTTCTTTCCCTTTACATATTTCTTATGCACACTTCTTTCCCTTTACATATTTCTTATGCACACTTCTTTCCCTTTACATATTTCTTATGCACACTTCTTTCCCTTTACATATTTCTTATGCACACTTCTTTCCCTTTACATATTTCTTATGCACACTTCTTTCCCTTTACATATTTATTATGCACACTTCTTTCCCTTTACATATTTCTTATGCACACTTCTTTCCCTTTACATATTTCTTATGCACACTTCTTTCCCTTTACATATTTCGTATGCACACTTCTTTCCCTTTACATATTTCTTATGCACACTTCTTTCCCTTTACATATTTCTTATGCACACTTCTTTCCCTTTACATATTTCTTATGCACACTTCTTTCCCTTTACATATTTCTTATGCACACTTCTTTCCCTTTACATATTTCTTATGCACACTTCTTTCCCTTTACATATTTCTTATGCACACTTCTTTCCCTTTACATATTTCTTATGCACACTTCTTTCCCTTTACATATTTCGTATGCACACTTCTTTCCCTTTACATATTTCTTATGCACACTTCTTTCCCTTTACATATTTCTTATGCACACTTCTTTCCCTTGACATATTTCTTATGCACACTTCTTTCCCTTTACATATTTCTTATGCACACTTCTTTCCCTTTACATATTTCTTATGCACACTTCTTTCCATTTACATATTTCTTATGCACACTTCTTTCCCTTTACATATTTCGTATGCACACTTCTTTCCCTTTACATATTTCTTATGCACACTTCTTTCCCTTTACATATTTCTTATGCACACTTCTTTCCCTTTACATATTTCTTATGCACACTTCTTTCCCTTTACATATTTCTTATGCACACTTCTTTCCCTTTACATATTTCTTATGCACACTTCTTTCCCTTTACATATTTCTTATGCACACTTCTTTCCCTTTACATATTTCTTATGCACACTTCTTTCCCTTTACATATTTCTTATGCACACTTCTTTCCCTTTACATATTTCGTATGCACACTTCTTTCCCTTTACATATTTCTTATGCACACTTCTTTCCCTTTACATATTTCTTATGCACACTTCTTTCCCTTTACATATTTCTTATGCACACTTCTTTCCCTTTACATATTTCTTATGCACACTTCTTTCCCTTTACATATTTCTTATGCACACTTCTTTCCCTTTACATATTTCTTATGCAAACTTCTTTCCCTTTACATATTTCTTATGCACACTTCTTTCCCTTTACATATTTCTTATGCACACTTCTTTCCCTTTACATATTTCTTATGCACACTTCTTTCCCTTTACATATTTCTTATGCACACTTCTTTCCCTTTACATATTTCTTATGCACACTTCTTTCCCTTTACATATTTCTTATGCACACTTCTTTCCCTTTACATATTTCTTATGCACACTTCTTTCCCTTTACATATTTCTTATGCACACTTCTTTCCCTTTACATATTTAACTCGAGGGCTTGTTCCCACATCATGTGTTTATTTCTTATGCACACTTCTTTCCCTTTACATATTTAACTCGAGGGCTTGTTCCCACATCATGTGTTTATTTCTTATGCACACTTCTTTCCCTTTACATATTTCTTATGCACACTTCTTTCCCTTTACATATTTCTTATGCACACTTCTTTCCCTTTACATATTTCTTATGCACACTTCTTTCCCTTTACATATTTCTTATGCACACTTCTTTCCCTTTACATATTTCTTATGCACACTTCTTTCCCTTTACATATTTCTTATGCACACTTCTTTCCCTTTACATATTTCTTATGCACACTTCTTTCCCTTTACATATTTCTTATGCACACTTCTTTCCCTTTACATATTTCTTATGCACACTTCTTTCCCTTTACATATTTCTTATGCACACTTCTTTCCCTTTACATATTTCTTATGCACACTTCTTTCCCTTTACATATTTCTTATGCACACTTCTTTCCCTTTACATATTTCTTATGCACACTTCTTTCCCTTTACATATTTCTTATGCACACTTCTTTCCCTTTACATATTTCTTATGCACACTTCTTTCCCTTTACATATTTCTTATGCACACTTCTTTCCCTTTACATATTTCTTATGCACACTTCTTTCCCTTTACATATTTCTTATGCACACTTCTTTCCCTTTACATATTTCTTATGCACACTTCTTTCCCTTTATTATTTCTTATGCTCACTTCTTTCCCTTTACATATTTCTTATGCACACTTCTTTTCCCTTTACATATTTCTTATGCACACTTCTTTCCCTTTACATATTTCTTATGCACACTTCTTTCCCTTTACATATTTCTTATGCACACTTCTTTCCCTTTACATATTTCTTATGCACACTTCTTTCCCTTTACATATTTCTTATGCACACTTCTTTCCCTTTACATATTTCTTATGCACACTTCTTTCCCTTTACATATTTCTTATGCACACTTCTTTCCCTTTATTATTTCTTATGCTCACTTCTTTCCCTTTACATATTTCTTATGCACACTTCTTTTCCCTTTACATATTTCTTATGCACACTTCTTTCCCTTTACATATTTCTTATGCACACTTCTTTCCCTTTACATATTTCTTATGCACACTTCTTTCCCTTTACATATTTATTATGCACACTTCTTTCCCTTTACATATTTCTTATGCACACTTCTTTCCCTTTACATATTTCTTATGCACACTTCTTTCCCTTTACATATTTTGTATGCACACTTCTTTCCCTTTACATATTTCTTATGCACACTTCTTTCCCTTTACATATTTATTATGCACACTTCTTTCCCTTTACATATTTCTTATGTACACTTCTTTCCCTTTACATATTTCTTATGCACACTTCTTTCCCTTTACATATTTCTTATGCACACTTCTTTCCCTTTACATATTTCTTATGCACACTTCTTTCCCTTTACATATTTCTTATGCACACTTCTTTCCCTTTACATATTTCTTATGCACACTTCTTTCCCTTTACATATTTCTTATGCACACTTCTTTCCCTTTACATATTTCTTATGCACACTTCTTTCCCTTTACATATTTCTTATGCACACTTCTTTCCCTTTACATATTTCTTATGCACACTTCTTTCCCTTTACATATTTCTTATGCACACTTCTTTCCCTTTACATATTTCTTATGCACACTTCTTTCCCTTTACATATTTAACTCGAGGGCTTGTTCCCACATCATGTGTTTATTTCTTATGCACACTTCTTTCCCTTTACATATTTAACTCGAGGGCTTGTTCCCACATCATGTGTTTATTTCTTATGCACACTTCTTTCCCTTTACATATTTCTTATGCACACTTCTTTCCATTTACATATTTCTTATGCACACTTCTTTCCCTTTACATATTTCTTATGCACACTTCTTTCCCTTTACATATTTCTTATGCACACTTCTTTCCCTTTACATATTTCTTATGCACACTTCTTTCCCTTTACATATTTCTTATGCACACTTCTTTCCCTTTACATATTTCTTATGCACACTTCTTTCCCTTTACATATTTCTTATGCACACTTCTTTCCCTTTACATATTTCTTATGCACACTTCTTTCCCTTTACATATTTCTTATGCACACTTCTTTCCCTTTACATATTTCTTATGCACACTTCTTTCCCTTTACATATTTCTTATGCACACTTCTTTCCCTTTACATATTTCTTATGCACACTTCTTTCCCTTTACATATTTCTTATGCACACTTCTTTCCCTTTACATATTTCTTATGCACACTTCTTTCCCTTTACATATTTCTTATGCACACTTCTTTCCCTTTACATATTTCTTATGCACACTTCTTTCCCTTTACATATTTCTTATGCACACTTCTTTCCCTTTACATATTTCTTATGCACACTTCTTTCCCTTTACATATTTCTTATGCACACTTCTTTCCCTTTACATATTTCTTATGCACACTTCTTTCCCTTTACATATTTCTTATGCACACTTCTTTCCCTTTACATATTTCTTATGCACACTTCTTTCCCTTTACATATTTCTTATGCACACTTCTTTCCCTTTACATATTTCTTATGCACACTTCTTTCCCTTTACATATTTCTTATGCACACTTCTTTCCCTTTACATATTTCTTATGCACACTTCTTTCCCTTTACATATTTCTTATGCACACTTCTTTCCCTTTACATATTTCTTATGCACACTTCTTTCCCTTTACATATTTCTTATGCACACTTCTTTCCCTTTACATATTTCTTATGCACACTTCTTTCCCTTTACATATTTCTTATGCACACTTCTTTCCCTTTACATATTTCTTATGCACACTTCTTTCCCTTTACATATTTCTTATGCACACTTCTTTCCCTTTACATATTTCTTATGCACACTTCTTTCCCTTTACATATTTCTTATGCACACTTCTTTCCCTTTACATATTTCTTATGCACACTTCTTTCCCTTTACATATTTCTTATGCACACTTCTTTCCCTTTACATATTTCTTATGCACACTTCTTTCCCTTTACATATTTCTTATGCACACTTCTTTCCCTTTACATATTTCTTATGCACACTTCTTTCCCTTTACATATTTCTTATGCACACTTCTTTCCCTTTACATATTTCTTATGCACACTTCTTTCCCTTTACATATTTCTTATGCACACTTCTTTCCCTTTACATATTTCTTATGCACACTTCTTTCCCTTTACATATTTCTTATGCACACTTCTTTCCCTTTACATATTTCTTATGCACACTTCTTTCCCTTTACATATTTCTTATGCACACTTCTTTCCCTTTACATATTTCTTATGCACACTTCTTTCCCTTTACATATTTCTTATGCACACTTCTTTCCCTTTACATATTTCTTATGCACACTTCTTTCCCTTTACATATTTCTTATGCACACTTCTTTCCCTTTACATATTTCTAACTCGAGTGCTTGTTCCCACATCATGTGTTATTTCTTATGCACACTTCTTTCCCTTTACATATTTACTCGAGGGCTTTGTTCCCACATCATGTTTATTCTTATGCACACTTCTTTCCCTTTACATATTTCTTATGCACACTTCTTTCCCTTTACATATTTCTTATGCACACTTCTTTCCCTTTACATATTTCTTATGCACACTTCTTTCCCTTTACATATTTCTTATGCACACTTCTTTCCCTTTACATATTTCTTATGCACACTTCTTTCCCTTTACATATTTCTTATGCACACTTCTTTCCCTTTACATATTTCTTATGCACACTTCTTTCCCTTTACATATTTCTTATGCACACTTCTTTCCCTTTACATATTTCTTATGCACACTTCTTTCCCTTTACATATTTCTTATGCACACTTCTTTCCCTTTACATATTTCTTATGCACACTTCTTTCCCTTTACATATTTCTTATGCACACTTCTTTCCCTTTACATATTTCTTATGCACACTTCTTTCCCTTTACATATTTCTTATGCACACTTCTTTCCCTTTACATATTTCTTATGCACACTTCTTTCCCTTTACATATTTCTTATGCACACTTCTTTCCCTTTACATATTTCTTATGCACACTTCTTTCCCTAATATTTAACTCGAGGGCTTGTTCCCACATCATGTGTTTATTTCTTATGCACACTTCTTTCCCTTTACATATTTCTTATGCACACTTCTTTCCCTTTACATATTTCTTATGCACACTTCTTTCCCTTTACATATTTCTTATGCACACTTCTTTCCCTTTACATATTTCTTATGCACACTTCTTTCCCTTTACATATTTCTTATGCACACTTCTTTCCCTTTACATATTTCTTATGCACACTTCTTTCCCTTTACATATTTCTTATGCACACTTCTTTCCCTTTACATATTTCTTATGCACACTTCTTTCCCTTTACATATTTCTTATGCACACTTCTTTCCCACATCATGTGTTTATTTCTTATGCACACTTCTTTTCCTTTACATATTTCTTATGCACACTTCTTTCCCTTTACATATTTCTTATGCACACTTCTTTCCCTTTACATATTTAACTCGAGGGCTTGTTCCCACATCATGTGTTTATTTCTTATGCACACTTCTTCCCCTTTACATATTTCTTATGCACACTTCTTTCCCTTTACATATTTCTTATGCACACTTCTTTCCCTTGACATATTTCTTATGCACACTTCTTTCCCTTTACATATTTCTTATGCACACTTCTTTCCCTTTACATATTTCTTATGCACACTTCTTTCCCTTTACATATTTCTTATGCACACTTCTTTCCCTTTTCATATTTCTTATGCACACTTCTTTCCCTTTACATATTTCTTATGCACACTTCTTTCCCTTTACATATTTCTTATGCACACTTCTTTCCCTTTACATATTTAACTCGAGGGCTTGTTCCCACATCATGTGTTTATTTCTTATGCACACTTCTTTCCCTTTACATATTTCTTATGCACACTTCTTTCCCTTTACATATTTCTTATGCACACTTCTTTCCCTTTACATATTTAACTCGAGGGCTTGTTCCCACATCATGTGTTTATTTCTTATGCACACTTCTTTCCCTTTACATATTTCTTATGCACACTTCTTTCCCTTTACATATTTCTTATGCACACTTCTTTCCCTTTACATATTTCTTATGCACACTTCTTTCCCTTTACATATTTCTTATGCACACTTCTTTCCCTTTACATATTTCTTATGCACACTTCTTTCCCTTTACATATTTCTTATGCACACTTCTTTCCCTCTACATATTTCTTATGCACACTTCTTTCCCTTTACATATTTCTTATGCACACTTCTTTCCCTTTACATATTTCTTATGCACACTTCTTTCCCTTTACATATTTCTTATGCACACTTCTTTCCCTTTACATATTTTGTATGCACACTTCTTTCCCTTTACATATTTCTTATGCACACTTCTTTCCCTTTACATATTTCTTATGCACACTTCTTTCCCTTTACATATTTCTTATGCACACTTCTTTCCCTTTACATATTTCTTATGCACACTTCTTTCCCTTTACATATTTCTTATGCACACTTCTTTCCCTTTACATATTTCGTATGCACACTTCTTTCCCTTTACATATTTCTTATGCACACTTCTTTCCCTTTACATATTTCTTATGCACACTTATTTCCCTTTACATATTTCTTATGCACACTTCTTTCCCTTTACATATTTAACTCGAGGGCTTGTTCCCACATCATGTGTTTATTTCTTATGCACACTTCTTTCCCTTTACATATTTCTTATGCACACTTCTTTCCCTTTACATATTTAACTCGAGGGCTTGTTCCCACATCATGTGTTTATTTCTTATGCACACTTCTTTCCCTTTACATATTTCTTATGCACACTTCTTTCCCTTTACATATTTCTTATGCACACTTCTTTCCCTTTACATATTTCTTATGCACACTTCTTTCCCTTTACATATTTCTTATGCACACTTCTTTCCCTTTACATATTTCTTATGCACACTTCTTTCCCTTTACATATTTCTTATGCACACTTCTTTCCCTTTACATATTTCTTATGCACACTTCTTTCCCTTTACATATTTCTTATGCACACTTCTTTCCCTTTACATATTTCTTATGCACACTTCTTTCCCACATCATGTGTTTATTTCTTATGCACACTTCTTTTCCTTTACATATTTCTTATGCACACTTCTTTCCCTTTACATATTTCTTATGCACACTTCTTTCCCTTTACATATTTAACTCGAGGGCTTGTTCCCACATCATGTGTTTATTTCTTATGCACACTTCTTCCCCTTTACATATTTCTTATGCACACTTCTTTCCCTTTACATATTTCTTATGCACACTTCTTTCCCTTGACATATTTCTTATGCACACTTCTTTCCCTTTACATATTTCTTATGCACACTTCTTTCCCTTTACATATTTCTTATGCACACTTCTTTCCCTTTACATATTTCTTATGCACACTTCTTTCCCTTTTCATATTTCTTATGCACACTTCTTTCCCTTTACATATTTCTTATGCACACTTCTTTCCCTTTACATATTTCTTATGCACACTTCTTTCCCTTTACATATTTAACTCGAGGGCTTGTTCCCACATCATGTGTTTATTTCTTATGCACACTTCTTTCCCTTTACATATTTCTTATGCACACTTCTTTCCCTTTACATATTTCTTATGCACACTTCTTTCCCTTTACATATTTAACTCGAGGGCTTGTTCCCACATCATGTGTTTATTTCTTATGCACACTTCTTTCCCTTTACATATTTCTTATGCACACTTCTTTCCCTTTACATATTTCTTATGCACACTTCTTTCCCTTTACATATTTCTTATGCACACTTCTTTCCCTTTACATATTTCTTATGCACACTTCTTTCCCTTTACATATTTCTTATGCACACTTCTTTCCCTTTACATATTTCTTATGCACACTTCTTTCCCTCTACATATTTCTTATGCACACTTCTTTCCCTTTACATATTTCTTATGCACACTTCTTTCCCTTTACATATTTCTTATGCACACTTCTTTCCCTTTACATATTTCTTATGCACACTTCTTTCCCTTTACATATTTTGTATGCACACTTCTTTCCCTTTACATATTTCTTATGCACACTTCTTTCCCTTTACATATTTCTTATGCACACTTATTTCCCTTTACATATTTCTTATGCACACTTCTTTCCCTTTACATATTTCTTATGCACACTTCTTTCCCTTTACATATTTCTTATGCACACTTCTTTCCCTTTACATATTTCTTATGCACACTTCTTTCCCTTTACATATTTCTTATGCACACTTCTTTCCCACATCATGTGTTTATTTCTTATGCACACTTCTTTTCCTTTACATATTTCTTATGCACACTTCTTTCCCTTTACATATTTCTTATGCACACTTCTTTCCCTTTACATATTTAACTCGAGGGCTTGTTCCCACATCATGTGTTTATTTCTTATGCACACTTCTTCCCCTTTACATATTTCTTATGCACACTTCTTTCCCTTTACATATTTCTTATGCACACTTCTTTCCCTTGACATATTTCTTATGCACACTTCTTTCCCTTTACATATTTCTTATGCACACTTCTTTCCCTTTACATATTTCTTATGCACACTTCTTTCCCTTTACATATTTCTTATGCACACTTCTTTCCCTTTTCATATTTCTTATGCACACTTCTTTCCCTTTACATATTTCTTATGCACACTTCTTTCCCTTTACATATTTCTTATGCACACTTCTTTCCCTTTACATATTTAACTCGAGGGCTTGTTCCCACATCATGTGTTTATTTCTTATGCACACTTCTTTCCCTTTACATATTTCTTATGCACACTTCTTTCCCTTTACATATTTCTTATGCACACTTCTTTCCCTTTACATATTTAACTCGAGGGCTTGTTCCCACATCATGTGTTTATTTCTTATGCACACTTCTTTCCCTTTACATATTTCTTATGCACACTTCTTTCCCTTTACATATTTCTTATGCACACTTCTTTCCCTTTACATATTTCTTATGCACACTTCTTTCCCTTTACATATTTCTTATGCACACTTCTTTCCCTTTACATATTTCTTATGCACACTTCTTTCCCTTTACATATTTCTTATGCACACTTCTTTCCCTCTACATATTTCTTATGCACACTTCTTTCCCTTTACATATTTCTTATGCACACTTCTTTCCCTTTACATATTTCTTATGCACACTTCTTTCCCTTTACATATTTCTTATGCACACTTCTTTCCCTTTACATATTTTGTATGCACACTTCTTTCCCTTTACATATTTCTTATGCACACTTCTTTCCCTTTACATATTTCTTATGCACACTTATTTCCCTTTACATATTTCTTATGCACACTTCTTTCCCTTTACATATTTCTTATGCACACTTCTTTCCCTTTACATATTTCTTATGCACACTTCTTTCCCTTTACATATTTCTTATGCACACTTCTTTCCCTTTACATATTTAACTCGAGGGCTTGTTCCCACATCATGTGTTTATTTCTTATGCACACTTCTTTCCCTTTACATATTTCTTATGCACACTTCTTTCCCTTTACATATTTCTTATGCACACTTCTTTCCCTTTACATATTTAACTCGAGGGCTTGTTCCCACATCATGTGTTTATTTCTTATGCACACTTCTTTCCCTTTACATATTTCTTATGCACACTTCTTTCCCTTTACATATTTCTTATGCACACTTCTTTCCCTTTACATATTTAACTCGAGGGCTTGTTCCCACATCATGTGTTTATTTCTTATGCACACTTCTTTCCCTTTACATATTTCTTATGCACACTTCTTTCCCTTTACATATTTCTTATGCACACTTCTTTCCCTTTACATATTTCTTATGCACACTTCTTTCCCTTTACATATTTCTTATGCACACTTCTTTCCCTTTACATATTTCTTATGCACACTTCTTTCCCTTTACATATTTCTTATGCACACTTCTTTCCCTCTACATATTTCTTATGCACACTTCTTTCCCTTTACATATTTCTTATGCACACTTCTTTCCCTTTACATATTTCTTATGCACACTTCTTTCCCTTTACATATTTCTTATGCACACTTCTTTCCCTTTACATATTTTGTATGCACACTTCTTTCCCTTTACATATTTCTTATGCACACTTCTTTCCCTTTACATATTTCTTATGCACACTTATTTCCCTTTACATATTTCTTATGCACACTTCTTTCCCTTTACATATTTCTTATGCACACTTCTTTCCCTTTACATATTTCTTATGCACACTTCTTTCCCTTTACATATTTCTTATGCACACTTCTTTCCCTTTACATATTTCTTATGCACACTTCTTTCCCACATCATGTGTTTATTTCTTATGCACACTTCTTTTCCTTTACATATTTCTTATGCACACTTCTTTCCCTTTACATATTTCTTATGCACACTTCTTTCCCTTTACATATTTAACTCGAGGGCTTGTTCCCACATCATGTGTTTATTTCTTATGCACACTTCTTCCCCTTTACATATTTCTTATGCACACTTCTTTCCCTTTACATATTTCTTATGCACACTTCTTTCCCTTGACATATTTCTTATGCACACTTCTTTCCCTTTACATATTTCTTATGCACACTTCTTTCCCTTTACATATTTCTTATGCACACTTCTTTCCCTTTACATATTTCTTATGCACACTTCTTTCCCTTTTCATATTTCTTATGCACACTTCTTTCCCTTTACATATTTCTTATGCACACTTCTTTCCCTTTACATATTTCTTATGCACACTTCTTTCCCTTTACATATTTAACTCGAGGGCTTGTTCCCACATCATGTGTTTATTTCTTATGCACACTTCTTTCCCTTTACATATTTCTTATGCACACTTCTTTCCCTTTACATATTTCTTATGCACACTTCTTTCCCTTTACATATTTAACTCGAGGGCTTGTTCCCACATCATGTGTTTATTTCTTATGCACACTTCTTTCCCTTTACATATTTCTTATGCACACTTCTTTCCCTTTACATATTTCTTATGCACACTTCTTTCCCTTTACATATTTCTTATGCACACTTCTTTCCCTTTACATATTTCTTATGCACACTTCTTTCCCTTTACATATTTCTTATGCACACTTCTTTCCCTTTACATATTTCTTATGCACACTTCTTTCCCTCTACATATTTCTTATGCACACTTCTTTCCCTTTACATATTTCTTATGCACACTTCTTTCCCTTTACATATTTCTTATGCACACTTCTTTCCCTTTACATATTTCTTATGCACACTTCTTTCCCTTTACATATTTTGTATGCACACTTCTTTCCCTTTACATATTTCTTATGCACACTTCTTTCCCTTTACATATTTCTTATGCACACTTATTTCCCTTTACATATTTCTTATGCACACTTCTTTCCCTTTACATATTTCTTATGCACACTTCTTTCCCTTTACATATTTCTTATGCACACTTCTTTCCCTTTACATATTTCTTATGCACACTTCTTTCCCTTTACATATTTAACTCGAGGGCTTGTTCCCACATCATGTGTTTATTTCTTATGCACACTTCTTTCCCTTTACATATTTCTTATGCACACTTCTTTCCCTTTACATATTTATTATGCACACTTCTTTCCCTTTACATATTTCTTATGCACACTTCTTTCCCTTTACATATTTCTTATGCACACTTCTTTCCCTTTACATATTTCTTATGCACACTTCTTTCCCTTTACATATTTCTTATGCACACTTCTTTCCCTTTACATATTTCTTATGCACACTTCTTTCCCTTTACATATTTCTTATGCACACTTCTTTCCCTTTACATATTTCTTATGCACACTTCTTTCCCTTTACATATTTCTTATGCACACTTCTTTCCCTTTACATATTTCTTATGCACACTTCTTTCCCTTTACATATTTCTTATGCACACTTCTTTCCCTTTACATATTTCTTATGCACACTTCTTTCCCTTTACATATTTCTTATGCACACTTCTTTCCCTTTACATATTTCTTATGCACACTTCTTTCCCTTTACATATTTCTTATGCACACTTCTTTCCCTTTACATATTTCTTATGCACACTTCTTTCCCTTTACATATTTCTTATGCACACTTCTTTCCCTTTACATATTTCTTATGCACACTTCTTTCCCTTTACATATTTCTTATGCACACTTCTTTCCCTTTACATATTTCTTATGCACACTTCTTTCCCTTTACATATTTCTTATGCACACTTCTTTCGCTTTACATATTTCTTATGCACACTTCTTTCCCTTTACATATTTCTTATGCACACTTCTTTCCCTTTACATATTTCTTATGCACACTTCTTTCCCTTTACATATTTCTTATGCACACTTCTTTCCCTTTACATATTTCTTATGCACACTTCTTTCCCTTTACATATTTCTTATGCACACTTCTTTCCCTTTACATATTTCTTATGCACACTTCTTTCCCTTTACATATTTCTTATGCACACTTCTTTCCCTTTACATATTTCTTATGCACACTTCTTTCCCTTTACATATTTCTTATGCACACTTCTTTCCCTTTACATATGTCTTATGCACACTTTTTTCCCTTTACATATTTCTTATGCACACTTCTTTCCCTTTACATATTTATTATGCACACTTCTTTCCCTTTACATATTTCTTATGCACACTTCTTTCCCTTTACATATTTCTTATGCACACTTCTTTCCCACATCATGTGTTTATTTCTAATGCACACTTCTTTTCCTTTACATATTTCTTATGCACACTTCTTTCCCTTTACATATTTCTTATGCACACTTCTTTCCCTTTACATATTTAACTCGAGGGCTTGTTCCCACATCATGTGTTTATTTCTTATGCACACTTCTTTCCCTTTACATATTTCTTATGCACACTTCTTTCCCTTTACATATTTCTTATGCACACTTCTTTCCCTTTACATATTTCTTATGCACACTTCTTTCCCTTTACATATTTCTTATGCACACTTCTTTCCCTTTACATATTTCTTATGCACACTTCTTTCCCTTTACATATTTCTTATGCACACTTCTTTCCCTTTACATATTTCTTATGCACACTTCTTTCCCTTTACATATTTCTTATGCACACTTCTTTCCCTTTACATATTTCTTATGCACACTTCTTTCCCTGTACATATTTCTTATGCACACTTCTTTCCCTTTACATATTTCTTATGCACACTTCTTTCCCTTTACATATTTCTTATGCACACTTCTTTCCCTTTACATATTTATTATGCACACTTCTTTCCCTTTACATATTTATTATGCACACTTCTTTCCCTTTACATATTTATTATGCACACTTCTTTCCCTTTACATATTTCTTATGCACACTTCTTTCCCTTTACATATTTCTTATGCACACTTATTTCCCTTTACATATTTCTTATGCACACTTCTTTCCCTTTACATATTTCTTATGCACACTTCTTTCCCTTTACATATTTCTTATGCACACTTCTTTCCCTTTACATATTTCTTATGCACACTTCTTTCCCTTTACATATTTCTTATGCACACTTCTTTCCCTTTACATATTTCTTATGCACACTTCTTTCCCTTTACATATTTCTTATGCACACTTCTTTCCCTTTA